>OZ023173.1:2536889-2676889 GCA_963678695.2 Diplodus puntazzo | reverse complement strand
CAGGTACAATGTTTAAAGTGTCTTTGACACATCAGTCATAATGGTTTTTTTTTGTTTGTTTGTTTTTTAAATTTGTTTAATTATTTATTTTTCCTATAATTATTATTATAAATTTATATATATAGTTTATATGTCCTTATCTCTTTTCCTAAATAATTCTACTATCTATCTTTTTATTTGTCCGTTTTATTATTTACACTATTTTGTATGTGGGAATGAGTTGTATTGTTTTGCAGAACAAAAAACTTCAAAATAAAGTATTCCAAAAAAAAAAAAAAAAGAACAAAGAACCAGGCAAAAGGGCCCACAAGGTGTGAAAACCGCGTCACCAGCTGACCTGCCCCCAAGACGTCACCTGGTCCCTATTGGCTGTGAGCCAGGAAGTTCCGCCAGGATCACAGTAACGTCACCCCCACGTTAAAAGGTCACAGACCAGAAAGGACCGGTGTATTTCCCGACAGCTATGTGGCGAAGAGACGTTCGCAGCCGTTGTCTTAAGGATACAACTTGAGAAACGTTTCCCCCCCTTTGGTTTTGAGCTAAAGTTCAGTTCCCTCCTCGGTGGACGAGATAGAGACTGCTTGGCTTCACTTTCGTTTTTGTTCGGACATTCGGTATCGTTTGAATCCAGGAACGCTGCATAACCCAGCCGTTCCCTCATTACCTGCAGAAGGAAGAAAAGAATCTTCAGAAGGAACGAGACCGTTCCTTCCATTGAGTCGACCGATCGCTGTGAACAGCCTGCCGTCAGCTGTGAGGACGCTACAGTCTGACCCCGCACTCACCTCCCGAACGAGTTGGAGCTCCGAGTTAGCCGGGCACCCTATGGCGGGTGGATAGTGCCACGGCAACTCTACCGCAGTAGACTCTCATCTGACATCAACGTCTGAACTGGCTTACGTTACGCCGTCGCCAGTGCAAAGCCTGATTTATGCTTCCGCGTCGCGGCGACGGCGTAGCTACGTCGTCGACGCAGACCCCTACGCGGACCCTACGCCGTAGCCTGACGTGCGCCTCCAAAAAATCCTGACTACGCGTCACGTCGACGCGTCGAGACGCATACAGCAAGGACTGTGATTGGTCGGACAGACCACCTCCGCAAATGTCTTCTGTGTCGCCTGCGCTTCAACATTTGTAATAACAGCATTTGTTGTTCAATATCCACGAGCTCCATCTCCAAAAACACCCGCTCCATCTCAGTTGCCATGGTTTACTGTCTGACTGGAAGAAAACCAAGGAATCCGATATGAACCCCCCCGAAACCAAACAGACACAACCACACCGGTGAATTGCAGAACAACGCGTTCCTCGACGCAGAACTTCGAATGCTCAATGACGGCGTAGGGTTGACGACGTCGCTATGACGTCGCTACGCCGTCGCCGCGACGCAGAAGCATAAACCAGGCTCAAGTACACCTACGTCGTCGTGCCCCCCCCCCCCAACTTTCTCATTCACATCAGTTCTGGCCTCCATAAATCAATCAATAAATCCTAACTGCTCGGGACAGGAAGTGCACACAAGAAACTTCAAAATAAAATCATATAGACATTTTTTGGATATTTAATTAAACAACAATGTAACGCGAGTCTGTCAGCAACTTTATTGCATTACATTAACTGTCAAAATGGGGTATAGGCCTAAGCTCTGTCCATATTTAGCGACAATTTCATAGGAAAATATTTAACTTGTTGATTGGACAGTTGGACTCTTCCAGTCTTTGTAAAAAAAAAAAAACACCTCTCATATTTACCATTGAATAGTTTACCAGTAGGCCTAATTTGCCTATATATGATATTTTGAAACAATTGAACACAAGAAAGCTGATGCACCTGCTCAAAGGCTTATACATAGCCTATGTAAACTTTACAATAGGCTAATCTCAGCACACGTAGAGGGCAAGAGTAGTTATTTGAAACCATCAACCAACATATTAACATAATTAATCTAAGATTGTTTTTTATTGCCTCAGCATCTCATGTAGCCTATAACATTTATCAAATAGGTCTACATTATTTTGTCTATTGCATGTTTCCAACTGATTCTTTTATATAATATACTTATTAATGGTACACAAATAAAATGAAATAAACTGAAAAAAAAGAAAAACAGCAGGACTCGAATCCTTGCCGCTCCAGTAAAAATTACAATAGGTATTTGTTGCAGAACTCCTACCAAGTGAGCTATTGAGGTAACTTGCAATTCTGCAGTTTGTGAAAAGTACCTTACAGTAGTAAGCTGCACAAAGCACCTTCAGCGCATAGACAAGTATTTATGTGCTTAACGGTACCGTGAAAAAACGATGAGAAATGGACATAATCACGAATTCATAACCGGACCCAGACATGACGTGAAAAGTGGACATGTCCGGCCAAAAGCAAACTTTTGGTCACCCTAAGTTAAAACTGGATTTTAAAATGCACTAACCTACTTCTGTTCTTCATGGTTTAATGAAAATAAATTATTAGGTGGGTATCAGGTGTTGATTAAATAGGTAATGAAAACACAAAATAACAAAATTTAATTCTGTTGCCTTTTATTCAACAATTGTCCTCCATTTCCCATTCACATACCCTGGTCAGTCAGGCTACATGTCTTCGATAATAGAGAACTTAAATGGCTCCAGGATGACTTCTCTCTCCACATCATTAAGCTCAGAACTTGCAGCCTCCACCAGTTACTCCTCCCTGACTGGACTGAAAAATAGCGAAACATTAAATCCTTATTTCATCTTCATTTAGACACAAATAACCTGAGCGTCAACTGCTAACCACCGTTAGCGTAACTAATTAAAAAAATACAACAACTCACAAAC
Source organism: Diplodus puntazzo (assembly GCA_963678695.2). Lineage (NCBI taxonomy): Eukaryota > Metazoa > Chordata > Actinopteri > Spariformes > Sparidae > Diplodus > Diplodus puntazzo. Next base: position 2,674,076 of record OZ023173.1, on the reverse strand, counting down.
ATATAGGATCGGTAATATAATAAATAATAAAACAAATAAATGTATCCTACTGACAAAGGCGGCTACTAAAACGGTAATGCAATCTCGGCATTCATTACTGTTGTCATGGTGGAATGCAAAATACAATGCAAAAATACTATTATATATATATATATATATATATATATATATATATATATATATATATATATATATATATATATATATATATATATATATATTAGTATTTTTGCAGTCTGGTATTGATACTTTTGATCTAAGTAGCCTACTTCTTCCAACACTCAACACTGTTTGTAACTACAACAACCATTGAACAATGGCACCATCTAGTGGATAAAATCCGCAATAGAAGTTCCCAGGAAAACATTGTTAAATTTGGACATGAACTTTTAAATTTTGCAATTTTGAAAGCAGGGCACTGTCGAAGACTGACCGTCGACACCGGTTTGTGTGAGTAGTGAGGGATTAAAGATATCAGAAAAAGTGTTGCTGGCTTCTTGTTCCTTTTACACTGCTTAGTCTATTCAGTGCAATCTCAATGCTGCAACTGCTCAAAAGAAAAACAAGTGAATCCAAAGGATGAGCATAGTACAGGCTATGCACTGTACTCTGTAGTTCCCATTATACACGAAAATAAAGACATGTTAACATATAAAACATGTAAGCTACTGAAAGACTTGAATTCACTCAAAGTTGGGGACGTCTTTTTTTTTTTCTTCTAACTTCATTGAAAGTTGCAACAACAACAAACAATTCAGTCATTCCCGCTCACGTTTATGACAGCAGATCAAGAGCTAAACAAAACACAGAACATTATTTATAATGAACAATTACAAAAAATTAATTTCTTGGTGACAGACCTCCTTATCCCATGATAATTGTAATTATAACTGTTGTGACAGATTATTGGTTGAACATTTCTGAGTGTATAGGCCTATTCATTATTAATATAGCCTACATTTTTAAATTTGTAATTAACTTAAGACAAGGGGACGTACTTTATGGACGACGTACTTAGGTGACGACGTACTTAAGTGACGACGTACTTTGGTGGCGACGTACTTTGGTGACGACGTACTTAGTGACGACGTACTCTGGTGACGACGTACTTTGGTGACGACGTACTTAGTGACGACGTACTTAGGTGACGACGTGTTTCAGACGTATACTTTGTTAGTAATTCTAATGTACGCCGTCGTCACGTCGCCGTCGATACATGTCCTTTCCATGCACTCGCCGTGAAGTCGCCGCCGGTCTCTTATCTGCTATCCCATTCACTCCCATTCAAAAATCCACACGGTCTGGCGGTGACGGATAGGGGAGGCTGCTCCTTCTCCTTCTCCTGGTAATCCCAGCAGTGGCACTATCCACCCGCCAAAGGTGGTCACGGCGGCTGATGGTGGTGGTCACTGCGCTGACGGTGGTGGCAGCTGCTAATGGTCTGCGAATTGGCTGCTAATTTGGTCCTTCTCCTGAGTTTTTTTTTTTCATTTGGTTCTTCATGGTTGCGATGTCATGGATCACCTGCCCCTGTTTTTTGTTTTTCTTGTTCACACTCACAAACACACATTCTTGTTGTCTGTCATTGTTTAATAAAAAAATACTTTCTTTGAAAACATTGATTTGTATCCAATTTATTAACAATTATTGCCGTTATTGTTAGTATCATCTTTATTATTGTTGATATTCTTGTTGTGTACTCCTGTATGCTTTGGCAATACTGTGAACCAGAGAGAGAGAGAGAGAGAGAGAGAGAGAGAGATTTTCGGCATCAGGCCATTCTTATATGTTTCCCAGTGTTGCCATAGAGCACTTCCTAAGTAATAAGCAAGTAATTTCCCCCTGGGATTATTAAAGTATTTCTGACTCTGATTCTGCTTCTATAACAAAACATACACTGTTGTTGCTTCAACTTAATGTGATGCTACTGTTGCTGCTGTGTGAAGTATTGATAAATGCAATGCATTCGTTAGCCCACCCACCCAAAATCACCTCCAGCCGTCACTGGGAAAGACATGTCTTGACAGCAGCAGCCACTCCGCTCCTTAAGCTGTTTGGAGACGCATCTTCACGCACCTGCAGCTGCAGGAGTGGACTGAACCATTATGTATTGTGAAGGGGTGAGAGGGGCCTCAGACAGCCTCCACTATTTTTATTTTTTATACAAAGTAGAGTCTCTCATCCGATGTATTCTGCCAATTTTAAGTTAGTTATGACAGTAATTACTTACAAATAAAAAAATAAAATAAAAACAACATTTTTATTTCAGGCCTTTAGAGGGCCCCCTCCCTCAATGGGGCCCGGGGTAATGAGTCCCACTTTCCCCCCCCTGTTCCAGCCCCTGTGTGAGGACAACAACCTCACCCTCAACAGGGAGGAAGAAGATAATAGTGGACATGAGGCCACTGTACTGCAGGAGCTTGGAAGTAGAGATGGTGAGCAGCTTTAAATACCTGGGCATCCACATCAGTGATGACCTCACTTGGTCACACAACATCATACAGCTGGTAAAGAGGGCCCAACAGCAGCTGGATTTTCTGAGGAGGCTGAGGAACTTTGGCATGTCGCTTGAGATCCTCAGCAACTTCTACAGCTGCATTGTTGAGAGCATAATTGACCCGCTATATCACCATGTGGTACGGCAGCACTTCTGCTATGGACCACAAACGCCTGCAGAGAGTGGCAAAGACTGTGGAGAAGATAACCAGGACTCCACTGCCCTGTGCAGTGTATATACCACTGCAGAGTCCACAGGAGAGCCGCCTCCACACTTTGAATCTTGAATCTAGAATCCTGAATCGTAAACATATAGTAGGCCCTCATTTATCAAACGAACGTACGGCAGAAAACCATGCGTACGTCCATTTCCACGCAAACTTCGGCATTTATCAATTTGGACGTGAGCGGAAGCTACGATCAGATCTCACGTCAGGTCTGAGCTCGTGTACGCAAATCTGAGTCTGTGGATTTGCGGTGCAGCACAGCAAAATCTGGCTGAGTCTGAAAATAATTATTAAACAAACCTCAGCTGTCATTAAGCGTAAGCAGTCACATTTTTAGAGCAGATCAAAACGGATTCTTAAAAAGAATAAAACAAAATACAAACATTTTAATAAAAAAAAATCCAACGTTTTTGTAAAATAAAATATGATAACATGACAACTAATTAACGGAATACCTAATAACCCCGCTGGCAAACCTGCTACAGAGCAGGAACGCAGATTCAATAGCGCGCACACACACACACGGGTCACAGTGGAGCTGCTTCGGGTTGCTGAAGGGCAGGTGGCTCCGTCTCAGACCAGCAGGGGGAACTCTGCTGTATAATCCAGAGAAAGTGTGCCATATTATTTTGGCCTGTTCAGTTTTACACACGTTGCATTAGTGAATGGAGCCTTTGATGTGCCGGCGCTGCCGGGATGCTGATCTCCATCTTGGAAAAGTTTCTCTTCTTGCCAGAGTTTCTTCTCTCCATGTTTGACCTCAGTGGGCGAGGCCTCCGAACCAGGAATATTTAAGGGTGTAACATGTTAATGACCATCGAATTCAGCCGCCGCATTTATCAAGACCCGATCATTCGTACGCTGGAATTGGTCAGATACGAACGTTTCATAAATCACACGTGTGTCCTGTCGTAAGACCAATTCTGCGCTCAGATCTGCACCCGTTTTCACGCAAGACTGATAAATGAGGGCCAAGGTCAGCAAACCAGTCGCTAGTAGTTTTGGCACTGTTGGCAGGTGCCAAGTCCTGCTGGAAAGGGAAATCAGCATCTCCATACTGTACTGGAGACAACTGTGGGCGAGTAAAGAGCTCGGGCCTCATTTATAAAACTGTGCGTAGGATTGACGTCAAAAGGTTGCGTACGCACGAAACACAGAAAGTGCGTACGTACAAAAATATCCTGATTTATAAAACAGTGCGCACGCACGTCCTACGCCGATTTTCCCTTTATAAATCACACTCCACTCTAAATGTGGCGCACCTGTGTGCGGGTCATACCACGCCCATAGTTGGCCATTCATGACTGAAAGCATGCCGAAAGCAGAGAGAAAGGCGAACGGGCCAACCGGAGCTCACCCCGCTGGATGAAAAACTGGCGGGGATAATCGGGGAATCCCTCTTGAGTGACGTGGGACGGAGGAGGGGGACACCGATGCCGGCCCAATTCATTCTCACTCGGTGCTCTTATAGCAACATGAGTGCAGTTAGTGGCACCAATTACATTTAGGAAACTGGACATTGCTGCAAATTGCCCATTTTTATTTGCCTGTTCACCGTATAAGGAAACATTATGTACTGCTGCGACAAACCAATTATACCACTTGAAGCGGGACTGGCACTGCGTGGTTTCTGCGGGGGCTCCTCTCTAACGCTGGGCCCAATACCGCACATAGGTCCAGGAGGACAGCTCGTGGGAGTCGGAAACAGCTCATCAGCTACTCGTCACTGTTGGCCAGTGGATGTTGCTGGTCTCTGAAGTTCCGTTCCCTCCGTATCCTTCCGTTTGCCACATCCTCCAACAGTGCCAAAGCAGCCATTGCGCGCCATAACGCATTGTAAATACATGCCTTATATACCATCTATTAGGTAATTACACGTATGAGAATTACCCTGACTGACTAACAATATAAGAAAAGTATAGTCTTTATTTGTAGGGCAACAAAACACAGTTACAAAGTGTTTTATGCAGTAATGGCAGGTGGTGATTTTCGGTGGGTGGGCAAGCGAATGCATTGCATTTATCAATACTTCACACAGCAGCAACAGTAGCATCACATCAAGTTGCAGCAACAACCGTGTATGTTTTGTTATAGAAGCAGAAGCAGAATCAGAGTCAGAAATACTTTAATAATCCCAGGGGGAAATTACTTGCTTATTACTTAGGAAGTGCTCTATGGCAACACTGGGGAGACATATAAGAATGGCCTGATGCCGAAAATCTCTCTCTCTCTGGTTCACAATATTGCCAAAGCATACAGGAGTACACAACAAGAATATTAATAATAATAAAGATGATAATAACAATAACGGCAATAATTGTTAATTAATTGGATACAAATCAATGTTTTCAAAGAAAGTATTTTTTACTAAACAATGACAGACAACAAGAATGTTGTCCAAAAAAAAAACAAATGAAAAAAAAAAAACTCAGGAGAAGGACCAAATTAGCAGCCAATTCGCAGACCATTAGCAGCTGCCACCGCCACCACCGCCACCACCATCAGCCGCAGTGACCACCAGCAGCAGCCGCCGCTTAAAATAAAGCACAGTAGTCTACATGAAGTAATGAAAGTAACCATTTTAAGTTGAACACGGAACAGCACAAAAAAATTAAATGCAGCCAACAACACGTCACATAATAAAAAAGGTAGTATGTCCCAAAATTCAATGGCATATTTATTACAAACGCCCCCTTATTTCTACTAGTGCTAGCAACTAGAACAAGTCCTATATCACACACATAACCGACTAACGATGGCTGACACGGTCAGGTTCAGCAGATAAAAGCCAAAATAAATAAAACCCCTTAGTAATACATGTAAATCCTGCTTGTTAGTTACCAAACATCTTTAATATAAAAGTTGCTAGCGATTCATTACCGGACTATTACGTTACCTTTACAGCTGGGGAAGTCGCACCAGCTAACTAGCTAGCAGACAATGCTTGAAAATTGGGTCTAACAACCAAGATAAAATATAGATAATTACGCTGTGCACGTACAAATGAAGACCAATGTAAGCATCACAGAGGGCCTCTGATACAATATAGAGATGCAGTTGACAATTCAAAAGAGGTTGATATTTCAGCAACGTACCTCTGGAACTATTCGATGCGCCGCAATGTAAGTGAATGAGGTCCAGCGCCCAAATGACAGTGTTTGGAACTAATCCGAGCTCCATAACCCGGAAGTAGGCGGTACAAAGCGCAGCCATTTTTTTTACAACTAGAACTGCGCTGTGATAGGTCGAAGGTTACTGTACTGTTGCTACCGCGCTGTGATAGGTCGAAGGTCAGCCTTTGGGCTGAATGAATTTAGCCCAAATGGGGGCGTGTCACGACACCTGTCAATCAAAAGTGAATGGAAGCTTGCTACTGTGTGTGGGCTGAATACATTTAGCCCATTCACAGGAAAAAACCCAAGATATCTCATATATCCTGGGTTTTTTCTGCCACTTTTTGGTGCTGTTGCTGTTTTAGGTTCAATCAAAATTTAAAACAATACTTAGCCCTGTTAGCCCATATATACCAGCGGCCCCTGGTTTTATGCGTTATGCATTGAAAACAGAGATGAAACGAAATGGGCTATATGATATCAGATATTAATATATTACACTGCATTCATATCAGTATAAACATAATTTGTCCTACTGTTGTCTTACTATTGTCCTAAACCATATGTTTCCTGTGTGCACACCAGGGAGTAAGTTTGTTTATTCATTGTAGATTTTTTTTGTATCCATTTCTTGCAAATAAACTGTTCATGAGAGGTAAAATTACTATTTATTTTACACGATCAGCATCTGTTTAGCACAGTTTCTCCCGTTTCTTTCTTCTGCCATCAGTGGCGCAGTTTCTCCTTACCCCAGTTATGTGCGTACGCATGGGTCAGAGTGTGCGTGGAGGACCGCACATTTTCCCGTCAGGTTCTCTTTTTATAAATTCTGCGGTGTGTGTAGAGAGTGGCGTACGCCTTCTTTTGTGCGTACGCAACGTTTTTAAATGAGGCCCCTGAACTTGCAACATTTCTTTAGACCGGTAAGTAACATCTAAAGTTGTCTGTTTACTGAAACATATCTTTCGTAAACTTAGGACAACACAAACTGTGAAAGTCAGTGTGATGTCACTATTTCCTTGTTACTGTGCAAAGTGAGCTGTAAATGTACTGTATTTATACACATTGCATGTGAAAATCATAAGATAGCAGTTTTATTTTAACAGCTGTATTTGAACTCTGCTGTCATTTATTAGTTGCCTTCATTTGTGACAGCTGACTGTAAAAAAAATCTATAGATCCAGTAGTGAATTCATTAAACTCTAACAACTTGGCATTATGGTTATGAAACTGTTATGTACCTTCGCTATACATTTATACATGAAAAGGCTTATTGCACGTTCCTCGTGGTAGCAGTGACACTGTTAGATATGGTGCACTGTTAGTAAATTATGAACTTCTTGCTACAGGAAAGAACAAGGAGCAGCTCTGGCTTCTACCTTCATGAATAAATGACCAGGCCTGCCGAGCTGGAAGATCCTGCTGCATCGAGCATTGGACCGAGTGACAGTGACAAATAAGTCTTAAGTGGCTGAAGATCTCACTCATTTGAATTTGAATTTGCATAGAAACAAATGAAATGTATATCTTGAGAAAGGGGGAAATACTGCCCCCTATTCGTTTGAAGTAGGTGGCTATTACAAATAGGTTGTTTAACACCAGACAGACACCAAACCTACAGGAAATAGCAAGCTAGATAACTTATTATTGTCTCTTTTGTAGTCCGATTACACATAAATTCATCATGGCACACTGAGCTCCCTCTTCCTGGTTGTACATCAGACTACTAGGTAAACAGAGGGGTGTGGACACAGGAGGACAACCAAGGAGATTTGTAGGACCATGGGTCCTACAAATCTCTCTCCCTCTTGTACAGTGGACTACGAGGTTTACGTAACTGACACATTATGTCCTAACTGTATATTCAGTGGCTTTCTTGTGATAAAGAGTTGATGCTGTGTTTTTCTCATTTATAAAATAAGCAACCAGCAGTGGAACTGGAGCTGTATTTGGCCTGGTACACACCACCATGACTGGCTGTTGCAGCTGCAGTGTCTCTGGGCTTGGTATGCAGAGCATACAGGTTGGGTGGTGGAGTAGCAGCAGGGCAGGCAAACCTGTCTTCACTTCGGAATGAGTGCCGAGACACTCTGAAGGAGGGGCTCCAGAGGACGAGTGAGCCTGACAGGGGCAGCAGAAATCTGGGTGAGAGGCTGAGAGAACATGAGTGAGATTCATGCTGATGCTGACGTTGGCTATTATAGTTGGCGCTAGCTACTGTTAGCCTGTCATTGCTCATTGCCCCTTATTCCAACAGAGCTCTGTCCGACCAGAATCACGTAAATTGAAAATAAATTTTAATCCGGCCTGTTTTTATGTGATAAAACAGCAGTAGAGAGAAACAAACTTGCAGTTTGGGAGTTTCAAGTGAAATCCTTGAAGTGATTGCTGTGTGCTCCTCCGGTCCACACGAGTGTTGTTTCCTCATTAGTATGCTGATGTGCAGATCACGCTGTCCTTGGCCCTCCTCTCAGGCCCCTCCTCTCCACACCAATAAAGTAACACTGGAAAAATACTGACATTGTAAAATATCCTGTCAGTGAAAAAAAAAATGGAAATTAAGAAAAGTTTTGAAGATTGTTTTCAGCAATAAAATTTATGCTAAAGTCCATTCTCACTGTTTTGGCTCCATAGTAGTTGTACCTTAAATTTCTGTTTGTATGACTGAGGATTTCAGTTAGGTACCATTATTTTATTTGTTGTTGTTTATTTGGCTGACATACCAAGGTCTACGTGACCTCATGTATCATTCTTGGTATTTTGAGTTAGATTTTCAGACATTATTTCCTGTGTGCCATTTAGACATAATTTCTGTTTGGTTGTCGGGCCTTACATCTTGCATTTTAATTTTTTAAGTTGGTTTCCATATCCTTGATTGCTGTTTAGTAATAGGACTTTGTACTTCAGTTGGTCATATGCTGATTTTTATTATGTTCTACTTTCCAATTGACTTTTTGACCTCTCATTGTCACTCATTTAGTAGTGATGTGTGGGTCAAGGTTTTTTAATTCCTACACCCATCTAACCCATTATGAGAGCCAACCAGTCCCACTCAACCCCTTAAAAATTGTGCTAATCAACGATCCATATCTAGCCCAATCCACAGAACAACTTAATACATTGTATTAGCTGTTAAGACTGAGGTACAAGACAAAGAGCAAACTATGCACAGTTGCATTCTCAACAATGCTGATACCGCCAGTGATAACGGAGGAGTCCGGTGCTCTCCATTTTCTCTTTTTCCTCTTGCTCAACCCATTGACAATAGTTGGAAGATCTTACAAATATATGAAGTAAATGAAAACATTTACAAATGAAGTTGTTTTTAGTGAATTAATGGGCATCGGCATTAAGGGAACTGCAGTCAGCATCCTGCTGCTTGCTCAGACAGGCATGCTCACACAAGCATGAGCAAGCTTTCTGGTCATTAGCAACAAGACACAGGAGCCACTGGCATCATGTTGACTGATGAGGTAAGTAAAATTTCACTTTTATAATAGTTTTACCAGTAACTATATTTGAGACTACACTGTATCTGACTGTAGTACTAACAGCACTACAATGACGAAATGAGACATAGATAGGTAAAAGAACTACTAGCTAAATATGAAGTATAAAGCATCATCAGCTTTCTATCCAGCACATTATAGAATAAATCCTTGTCTTTACATGATACATTAACTGCATCATTACATGCAGTGTGAGTGCCAAACACAGGGCCCAAAACTAAGTTGACTATGAATGTGAGTAAGTTTACATCTATAGACTACAGTAAGCTAGATAAAGTTACTATGCAACCACCAGCTGCTGGTTAAATGCTGACATGTGATCAGGACTTCCAAAGTAGAAGCAAGCTAGAATCATTTTCTATATACAAGTAGTTTAATATAACATAATACTGACACTTTATGGCCCATGTCTGTATAAAGCAGAGGTAACTAACTTTTTTCTACTACAGCTAATTACTGCTACTACTCACTATGACTATTGCCACTGGTGCTAGTACTTCAACTACGTCTTGTACTATGCTACTCTTACTACTACGACTACAGCTTTTATGGTAACTACTACTACAGATTTTACCACCACTACTACTAGTGATACTACAACAACAACAACTACTACTACATCTAGGCCTATAGGCTTTTATTATTTATACTAGTGCATTGTCCGTAGGAAGCATGTAGCCTCTTCTTATAGAAAAGTGGGAGGTTAAGTAGTTTTTTCATGGATGGCCAAATGAGGTTGTGTTTGAAGGTGGAACATCAGGGATATAATTGGCTGTTTTTGACTACTTTTGATTATACCATTATATTTCACCTTGAAAACTATTTACCTTGCCTTGTTTGGTGTCATTATTTTCAGCACAACCTCACATGTGTGACTGTACAGTTATTTTTTCAATTTGACATATTATATTAACACTATGGACCTAAAATCACGAAATAACATAAAATCAGAGTAGGAAAAAGTTTAATGAACCAATTGCATTAGTTCTAACGCAAATATAAATTGTTTGCTGAATTTGTGCATAAGTTTTTGAAATTTACAAAGTTATATTTAACTATTTACATTAAAATGCAGGAATTGCCTCAGAGTCAGGGCTCCTCAGCTCATTCCTGCCTGCTCCGCAATTCAGCAGTTGACTCACGACACAAATAAAAACGACTACACTACACATTAAACACACTACACCAAACACTTCATTTCACACTAACTATACACTCCAAACACGCTATATGTCACAGATATCTCAACTCTCAAAACTCGCTATCTGCATCACCGCCGACGTCCCTCACACAACTTCCCGTTCCTCATCAACCAAACTTGCTGCTTGGACACTTTCATGACAAAAGCCCATTTTTACCGTTTCTTCCTGCACCAGACACAAAGCAAACGTGACGGCAGTGTTCGCGAAAAAGCGTGGCGGACATTATTTACCCTAAGTCCGGTTTTGGACCTGCCGGTGGGTCCGGTCCATCGCCTCGGGAGGTGGGCCATCTGGGTGAGCTAGCAGCTAGCAGCTAACGTTAGCTACACACGAACATCCACAGATTCTGATTCCACTTAGTTGAAGGCGCGTCTCCAGATCTCATCAGACCCGAACAGACTCGGTCTGGACTCGTCTAGTCTCATTAATCCACAACAGTCAGTTTAGATGCACAGAACAGAATGGGACCGAACCGCCGTTTAACTCCCGGTCCAGCTCGCGCCGCCGCAGGTATAAATCCACTCTCCTCAGACCCGAACAGACTCGGTCCGGTCTCGTTTAGTCTCATTAATCCACAACAGTCAGTTTAGATGCACAGAACAGAAGGGGACGGGACCGAACCGCCGGCAAAATCCCGGTCCAGCTCGCGTGACTGCAGGTATAAATCTGCTTGTTTCTAAAGGTATGTCATGGCTTGAGCTCTGCAGTGATTGGCTCTGGTGCGCACGTGACTGTGGTGGCTCTCGTAGACTATGCTTGAGGAATGTGTACAGCATTTATGAAATAATTTATTAACGGTATCATTGTAGTCCAAACAAATCCGTATAACACACCACTGAACCAAGCAGCAGCCATGTTGAAACTCTCAGGTCATTCTGATCCTGATCCGCAGAGATATTTGAGGCACACACACACAGACAGACAGAGATTCCTTGCTTTTATAGAGGGATTACGACTACATCTTTTACTATGAGTAACTTCTTCTACAGCTTTTAGTACCACTACTACTACTACTACTGCTAAGTAAGAATGTAGTAGTAAGTCATTAGGTACTCCCACATGTTATATCCACAGCTATCAAGTCTCATTGTCATGTTGTCCTTCACTGCAACACTGTGAGGTTTTGAACCAAATTATATATCTACTACTATTAATACTTAGTACTTCTGTTAGCAGTATTATTACTCCTACTCCTGCTACTACTGTTACTGCTGCTGTTACTACTACTAAAGCTTTTACTATTAGTAGTAGCACTAAATACTAATTAGTGAAGTCTAATAACCATGACAGGCTACTCTCCATTTTTTATATCAGCCATTTTCTCCTTCTGTGTCTCAATGACACAGCGTGTGGCTGATGAACCTCAATGATAGCCACTGCAGTACTTCTTAATGGTAATGTTAGTGCTGTAATAGGCACAGACAATCCAAAATTGCCTGAGAAATGTTCTTGCTTATAAATATCTTGATTATACAGTTGGTATTTAGTTGATTGTACATTTATTTTCAAATTTCCATGTGCATTTATTTTTTAAATGATTTATCTCTACTTTCATTTTCATTTCCACATTTATTGCCATGTAAGCTTTATGATTATGAGAGATGGTGTCACACAACCTCATCATCAAGGTTTCTCCTTGCTCTAGTGGCTGATCAGTCTGTGTTGGTTGCTTTAGACAAAGGTGGCATATGTCATTGTGAGATTCTTGGCTTATGTAGCTTACACTGAAATAGAGAGCAAATGGAATGTAAATACAGGTAAACGTACTATTTATTGTACTTTATTCATACATCCATTCATGTTGAATACATCATGCTTGGTCTGTTACACTTTCTGTAAAGAAGGTAAAATTGCTGAGAGGTTAATCAATATGAAGGTCCCTAATTCAGGGGCCTGACAGGAAGTCCTCTCCCACAGATACCATTACTGGTATTAGTTCTGTCTGAGGATTGGAAGGGTTCACAGTTGAGTCAACAGTCAATGTTCAGAGTGGTGGTGACCTGACCTTTCTGACTGCCTTTATCATGTTTAGGCCCTGACTCCCAAGGAGATTTTAGATCGCCCTGCTAGCCTATTAGACTGTGTGGCTGGGGGATGGGGATTTATTGACGGTCTGGTAGCTTTGTGTCACAATTGCTCACTGTGAGAGGAAGTATGAGTTTAGGGATCAATATCCCTGATCCAAAATGTATTACACTGGATAAATTGGATACCAAAATAAATGTTGGAAGTATGACTAAGGAATCTAGAACATCTTTATGTGTATATATTCCAGGTCATCTGAAATGACTGTGGAAGATCTGTTTATTATTTAATTTCAGTAATTTCTTGGTATTTAGGATATATTTAAAATAAGACAAATTAACAATTTAACCCAGCAGCCCAAGCCAGGATATTCCACTTTCTGGCATTAGAATGACATCAGGATACATTTAACTATTATGTGTACATAATTTCCACCTTTAATCTTGCATATCAGATAGAAATCACCATGAATGAAGCTGTTTAACCAGCAGGCACTTTAACTTGTGACAGTATGAAATTCACAGGTGTTACCAACAACATTAAGAGTGCCTCTACTCCATTTAAGAAGAGTCCCAGAAAGCCATGACAGCCTATTAGTAAACAAACAGGAACAATACCGGGTAAACAGAAAAAAAGGTGTGATTACCTTTTGCCTTAAAAACAACATCGATTCTCACTGTACACTTGTGAGCAGTTCCCTAAGGTACTCGGCAGGTGGGATATTCTTAAAATCTTGGAGAAGTGTCTCAATCACTTTTGTCCCTGAATGTTATCCCAGACTGACTTGATGTTGAGATCAGGGCTCTGTGGTGGCCATATCATCCTCTGTAGAACACCTTCGCTGAAGGTAGTTCTTTATGACTAAAGCTGTATGTTTGAAGTTGTTGTCATGCTGAAGAATGAATTTGGGACAGTTCAGACGTCAGAGGAACGGTGTTTTGGCTGCAAGTCTTTCATAGAAAGGTGTTTTGCCAGTTCTGAGCTGCTGGCACTGATGGACGTCTTCCGATTTGCCTATATACGTACAAAATCCTCGAGTTTCCCTTTTTTTTGACAATTGTCTGTTACGTTGATGTTTTTTCTTTAACAGCACACTGTATATAGATATATCTCAGGTAATACATCATCAGAAGATTAAAGAATACATGTTTTGTGAGACATTAATAAAAGTTTTGCGCTGGACTGTATATATGTATTTACATATAAAAAGATAGACAGATTAGCAGACAGATTAGTAGATAGATAGATAGATAGATAGATAGATAGATAGATAGATAGATAGATAGATAGATAGATAGATAGATAGATAGATAGATAGATATGTTATGTTATGTTATTACACTAATGAATGCAGATATGTGAGAAGAGTAGAACACAATGGCAGCATCCTCTTGGGGTGGATCATATGTCTGCTTTCCTGGCTCCTTCCCCTTGACAAAAAACACACCCTTTAGTATCAGCATAATCAAAGGGGAGTGGTGCTGGAAGGGAGGTCTACTGCAGTAAGCCTGCCTGTGATTCGCTGACATACGGTCTAATTGGATCAGCTAGGAACTTGCTTAGCTAGATGCTTTGTCCTGGGATTGGTAGCAGCCTGCAAAGAGACCACGGACACACCACCAGACAGGAAGAGAGACTGAGAGGAAGGCTGCCCTGCTCACGTGTTGGAGAGGAAAGATTGAGAGAGGAGGGCAGAGAGAATAAAAAGGGGAGTATCCCGTCTTCTCTGCCCTTCTGTGCTACTGCAGCCCCCGTCCTCCTCCCTCCCTTGCTCCGTCTCTCTCCCACTCGCTATGATTCTCTTTCTCTCTCATTCCCCTTACTCATCTGTTTCTGTGGCTGCGTTGAGAGGATGGGCACCTGCCGCTCCCTGATGATTCAGCCTTTCAGCTACTCGGAGCTCCACAGACAAGACAGCATGTCCCTCCTGCCACTGCAGTGCCTGGCCATCCTGTCCTCTGCACTACAGCTGCTGCAGCTGCACCCGGCCCATTCTGCCAAAGTGCTCAGGTGAGTGAGTGCTACTATTCCACCATTGCTCACCATTAGACCATGCGGAACATTTAAAGGAATCTAAACCTCTGGCAATCTTTTTTGTTCTTGCCTGCAGCAAATTTGAGGATTCTCTTTTTGGACTCATGATTGTGTTTCCTCTGAGACAGCATGAGTAAGGAACTCATTCCCCTGGTGCACAGAAGGCCGTCTATATACCTCTCAGACTGTTAACAAGGTTCGACTGACTCTGAATAGCATTTTGACCTATCTCTGAAATCTCAACTCTGAGTCTGTGGCCTCATGATGGAAAACATACTAGTGGAGACTGGTGCTAGACAGCCCTTGTGTAATGCTTTGAGTTAATAGTTGAAGTCTTCGGAAACCCTTCATCCAGCAGTTGGACAGGATGACTGAGGGAATGGAGGACTTCTCTGCAGGGCCAGCTCCCCCTCCTGGATCGACTTCCCCCACCAGCTCTACTGCTGATACTGGACATGTCCCCAAGGAGAAACCAGAGGAGATAGAGGCAGCTGGTGAGAGTGGGGAGGAGGGCGCAGAAGGAACTGCAGAGGGAGGTGGTGGTGGTGATGATGATGGGGAGCATTTGGGGGCTTTGGGAATTGTGGCCTTGCCAGGAACCTGCTGTGTGTGCATAGAAATAGAACAGATTAACAATTGCCTGCACTCTGAGAAAATCTGCATTCTACCCATCCTGGCCTGTCTGCTTAGCTTAGCCCTCTGCACAGCTGGCCTCAAATGGGTCTTTGTGGATAAGATCTTTGAGTACGAACCACCCACACACTTAGATCCTAAACGCATCGGACAGGACCCAATTATCATATCAGTTGACCCCACATTGGGACTTACTGTGTCGATTCCTCATTCATCTCCGGCTACAGTCTCCTTGACCACCGCCATTACCCCAGGACATCCTAACGTGTTAGTGGAAGAGAAATCTACACAAGGGCCGCACGTGCTTCAGTCTCCCCGAGTGACTCAGTCTGATCCTTCTGTTACACTGAAATACAACGCTGAACGTCCCAACGTCTCAAAGCAGACTCCCCACCCTCAGACAACACAGGAATTAAACAACATAATCATCCCAACAGTCTGTAAGTACACAACACTTGTTCAAAAAACCATTGGAATTGGGCTCTTTTCATATGAGATGTCCTTTGTTCAAAAACTGACCTCTAACACCATGATTTAGGTTGTAATTATGAGCAGGGGATATAAGTCCTTCTTCACCTTGTGAAACCTGTCATTGTCATCTTTGCAAAGATAAGCGAAAGTGTTTTTATTAAAATTAGTCAAATGTTTTTTCATGTTTTATCGTTGATTTCATGAATGCTATGTTCCATCAACTGTGCCAGGAACTGTCTGCTGTGAGGACTTCGCCTGAAAGCAGACACGTTGTGACTTGCAGAGTCTAGCATAGAGGCCCATGACTAAGCCTCTAAAATATCCCTACACAGGTGTA
This sequence comes from Diplodus puntazzo, assembly GCA_963678695.2. Taxonomy (NCBI): domain Eukaryota; kingdom Metazoa; phylum Chordata; class Actinopteri; order Spariformes; family Sparidae; genus Diplodus; species Diplodus puntazzo. The sequence continues at coordinate 2,658,029 of OZ023173.1, read as the reverse complement.
GAAAGCAACTGTTCTATTCAAGCCTACTTTAACCCTACAGAGAGTGAATGATTAATTTCTAACATTCAGTTACTTGTCTAAGTATTGATGACCCTTTAGATTATATCAGTAACATAAATTACTAAAATTGTATGGATGTACAATTCCAGTCATGAAAAACTGAAAACCGAGAAATTATGCGGGACACAAAGCTGTGGTACAGGGAGACTTCCTGTTTTCTGCCTGAGCTCCATTTCAAGGTCAGAGCTAGCTGGAGGCTAATTGATGCCCCCTCCATTCCTCCGCCTCAGGGAAAAACAACCCATTATTACTGTCTGTCTGCCAGCGGCTCACCACCATGACGTTTTGGTTGTAGTCACATCACTTTAATTTATTACACTGAATGTGGATATTAGCTTATCTAAGGTGATGGTGATGTGTGGGGCATCAGTTTCCAAACATTTCCTTAGTGTGGGCATATACTGCTTTCTTAATCAGCAGCATGGATAGATGATCAATAACCAACTGACTATTTCAACTGAACAGTGGGCAAATGCTTGTCACCAGTAACTTGCTAACAACAAAGTACCAAAACATTTGGTGTACAGGCAATGTTCTTATTTGCCAGTGTATATAGTGCCTCGTCATGCGGTTCAACTGATATTTCTTTGTTGGTGGGAAGCCAGTGAAGGCTCAATCTGTCTCATGGAAGAACACATTTATATTGTTGTATCAACCCAATTGCCAGAATAAATGTTAGCAAAGTATGTTTCTGCCTAACCAAAGATAAGTTAAAACTCTGTTTCTTTATGTTGTCTTTAGGTTCAGTTTTCCATTTTTTACTCATGCAGTATCACAACACTATGCTTATGCTCTTGTTAGTTATGGAAACAACAACGACTTGGTTAGGGCAATGTTTTGGTTAAAATGCCTGTTTTGGTCACCACAAACACGGCTGAAATTGTCCAGAGGTCTCACATTTACAAATGTTGAAACACAGTGGCCACTTGTCAAAAGTATCCAGTGGTTTCATAGTTACAAATTTTGGAACTCAGACTTGGACTGCAGTCACTGGCTTCGCAGCCTTGTCACCCGTAACTCAACCAACATCTCCTCCACCTCCTGGAGTGAAAGTCAGGTAATAAACATGCACTGTGAATGTGAAATCACACGTATCTTGCAAATGTCTAAATCAAACGTAGCCTATGGTATATGCACATTGTGTACTTATGGTTTGCAGAAGACATTAACTGCTAACATTTTATACTGGTGACTGGGCTACTCATTCTAAACCATTTTAGATGGTCTAAATCAGATTCCCTAAAACTCTCTTTAACTGACAAACTTATAATATATCACATGCTTAATCCTAATCAATGCCACCTATTCTTAAGGAAGTCTGAATTTGTGAGAATTCATGACTAGCATGATCAAACCCCCTAAAATTACCATAAAGAGCACTTTCACTCCATATGTAAAATGATTTCAGTCACAAATAAATTACCAATGAATATGAAAGAATTTTGAGTTTCAAGTTCTGCTGTCAGCGATAAACAAACAAAAAGATAACAAATGTAACAACGTCAGATGTCATATTAAAGGCCTTGAAAGGCCATATTTAATAATACAGCTGTTAGCCACATGTGATAAGAACAGTGCTACACTTTGACATAACCAACATGATGAGAGATGGCTAAGATGTTTACATTATTGTCGTCAAAGGAAAGACTTTTCTCCTTCAGATGTACGTGGACAGCAGATTCTTGACCTGAGGAGTTGGCCCTCCTGTGTTGTGCCATCCACTTTTGGAGATGTTGTTTTGTCTCAGCAATGTATGGCCCTACACAGTCAGGGATATAGCAAGTCATGATGATGATGATGATCTTGCAAACAGATTATTAATTGTGCATTAAATCTATTTTAGTTAGTCATTTTATTTTAGTGAATTACTGTCTCATCAGATCCAAATTCATTCATGAGGTTTTTTCCCCTGTGGAGAAAGGCATAATGATCTGTGCATGACTTGCATGATGTCTGGACCACATATGCTTTTCGTTTTTTTTCAATTTTCTTTTGAGAAAATTCTACATATTGGAAAATTGGTCAGTGCAATAGTCTCTTATAATAAGATGTGCCCCTTTAGAATATGGTTGTAAAATTTACAAATGCTTCACAATTCTATGTAATTTTCTCTCCTCCAAGGCAAGTAATACAGGTAGCTGTGTGAAGGCAGGTAGTTTAGACCTGCTTGGAAAGTCTCATGAGATGACTTTTGTTGTGAATTGGCAATTGATTTCATTGATTGATTGATTGATTGATTGATTGATTGATTGATTGATTGATTGATTGATTGATTGTGTAACACCTCTAAACTGACTTTCAAGTAGGGACAATTTTCAATTATCTGTTGCAGATAGTTACAAAATATCTTAAAAATGTATTTCAGAAGCTAAAAGTTTGATCCTGTCTCCTCTGCAGAGTTTCCTCTGTCTTTTCATCTTTACTATAGTTATCCTGCGTAAGGAGTTCTGGTAAAAACATTTTTTAGCAATTTACATGTATTTATTACTTTTTTATTGAAACATTACACCTTCCCCATCTCTCTCTGCTGCCTTTACAAGCTTGTGGATTTGTTGAAGTTGTTTAATGCTGCCGGACTGTGGAGTTATTTGTGGGGGACTTGGGTTGGATTCAGTCCAATCCAGTCCAAAGGATGTGATTTAACTTGTTTTATGCCACATCTCAGTGCCTCCCTCTGCCTGCTAGCAGAGAGCAGTAGCTAACGTTAGTTAAGAAATAGTCTACTAACATAAAATAATGTGCAACTTCAAGCACAACACACAAGTTCCACAGAGCTTTTTAGAATGTCCCATGGTATTTGCTGCAGTGACATCACTGTCCGCAAGGCTAATGTTTAAGTTACAGAAAGCAGCCACTGGAATCATCAAAGTAAATCTTTAAAGAAGAATACTACATTGAACAACAGAAAAAAACAAAAACACCTGAAAAACCTGCGCTGATCAATATAATTTAAAAGGCAATATAGTTTACAGTGACCAGTAGAGGTGGAGTGAAAAGTTCACAAAAGATAATTATTTTAGGTGGATGGTGGATGGTTTCCTTTTATGTTGATGCAAATTCATTTGACATCAAATCCGATCCACGCGTCACTAGTGGCTTCTCCCACGGGGGCTTGTTGGGACAGTGTTGGAGTATTGATGGAGAGTCAAGAGTAACTGTCTAAACATTACACCTCATTTAAAACCAGCTAAATAATGAGAGAATTAGGTATGATTCTGGGTTTTTTTTCATTTGGCTTTTTGTGTATGTTTGTATTGCAGCAGTAGCTCAGCTATACGGAGGCACACTGGTGTATGTGTGTTGCTTGACTAGCATGCATTCAAGGTAGTGATATAGCTATATATGGAAAAGAAATGGTCAAATGCAAAGGTTCATTTGCTTGGCAACACTGTGTAACTTTGATTAGCACCCAGCTGCTAGTTTGCTCAGAACATAAAGCTAAAGTGTCATTTGAGGATGCCAATGTGAGCAATTTCTGATCACTGTGCGATTTTCATTTGGTGGCGATAACATTTTAAAGCTGCTGTCAGTGATTGTTTTTATATATTAAAATAAGTGTTAAATGACTACTCAGTATAATCGGGTGTTTGGTCAGTAACCCGTGTTTCCCCTCCCCTGCTCATGCAGATAAAGAGAGAGGTAATGATCTGGTATCTCTGCTCACTTTATCAAATCAGGACAGAGAACTCCATAAAGAGCCAATTCCAGCGCTTCAGGTGACAGCTTATTCTACCTAACGAGGGAGAGAAAGAGGAGCAGCCTCTAAAAAAGAAAGGAGTTGTGCAAGTGTGGCGACATAGACAGGGGACTGCTAACTGCAAAACAGACAGGTAGTTAACTGAAACAATGGCAATGCTTACAGCAGCTTTAAAGAGATCTTTTGTGTTGTGTAGCATTTTTGGCCATCATGTAAAAGGTATGCAAAGTGAAAAAGCCCATAGTCCAAGCCAAAGGGAGTTACTCTCTCCCACAGAAAACACTTCTACTGCACTGTCTAAAACGGCTGGTTTGGAGTTGAGCCTTTACTTTCTTAATGATGTGCGTCACTTTGTAACAGGTGTTATATGAATATATATATATATATATATATATATATATATATATATATATATATATATATATATATATATATGCTTATATATATGTTATAAAAAATACACAATCCAGTCAGTCAGCAGACATAAAGTTGCTACTGTGATGTAGAGAATTGCAGAGTTAAGACATTATATTTGAAATTAAAGATAGTTATAATAATAATGTCTTGCCACTCTAAACTTCTTGTAACCAGCCATGGTTACCAGCTGGAGGAGCGCATTATTTTGGATCACACTACCTTGCTCAGTATGACCCGACCTACTCTGCCTCTGATTGGCTACATTCTTGCCGTTGAGTAATGCCAGTGTGCAACTCTCACCAAAGATTGAACAAAGACAAGATGTCTCACTCTGTAGCTGAAACAGACTGTTCAAGACACAGTGTAAAAACGGCTGCTGCACCATGTGAGAAAACTAATGTGTTTATTTTGTAGATTAAAGTATGTAAACCTGTTCTACTGGGACCTCCAAATAAAAGAATGAATGTGAAAATTAGCATAGTATGAACTCTTGAATAGCAATAATCCAGTGAGGCAGAAAAGGTTAGCTTGGAAACAATATGAACAATGCAGGGTTCAAATAAACATACACATTTGGCTTTGCTTATCCTTTAGGAGGAAGGATACATATCGATTGATATTGCTGATTGTAAAAAAACGATTTTGCTTGTCTACAATGAAATCTACAGCATTCCTATAAGGTTAGAATTTATTTAAAAACGAAAATTATTAACTGCTTTGAAAGGATGCAAATCTGTGTCTCCTGCAAGACTGTGCCATATAAATGGTTTGCAGTTACCTGCATTGGCACTAAATATTGGCATTGGATATAACTTGTGAGATGCTGAATCATCCAATGAATAATGAATAATAAATGAAACTCCTATTAATACTGGCTGGGCCAGCAGAAAAGTCAGCAGTGAGAAGGACTGCAGGGGGGCTGGACATTCAAGAACAGTAAAGGAAATGTAAAAGAAACTCAAATTCAAGCCATGAAACACTTAAGGTCATCATATACTTTTATAAGTATACTAAAGCAGTTCTATTTCATCTTAAAATAGAGCCAGGATTACTGGCTCAAACTATTACAAAATAACAAGACTTTTATTTCATACATCTTTAATTATAATTATTTTTTTCACAAATCTTTTGTTTTTGACTAATGGAAATAAGTTTCAATGGGAGGATCAAATATGGGTAATATGTGAGTCGTGTATGTATGACAGGGAGTTCAGTCTCTTCTGGGTCATTATTTTTATTCCTTCTTAAAGCTGCTCCTCCAAATAGGCCTATGCATGACCTCAGCAAGGCTGGGATTGGACATCTGGGGGCCCTCAGCAGGATAAGTTTTGGGGGCCCTGCTTCACTGTGGATAGACAGTTTAGTATTCATGGAACCAGATACTGTTTACAATTATATCCCTTATGTATTTCATTTATACTTTTATCAACATGATGGGCCATGGTTCTTTTACTGCTAACTAAACATACTCACTGAAACACTCAAAGTAAAGCTCCTGCTGAAAAAGTGATTTACTTATTTACTTAACAATTCTTGGGGGTCTAAATTAATGGGTAATTGATATGATTTAATAATAATTAATAATATTTTGATGAAATTAAATCAGTTTTATTTATATAGCCCAAAATCACAATCACATTCTCTTAGTGGGCTTTACAATCTGCACAGTGAAAGACATCCTCCATCCATAGACCCTTTATTTGAGTGAGGGAAAAATACACTACACCGAAATTTGAACCACAGATGTATTTTGCATCCATAGATATAGTCATTAATAAATGGGTAATTGATCTTTTAATGAATGTTACAGTGAGCAGAGAGTGTCTTCTTTAGGTTTGACAGTATATGTTTAAAACAGGAAAAAATAACAGTCAGAATTAGTTCCATGAATTTTGTTTAAAGTTAAGGATGTAAAAACCTTATTGAATGGTAGGTTTCACTATCACTATGTAAAACACTGTGTGCCAACCACCTGCCCTACATTTCTGTCACACTAACATTACATAATCAACTCTGCATTGAGTGCATAAGTCATACAGCAAGACGATAAGCAGTTCTGCAAATGTGTGTGTCTGGCAGAACTAAGAAACAATAGGGGTAACTAATATCACATATGGGTGTGATATGCTCCAAGCTCAAGGAATGTATGTGTATGTCCGTGTGTGTGTGTGTGTGTGTGTGTGTGATGTGTGATGCCTGGTTAGAGAAGATGGTTAGTTGCATGCAGAGACCCTGAGTCTGAGCATTCGACTATCGTCGAATTAGCTGTCTGGAAAGCAAACTAGCAATAACCTGACCTGAGATCACAATAATGCCCAAACAGAGGACAAATACATAGATTGAACACATGTGCATAACATCAACCAGAGTTTAAAGTCATGTGCTTAACCGTGCTATGCTATGCTATCTAAGCCCAGTTCAACGTTACCAGTCTTTGAAGAGAAGGTGCTGGTGGTTGCAAGAGAAGGTTGGAACTCCAATGTTGAATGCCCTTCTTGCTGTGCAAGGTCTGATGAAAGTCGGCAGAGGAGGAAACTGGTCGCTCCTTTCCTTTGCAAGAATAGCAGCTCGGTGCTAACTTGCTTAATATTCCTCAGATTGTAAAGTTAGCTGGCAAGCTTTGTGTCGCAGCTGCTGGTGTTAACTGATCTGGAATACTGGCAGGACCTCGTGTCACTTCAGTGAGGAGAAGTTCTTTGGGCCTGCTGCAAATGCAGCTTGCAGTTCTCCACAGCTGTTAGGCCCAGAAGAAGAGATCTTGAGGGCAGGCAGCCACGTGGGGGGAGGTGGAGAGGAGCCCTTGAGGATAAGAAGTCCAAGGAGTAGAGGGCGTAGAGCAAGAGAGAAGGAACAAGGAAGGCGCTAGAGTTTTGACTATCTTGTCAGAGGAGGGCCTGTGACCAATAGTAGCTCAAAGCTGAATTTTGCACCTAGGTGTGAAGAATGGGGAATTCTGGGTAAATGAGTTCAGTTCAGAGTCCATTTTGAAATCCACAATGAATGATTTAATCTGTGGGTCCCAACAAATACTTACTTAGGGAAGTCATGAAAATTCAGGCTTAAAGAATGTAATTTAGGGCGTTTTTATTGCTGTCATATATAAATCTGAGTCAAATTTGTCCTTAGACAGATTATTTGCTAACCTTATCAAATCATGTCTTGACTTGTTTTTGTACATACGGGGGGACGAACACTGCATTAATTGTAACTGTGGCGATACAGCCTGCTGCAGTCTACAGCGAGCTAGCAGTAGTAGCAGTAGCTAGCAGTAGTATATTCTTTTAGACATCTTCGCCATTCAACTCACAAAAATGTTAACTCACTGGGACCCCCACCCCCGGCCACAGCCAAAGGCCACCACAGGCCACGTTATGTTGGCAGATGGTGGTCCAGTTTTGATTAGCAGCAGGAGTTGGGGTGTAGCTAAGCAATGTACTGCTGTGGTTGGGATCAGAAGCAAAATGTATTTCAGATGCCTAAAAATAGGCAGACCCACCCGAACTTCCCATCAAATAGCCCTCTCCAGTAGGAACCTGAAGCTGTAAGATGTTTTTGAAAAGTTTGTACCGTGCTTCTATGTGGAGAAAAGCAGCTGTAGGATTAGGGTTAGGGTTAGATTAGACCGCCATAACAGTGACCTGGTTTCAGAGGCAAAAATACAAATTTGGAGGCGACCAACCTATTTGGTTAATAATGGGTATCATTTCCCCCTTGTCCTCTGTCCCTGGGATTTGGCTGATTTTGCCTTTTAACATGCATGGAAAGTTTTCTATCCACTTCTGCAGCATATGCACCCACATGTTCGAAGTACTCCTTTCACCGAAATGTAGCAAAATACACTGCTTCCATTTGCTTATTGCAGCCAGAGTGTTTTTCTGGCTAGTGCTTTAATTTCACTGTGTGCCTTCATCATTTTCTTGCTCTGCTAATTATACTTGGTTTCTTCTGCAGCCGCCACCAGCACCACCACTACAGCCAAGACTTCCAGTCATGTGACGCGCTGCAGTGACAGCCAGAGGAACTACTGTGTTAATGGAGGGGAGTGCTTCACCCTTGAAATCATGCCAGGCAGCACAAAGTTTCTTTGCAGGTATGACATGGATAGTAGGTTGTAATACTGACTTTCAGTACATTTTCAATCTGACTGACTGTGTTATAATGCATAGGTGCTGTGCTTTATGGTATCCTCCAATGTCGAGTGATGTCAACAGCATGTTATTTTGGTGTTGAGTTTTTGGGGGGCTATTTTGAAAATGTAGTTAAGAAATAAAATACTTTAACAAAAAAATTAAAAATGGAAAAGAATGCAACACGTTTCAATTACGTGAATAACAAGATTAGTCGTGTAAGAGGACAATTATGGCATGTTATATTTCTTGACACTTAATTAAATTATATTTGAACTGCAGCAAAGGTAGAAGAAAAACATTCAGAGTTGCAGATAGGACATCGTTCCATGGCCATTGCTGTGTATAAACACCCTAGTAGTGGAATGAAAATAACTCTGTACCCAAAATGTGCAGACCGTTTTCCCTTGCATAAGACCTAAAAACAGACTGATGTGTTATCAGTCAAAACTTCTGTTTGTTCAAGCATCAGTGATGCACAAAAATATAAACATTAAAATGGAGAAAACACACACACACAGCAGTTACTACATATTAATGTTAATTTTACTATAAAGCACTCTTTAATAAAGGGGCACCACTTCCATTGATCATTTAATTAGGAAATACAAATCTGACTCCGCTGACTCTCAACTCTGTTGAAGGAAAGTTGAAGGATGAAGGAAAGCACAGATACAACCAATTTAAATCAAAATATTTATTGAACTACTAGGGGATAGGATTGAATAAAGACCACTGAGCACATAGATATATACAACTATGGATGAATGAATGAATGTCTGAATGACAGAATTAATTAATTAACAAATGAATGATCCAAAAACAAAACAAAAGCATCAGCCCTCAGGCAGATGCATGAACGATCGTTAGATCCTGGGCCATTCCATTCCAGGCCATGCCTCACTCATCTTTTTCAAAAGTTGACTTAATTTACGTCTCTTTTGTGGCACAATCAGCTAAATTTCGGGGCGACTGTGGCTCAATTGGTAGAGCGGGTCGGCCTAAGTTTGGAAGGGCGACGGTTCGATCCCCGCCCGGCCACCTGAATCACGGTCGTTGTGTCCTTGGGCAAGACACTTCACCAACCTTGCCTTGTGTGAATGTGTATGACTGCTGTATGTTTGAGGTGGTGGTCGGAGGGCCCGTAGGCGCTGAATGGCAGCCACGCTTCCGTCAGTCTGCCCCAGGGCAGCTGTGGCTTCTATCGTGGTTTACCACCCCCAGTATGACTGTGTGTGAATGAATGGAACCTGGAACCCTGTCAGGCGCTTTAGGTGACTTGAAAAGCGCCATACAAATCCAATCCATTATAAATTGTGTATTCTAAACCTCACCAATCACCTATTTTTCACTAGATTTGAAATTTGAAATTTGCCCGAACATCCAAGTGATGTGTTGAAGAAAGCTGGCAACATTCATTAGTTTAAATAGCTGTTGCTGAATGTTTACAGTAATCTAATTAAAAGTCGTTTTTTTTTACAAAAATGAAAAGTCAGTCATCTCCACTAGTTTTCACTTTCTGGCAACTAAATCGTAGATACCCAAGTTTCACTATCACATCAAACTGCTTAACCATCAAATAAATTATGATTGCACTTTTTAAATAATTCTGGTTATTTTGCAATCCCTTTTGCAGTAATCCACCCAAATCTGTTTCAAGTGGGATTATCATAGACTTGGTGTATTGTTTCAATGCAACTAAATTCAATGCAAAGAAATTAGCTTAGAGAGTTTGATATTGTGATAAAATATAAACTAATTGAGCTAAGGAACTAAGATTAATATTTTGTCCAGACACACGGAACAGGATGAATACCCCCATATTGCATATAGTTGATGTGCAATATAAGTGATGTCATCACCTACATGCAATATAGGTGATATCAGGCAAGCCATTATAAGATGCAACTTGTGACAAATTTCCATGAGCCCAATGAAAAACAGGCTCAATAGGTATCAGAGATAAAAAACTTTGAAGTCAAGACAGTACAAATATCTAACGATGATCTACAGATGGTCACCAAGATGACAGCCAGATGACAACTACTGTATGGTTCCATAGATGAAAAAAACAAAGCAAGAAAAGTAACAAAATGGATGATTATTCATACAGCAAACAAGGGCTTGATTTGTGAATTTTAGGAATCTTTGCAGTCTAAGCTTTGAGTTTATTTATCTCTGCACTAAAGTGAAAGGAACCATTAGAAGTTCTTCAAGGACCGAAGGCTGACAGGCCAGGGGTCCACAAGAAGAGATGCTTCATATAAAGAGAGACCCAAAATAACAAAGAGCTAAAAGTTTAAAAAGAGAAAAGAGATTGGACCAGCATCGTTGTTTAGTTTTATAGTCTAAGATGTGTATTTTGGAAAAGAGTGCTCTTCTGGGGGACCACATTGATTACTATTCATACTGCATATTCTCAGACTCTTTTCACACACAGATTGTTAATCCAGGGTTAACACAGGCCATGTCCACACATACCAAAGCAATTTTTTTCCCCCGTCTTCCTTGGCATCGTTTCAAGAATATTTGCATCCAAATGGATCCATTGTAAACGACTCAACACGCTGTAGTTCATATTCCAGGCCTATAGGTGGCGCTTGAAATTCACCAAAAACGGAGAAGAAGAGACGGAGCATGCGCTTAAAGCTTGCGCGCTGTATACAAACAGACAGTAGACGGAGAAACTGAACACAACAAGAAGACGAGGAAAATGGCTCGTCAGTTGTCCATAATCCTTTTTTGCTCAGCGTAGTGGCAGAGCAGCATAATATTTTGCCCTAGCAACCCTGATAGGCTCAATATCTTCTGCAGCACGAACAGAAGCATGTAGTCCGCCATTGTTGTTGTTGTTGTTGTTATGAGACGACGCGGGGTTAAGAGGTCGAAGGCTAGAGGTCGAGGGGTGGGGCGATTGCGTCATCGATATGCAAAGTATGCGGATTATTCACTGTCCACACGAGAACGCAAGGGCAAGATTTTCGGATTTTTCCACCCTTAGACCAGGTTTCAAAAAAGTGCGTTTACAGGCGCTGTGTTTACAGGATCCATGTGGACGATCGGCCAACACGATGCAAAACATGTGCATTTACACACAGAAGCGTTTCCACATGGATGGCCCCTTAAACCCAGGGCTAATCGATTCATACCGCACGTCTACTTGCCCTGGGTTAAGCACACAAGTGCTCTTAAGTTAAAATGGACATTTTAAAATGTTGTCTTAATATATCTTTTATATTCTTAGTCCAAGCTGACTTTCTTGTAATGACCCCTCAAAGTATGGGCAAACCTTGCTCTGGAGTTAGGCCAGCTAGCCTTTGTGTGGAGAGAGAACTGGTACTTAGAGGGGAATGATTTGATTTATATAGAATATTTGAAAGTTACGAGCTTGCAGATTGGGTACTCTTTCTGTTGTCAGTATATGTGACACATATCATGAGAACCAAAGGAAACATGTAGAACTTGTAATAATATTAAAATAACACAACAACATTAGAAAGACTGAACTTAGATGAGACTGAGATGGAGGTAAATGCGAAACCGGTGGGTGCAAATGAACGCTTATTAAATTTAACGACAAAGCAGATCTTGTTGGCTGTACACAGAACTTCCTGTTACTAATCTTGATCAGGATATTTAAAATGTCAGGAGGGGTCCAAGTAGAAAATGATAGTGACTGGAACCTGGGGGAAAATCAATCTCTGACGCCAGCAAGCACAGGGTGGCAGTTTCCAAAGATCTCAACTAAAGACACAGAAGGTGTCCTCTCTCTCTGGAATGATATGTACATACAGTATCCTAAATATCATACTGACAAATACCTACATGACTCATCCCAAAGGTTCCTTTTTGTTATTGTTAGGAGGTCTGACCCTCTATTAACTGCAATTGTTTCCACTACGGACAGTTCGATCTATAATCTAACAAACTTAAATCACGAACAACGCTTTAAAATGTGACGTCATTCACATCTCGGTTGCGCCACAGCCAAAGTCCATCTTACTGGACAATTCTAGCAAAACTTTTTGAGGTCAGAATATTTTGAAACAATTCACCATAAGCAACAGCAGTAGATGCTGGAATCACATGCTTTTTCTTAAGGGAATGAAAATATTCTGGGTTTTTTTTTCTCCCACAAATTTTTGCAGCTATATTATCACAGCAATTTTCAAATGTGAGCACATGCCTATGTGTTTGTCTCATGGTGGCTATTTTTTGTTTGCTGACATACATTTTACTGGAATATTTTTAGATGGGAGTAGCATATGTTCAAAAATATCTTATATACTATAGATGCATAAATGAACCATACCAGAAGACTGCACTCCCTTTTTTTAAGGAGGTAACTTTAAGGTTAACTCTGTGTTTAAAAGGCTACAACAGCTGGTCATGTCTTATTGGGGTATATCGCCATGGTAACTTATGCTGCAACCTAACCTGCAGGGAAAATGGTGCCCAGTGGGTAGGACAATTAGCATAGAATGCAAAATATCCTCTCCTTAAGAGTAAAATAAGAATGAAGAACTGTATTCTTTATGGTGTGGCTACCTTGTTATCAACAAGTCACTGCCAATGCATGTCCTTGGGTTCTCAGTAAGACTGGACATTCTTCCCAGCTCCATCCTGTTGTCAGTATGGCTAATTCTGGTTTCAAAAAAACCAAACGGTTCATTTTTTGTACTTTCGATTTATTGCTCAGATCAAAAATAGGAAATGAAATAACGGGCCACGGAAGGATTTTAATTTTGATATTTATTTCTTCCCATTTGTGTGAACCGGAAGTTATTGTCTTCTTCGTGTGTTGCACTTGGAAGTTTAACATTAGTCTTCAAATCCTGGATACATGGAGGGGAAAGCGGCCGCGGCAGTCGGCACAAGGTGGGCAGCAGCGGAAACAACCGCCGCCGCAGCAGCAGACACGGAGACAGAGGCAGTGCCGGTCCAAAGAGCTGCAAACGGAACTTAAAATGCCACAAGCCGTGTGTAACTGTGCGAGGAGAGCGGAGGTCATCTGCAGACTGTGACCAGTGATCACAACGGATATTTTTTTGTTTTAGATCAGCTCGTTTCCAGCTTTATCGATTATTATTTTTTTTAATCACATATTATTAAGTGTTAAGTTACTTTTAATTGTTAATTTTCTTTTTCTGATTTTTCTCTATTAAAATCTGCTTTAAATATATATGAAATAATTAGTTTACTGTGCGATGATATGAATATTGATAAATGTGTAATTAATTTTGTGAAAATGTACATTTTGGTGTTTATTTAAAAAGTATCATGACACAATGAATGCATTCATCACTCAATTTGGGTTTTTACATTAGAGAATATGTCCCTCTGTCAACCACAACATGTCTCCTCTGTCAATAAACTCTATTCAGTGCTGTCCCAAACAGGTGTTTGGGGGAAACGCCAACGTTACTAAAATAATTTCTAAACTACAGCTTATCATTTGAATGTTGACTAGGGCCTAAATATTAAAGCTGAGATTGTGTTAATTCTGAAACGCATAAAAACCCAAAACAGGCCAAAATTCATTTTCTTCGTGTAAGACCACGTCTAGGGACGAGCTGCTGCTGCTTCCGACTCATTTTGATGAGAACACATTGACGCAGGTAGTGCTGCGCAGCACTGCAGACAGCGGTGAGCGAGAGAGATGATCCTCATTAACAAGAAGCATTTTGCTTATGCAAAGAACTGCATCTCTTTAAACTAGATATTTATATGCCACAAAACCACCACAACGACCATTGTTCATTGTATTATTACATTTGTGGGAAGTTATTACAATAAAGATTTTCACGTCCCCAAACATAATAAATCCCTGCAAACGTAATAGTTATTACATTTGTGGGAAATCGCGTGTTACGTTTGTAGTAGGCAGCGGCTATTACGTTTGTGGAAAATGTATTACATTTGTGGGTTTATTAGACATTAAATGCTGCACATTTTTATTATGTTTGCGGGCATTATTACATTGGCGGGCGTTACACACCCGTTTCCTCTGAACAAGATGAAACTCCATGATTGATCCTCAATATGGTTTTGAAGACTAACGTTAAACTTCTAAGTGCAACACACGAAGAAAGACAATAACTTCCGGTTCACACAAATCGGACAAATTAAATATCAAATCAAAATCCTTCCGTGGCCCGTTATTTCATTTCCTATTTTTGATCTGAGCAATAAATCGAAAGTACAAAAAATGAACCGTTATTTGTTTTTTGGTATCAGATTCATAAACGAATAAGGAAATAACAAACCGTTTTTTCATTTTTCGATTTTGGAATCTCAATTGAATAAAAAAAAAAACGAATGACACACGGATTCCAAACTGGCTTTCAAATGTTTGGTGTCAGTGAAAAAGTCATGGTGGGTGACAGTAGTTTGAAAGTTAAAGTATACATTCAACATCCCCTGGCAGGGCATGTGCCCAATGTTATGAGGCCCTTATCAAATTGGCCTGGGGTTGATTCCAGCCTGTAACCCTCTCTCCATGTGCCTGTCCAATAGAATAAAGCCACTAACTTAATTGCTAACAAACCCTAAACTTCACCCTCCTGAACCATCTTTCGGACAAGTTTGGGGAAATTTGAGGAGTGTGATTTGGAGAAATAGCAAGACACACAAATACACACATGAAACTGCTCTCTAATATAGGAGTGGAATTTTGGCCAGCACCATGTGGTTTAAGTCCAATAAGTGGTGCAACAGGGTAGAGCTGTGTCCCAGACCTTAAAACTTCTTTTATCATATGATAATCACAAAGATTTTCAACACATTGTAATTGGACATTTTCAATGAACATGAATTTTCACACTTCACTTCAGAATACAAATAAGTCAAGAAGTTTGGGAATAGCAGTAGGATTGTATCTTGGACCATGCCACATTGTGACTTCACACTGGATGTCTTTGTGTTGGTCCATGTGTACTCATACAGTCAGTGCTGTTTATCTCTTTTCCTTTCTACCCATCAACCAGGTGTTTGGCGGGATTCACTGGGCACCGATGTGAACAAGCTGTGCTTAAGAAAGTCTCAGACCCAAAACGTATGTGAACACAACTGTATTCAGCCCCCACACGTCATTGCTGGTGTTTCACCCCTGTCATATTTTCTCCAAGAACTGGCAGAGAAATCCATGTTTCCACTCTTTACAGTTATTTCAAAAATGGGTTTAAAGGCTTAACCACACAGTTTTCTGCAAAACAGTGAACTGAAATTTGCATGTACTTTACATCTCATCGCACCTCATCTATGTTGTTTAGAGCAGTGACCCCTCAGGTTGAAGCGATGTTTCTTGTGTGGAAGTAAGAGTCACCCACTGCTGTTTCCAGTGGCGGTTCTAGCTTGCATGATTCCCCCTGGCGAACCTCACCTTCGTCGCCCCCCCATGCCAACACACAGATTGGACCCCAGGTCAGACCAAAAAAAAAACTTTTTATCAAACTAATATTCACAATATTATTCTGACTGAAATGTGCCTTATTTGGAAGCAGTTTGTGATGTGATTGACTTTAGCCTACCAATTGCATTAGTTTTGCACTATTAGATGAATCCCCTGCTTCACCGCTCCCCCCGCACTAGTAGGGAGAGCTGAGGTCCAGAGGTGAACCTATCCTCCGCCCCCCTCCCCTTCCCCTTCTTCCACCACCTCTGTATGTGAGACTTCCTTAGCAGAAAGCAGACAGACCTTTAAAAATCAGAGGGCGCCCAGCCGCCCACTCCCTACACAACAACATGACATACTTGACTCGTCGAGCAATACAAAAACAAGATCAAATGAATGCAAACAAATGTAAGGCAGAAGGTATGAGTCAGCACCGGAGGCAATCCACTGGGATGAGATAAGCCCAGAGGCTGCTACTACAGAGCCGGTTACTGTGGGAGACTGTCTGCTCCTTTTTTTTTTACCGCTGCTCATGCCACCCCCTGACAAATGGAGCCCTGGGCGGCTGACTATATCGCCCATATGATGAACCGCCACTGGCTCTTACCATTCAACTTCACCCACATTTTCCCAGAAGCCACAACACAGGATAACACTCTCATTACTTTTGTCCAGTGCTAATTAAAATTGTCTTCCATACATTAAACCTAGGGGATCACTGGTTGGGCTGCTGCCACATCAGCACTAACAATGCTCATTCTCTTTTGATTGCCATGTATTCTGGACCAGTGTTGCTATTTAGGTAACATCATGACACCCATTTTATATAATTACTTTACAGGCAAAGGCTAAGCTTGTTCTGAGCGGCAGTGTATGTACATGCAATTTTCAGTCTGCTGCAAAGACAGAATTCAAACCTAAAGAGCTTGATCGAGGGCCTGTGCAAAAAAAAACAGTTTCTCATATAATTGACCTAAATTGAAGACCATTATTCAATGTACTTTTTTACTTTTTAAGGTCTGAGAGAATTAATAGAACTCAGACTCACAATAGGGAGACATATTGACTAGCTAGCCCTTTCTGCCAACACCAGTGATGACTGCTGAGGGTTTTGTACTGCTCTTGCATAAACTAACTCCCTCTCTCTTCTTGTCTGTTTGCTTTGTTTCTTACCCAGGTGTCCAAATGAATTTACTGGTGATCGCTGCCAAAACTATGTAATGGCCAGCTTTTACAGTATGTCTAGTTCTTCTTCTATCTTTCTTGGACTGGAGCATGCTTGACTAATATTTCTTGTTCTATGTACCTGTTACATTATTCTTCTCCATAAATCTGTATTTGTGCAGTCAATCACGTGTCACATGTTAAACCCTTTATTATTTTGTATGTTCAAGCTTCATGTGATATTGTAGACATTCAATTTCAACATTTCATTTCAAATGACCAGAAACACATTTGCACATTTACATTTTTAAGCTAGAAGATTAGTTAATGTCTTTACTGTGTCTATGCCTAAACACCTGTATTCCAAGAACAGAACAGATACACATGTGATGAATTGAACAAGGACAAAATGTGTCTTTGATATGAACCACGTCAGGCCCAGCCAATATTATTCACTCGATGAACTGCAGTGCCAGCTGCTTGTTGTCTGCAGTTTTTGATATAGTCTCCCACCTATGCCTTTTATCAGCAAGGAATATGAAAACAGTCGCAGTTAAGAAATACAGGTGTAGACATGCCAAGTTGTGCGATTGTAAGGAATGTGAACTGCTTCAAGGAGGACATGGGGTCTGTTTGTCAATAATGTAGCTCAACTCTAAGTCACAGAAAACAAACCACCAACTTTCCCATAACTTTAACCCCTGATCCACAAATCAGCATTTTCCCGATAGTAGACAATGTTTCTGTCCCATATTGGACAAGTTGTCCCGAATGAACTCTTTAGTCTGAAATGTGTCAACATAAGAAACCTGTGTGCAACTTTCACACACACACACACACACACACACACACACACACACACAATGTACTGATAACGCTAACGTTCGAAAATGGAATGATTAGTAGGCCTACTGTACTGACCACCAGGCACAGTTTGATATTATTTGGCAGAATAGGCAATTATCTTTATGGATGAACAATTAATGGGTTTGCTTAATAATTCTTATTCATGACAAATTTACCCAATAATCCCTAATCAGCTTTCCTGAGAATTGCTCTTCCCAACTACTTCACACTTGCCACTGACTGCGAAGGGTCATAGAAACATTAACACCCAAAAATAGCTGATATACCATTGCAATGATTGTTATTTTTTTAAGGTTTAATTATTTTTTTTTTCTTCCAATTAGTGAATTATTCAAATCACTAATTTAATGATTGTTCTAAAGATTTTTTTAATCACTCTATTTATATAACAATTAATTCACCCCAAATAAATATCAAAAACTCTATTTTTACCATCTTGGTTTAGGTCATACCTTACAGTCAGGACTTTTTGTGGGCATTGCTGATTCTAGGCCTTCCATCTCTAGCTTACATTTTTGGTGTCCTTCGGGGTTCAGGGCTGGGTCCTGTTATGTTCACAATTTACACTGCTGCCTTTAGGACATCTCATAAGATCACACAACATCAGCTTCCACTCTTTATGCAGATGATACCCAGGTTTACCTCACCTGTGATCCCAATAACCTTCATGAATGTTACACTTGTCAACTGTCTGGGGGACATTAATAAATGAATGACTCAACATTTCCTTCAGCACATCAGATAAAATGCTGAGAAATTTCTGTTTGGCATTCACTCCTCCAAAAATGATATAACAAACAAGTCCATACTTCAATGTTATTAATCCACAGTGTAGGAACCTTTCTTTTATTTGGTGTCAGGTACAGTCATCCTTTATATCTTAGGAAATTTGCTAAAAATAAGCCATTTCCGTCCACCAAAAACCTTGAAACAGTCATCCATTCTTTTGTTTTCCTCTTTTTTTTTTAATCTTTCAGGGCTTGATTACTGTAACTAATATTTTCTCCGTCTACATTAAAAAGTCTCTCTCCTCTCTACAATTTATCCTGAATGCAGCTGCCAGGATTTTAACAGGTACCTGAAAACAAGAGCACAATCTATCCCTTCATCTTTATAGTAGCTATTGTTTCATTTTAGAGTTGATTTTAGAAAATGTTAACTTTTAAGGCACCGAATAATTTGGCCCTTAGCTTTATTTCTGACCTTTTAACTCTCCATATACTATCACACCCAAAGGTGCTGAAATGTTTCTCTCCTGGTGGTTCCTTGTCTGGGACTGAAAAACCAACAAGACAGAGCAATAGCCATCAAGGCCCCCAGACTCCAGAATAATCTACTAGGGGAGATTCCATCTCGTCATTTGACTCTCTTCTTAATGTGTAGTCTGGCCGTCCTGTGCTTCTCTAACCTACCTTCCCATACCATTGTTTTATTGTTGTTTTATTACTGTGTTTTATATCTTTCTGCTTATTCTATGTTTTGTGTTATTGATGGAGCTATTCATATTGCTGTCCATATTGTTCATGTTTAACACTTTCTTGAATGCTGTTGTCATGTTTTACCCCTGTAAAGCAAAGCATTTTGTTGGAAAGATTCTATTATATAAAAGTATTATTATTATTTCTACCATTATTATTATTATTGTTATTATTATTGTAGATTTGAATAACCGTCAGCACAGCACAGATAACACATTTTAGGCTATACATATTTTGCAATAAATAATAACACAAATACATCAACATTTTCAAATGTTAAAAGTGGCTTTATAATTCAGGCAAACAGTCCAATGCTCCTGATTTATCTGAGTACACTATGAAAGCCAAAGAGTATGTTGTGTGTTCACATCCCTTCATCTCTCCAACCCTAGGGGAAGGGCCATCTTATATCTGCATGGACCTGCAGGGTTCATTCAGGTTCTCCATTTAGGCTGACTAGATCAAAACATTCACCAAATTATCTCTGCTCACTGCTTGACCACTCTTTTTATATTATTTAAATAACAGTTTATAATATTAATTGCACTTTGGTAAATTGCACGCAGCTGTGGGGAAAAATAAGCCACACTTCTGTGTTTACAGATGATTTACATTGGTGTGTTAAGCCTCTGTTCATTAAAGGGAGGGCAGTATTAAGCAAACTGTCCAAACAAAGCAAAACTACTTGATTAAAAAAAAAAAAAATAGGGATGCAACTAATGTACTGGCCTTCATAATACAGTTAAGTTCTGTTACTCTATAGATGGGTGCTGCAGTCATCACTGTCCCCCTGTATCAGGCAATCAATCAAATATTAGATGTGATATTAGATCTGTCACCCTTGTAATCAGGAAAATGGAGAAGAAGCTTGTTCTGGTCATGTCTATCTACTCTGAGCTTTATCAGACAGAAACAATCATAACAGAAACGGCAAAAACAATTTGTGGAGCAGTTTTTGTGCTTTTATCACCCTAAGCATTGTACGCTTGTTATAAGCTGTGTAGTCAACCATCTGTTACCATAATGTTAGTTAATATCGATCAGAACCAACATGCAGCCTTTTTTTTCTCACTGCCCAAGCATTTCAACTTAGCGCTCCCAAGCACTCTGCTAGCACTCTTCTGATTGAAAGAAACGTCATGTGGACAAGGGCCTTAGGAGAATTTTAGGTGGACTAAGGTGTTAATGGACAATTCAGTTCAAGTCAATATATATTGATTGTTTCATTTCAAAAACACCATTTAGTATGCATTGTCCAAAAAAGCTTTATTATGCACAAAGTGTGAGTGTCAGTATCAAAGAACAACGTTGTTTAATATCATCTGACTAAAAGCAAGTTGGAACAGTTGGCAAACACGACTTCAAGAGGCCCTGAGAGAATCAAAATAAAGACTGAAACTTAATTGCAAAAATCATATTACAGCTTCTAATGTCCTAATATTTGTAAAAACAACCAGACAAACAAAACAAAAACATATCAATGGATGTGAGCTCATCTTTAACATTATACTGTTTTGAAAAGAATAGGCTATAAATGTTTTAAAGGCAGACATATGTACATTCTTTCTAAGTAAGGTGACCGACTTCAGATAAAGAAGATTTGTGACATTTTTAAGCCTTGGCCTTTTACATTTGTTATGTATTTGAGACATACATACCAAAAGTTTTGGAATCGGACCAGTAGATTGCCTTAGCAGGCATCTGCAATGTCTGCAGCGTAATCGTTAAAGGCAACCATTAAAGGCCATGTCCACATGTACATGGGTATTTCCTAAAACAAGGTTTTTTCTATGGTTTTGGCTTGTCATACCCATGCGAACAGCATTTTAGATAGCAGATAACTGAGCTCTCAGAAAATTCCCTGAAGGATGAAGATTTTGTAGAAACTCGGTTTTCAGTGTTTACATCTGGATGGACAGAAACAGAGATTTATTGAAAACGATGACGCAGTCACAAGTTTTTCAGTGTATTGAACAATATTGAAGTATTTCAGGTTGTACATTGTAAGAATGGATGTCATATTGTTTTTATACTTTGAAATACACAGACATTGATAACAACATGCTGTAAAACAGCTAAATACAATGTTTTGCTGACAAAATTGTATAAATGCAGATTCTGTGAAGAGTAATCCAATCTCCCTGCTTCATTCATAGCATTTTCTGTTGCTAAGCAACCAAAAGAATATACGCTTTCTGTTAAAGGGCCTATTTCTAAGAAAAAAATAAATTTGTGTCTCATTCCCAATTAGTCAAAAACTGATGCTTTGGGATGGCAGCTGGCCTAACCTACAAATTACAATGTGTCAGTATTTGAGAGTTGGGAATGAGACTCAAAAATCAATTTTTCTTCCAAAAAGCACTTTTAACAATGGCACACACATGCCCATTGTAAGTGAATGGCCATGAGATATACATTTTAGGTGTGTTAGTATCAACAGAGATTATTTCTGAAATGGTGCTAGAATGCTCATCTGGATCGAGATTTTTTCTTTTTCTTTAAAAAAAAAAAAAAAACCTGGTTTCCAGAAATGTCCGAGTACATGTGGACTAGACCTGTAAGTGCTTGTTTTTGCCACTGACCAGCTGAAGTTGATATTCAAGTCTGACAATATTATGGAAACAATTTGGGAGAAGACTTATGTATGAAAAAGGTCTATCTCTGTAGACATAGTTTTCATAATGTTGTCAGACACTATAAATAACTAAGAATCACAGTCGAGAGCTGGATTTGGTGTATTGTGAGGCCAAGTATATCTAAGAGTTAGACATATATCTAACATCAATATTGAAATCTCTTTTCAGCATGAAAACACAACTTAAACAAACATCTCCCCATGTTCCTCTTAAAGTTGTTTGTTTAAAGAGTTGTTTCCAACACATGAAAAGGATACACTGTTTCTAAATGACCTCAGACATACAGCAGGCTCAGAGTGTAAAAAATGCTTTAGTCAAAATACCTTTGCATTTGTGTTAAATGTACTATTATTGTTATAAGCTTAACAACAACAGTAAAAAGTTAAAATCTTAGAAAAATGTTCATGAGTTTTAGAATAGCTTTCTATTTCCTCTATTTACTTTAATGATAGCATACAACCTGGCCTGGAGGAAAGTCCACACCATATACATCAAGTATAGTTCCCTGAGAGTTAGAAAAGCAACTTGATCACAGATACAGAATTTGCTAAATAAAGACCACAAGAAAGTCCTATCAAATGAATGCTGTCTTGTAGTGGTCTCAGAGGACAAGCAGCAGTCTCTAAACCACTTCTCAGGATGGAAACACGGCCAAAAACTTTAGGTGGACTAAAAGAATATACAGTTATTGGTGCATCCAAGTTCGAGATTTATGCCAGTAACAGAAGTGTTAGCATAAGAAGTGTTAAGAAGTAAACGTAAGGGGACAAACAGGAGAATGATACCACAGTGTTTCAAACCCACTGTGTGGGTCACTCATGAGCAAAGATGTATGCATACATCTTTGCTCATGATCTTTTGCTATACATGTAGCAAATATATATATATATATATATATATATATATATATATATATATATATATATATATATATATATATATATATATATATATATATACACACACACTAAGTGGCTCACACTAGTGTACACAAAGTAACTGCAATATCGGGCTTTCAGTTGGAGTTTATATAATAAGTTATAATAAAAGGGACACTTTACAGATTGTGTTGTATAATGTATGAACTCTCAAGTCTAAGAAAATAACCCTGATTGGTGATAACATTAGGACACTATTGAGATGCATTAAGATAGATAGATAGATAGATAGATAGATAGATAGATAGATAGAGAGATAGAGAGATAGATAGATAGATAGATAGATAGATAGATAGATAGAGAGATAGAGAGATAGAGAGATAGATAGATAGATAGATAGATAGATAGATAGATAGATAGATAGATAGATAGATAGATAGAGTTGCAAATGAACAATGATACAAGGATGCATTTGGGCTGTTTTCTGAAAATGTAAAAGCCTTCTTACAGAGCCTTTTCTTTTCTTTTTTATATATTAGCATGTGTCTGTCTGTGTGTGTTGAAGACCGTAAGTTTTAAGAATGGACTGTCCTCTTTTTCAGAAGCTGAGGAGCTGTATCAGAAACGTATTTTAACAATAACAGGAATCTGCATTGCACTCCTAGTCGTGGGAATCATGTGTGTGGTTGCCTACTGCAAAACAAAGTAATTCATGTCAAATTCTTTTGTTCAAGTTTACCTAAAGGTACACTCCATGATTTTATTATAGTGCCCAATAGTGCCCCAAGACTTTTCAAAAGCTTTTCATTTTCATATTTTTCTGTGGTTAAAGAATTCTATCAGTGGGAAATACTTGTCAGTGTGACCTCTGCGTCACAGTTTCAAAAGACAGAATAAAAAAACAACGACAGAAAAGCATGTGAATAAATATTTAGATCAATGAGGTCTGTCACCACAAGTCTTGAACTTTAAGCAAGAAACAAGCAGAAGACTTTGTTCTGATAACCTGAGGAAGCCAGTGTAGTGAATATAGCACCGGAGTAATATGATTGTTGAGTCTTATTATAATATGAAGCCTTAATTAGTAATTTCTGAATTTAGAAATAATCCTAGTTGTCCTGAGCTTCTTGGCTTAAACATGAATACAAGTCTTTACAATGGTCAAGATTAGAGTAACCATTGGAAAGAGGAGGTTTAATTTGGTAATGTTTAATTGGCTATTATCCGAAAACAGAGAAGACAACAACTTAATGCATTTGTCTTAGTTTAAGTAGG
This sequence comes from Diplodus puntazzo, assembly GCA_963678695.2. Taxonomy (NCBI): domain Eukaryota; kingdom Metazoa; phylum Chordata; class Actinopteri; order Spariformes; family Sparidae; genus Diplodus; species Diplodus puntazzo. The sequence goes on along the minus strand of OZ023173.1, from coordinate 2,634,037 downwards.
AATCAAAAATCACACAGAGGTTTTTTGGAAAACAACTTTGAGTTAGTAGCCAGGTGGCCTGATGTTATTTTCCAGATGTTTTGTTTGGACAAAGATGTGAACTTCAATTTTTTTGTAATTAAGCTGCAAAAGACTGTGAGACTTCCAGGCATGTAGTCCTCCAGACAATTATGTAAAGTGACGAGATTAGAAAGATTCCCGGATTTCAAAAAGCTGGACATCATCTGCATACAGAAATCTGAGGATTATTTTGGTGCTATTGGATACTATAACATTATTGAGGAGTGTATATTGTACAGACCTCAGTATGTAAAAAAGATGAATTATCATTACTGTCATTACAACGTTTGATGAAATTGGGGTTAATGTTGGTACATTTGGTACCCATCCCTCAGACATGTTGTCCAGTTGTGATCTTGGCTACTTCACAATCTAGTTTGTTTTTGTACAAACAGGAAGCAGAGGAAGAAGCTCCATGACCGACTGAGGCAGAGCAAGAGGAATAAGAGGAATAACAATACCAATACTGGTATTGGCCCAAACCTGGCAAACGCAGCTAGACAACATCAGATTTCTAACTTGCCTCTTCAAGATTTTCAGCCTATAAATGTATGCTGTTAATTTTTAGTATCAAACAAATCTCATCAAAACCTTTTTAATTTGTGCACTCACACCAATTGTTTATGTTATTCCTACTACCTTATAGCAATGTAATGAGACGACTATGCAGCATGCAACTGAGAAGGAGACAGAAATGACCTTCTCCACAAGCAAATATGCCTTATCTGCGCATGAACCCACCACATTCACCCAAATCTCCAGCCAAAGGTAAGAAAGAAACTTCAATATAATTTGTAAGTTTGGTAAATTCAATTTGGTTTTAATCAGCTCATCGCTCAGAGATAACATGGATAGATCAGATAGCAGACATCAAGACTTAATTTGTAAATCAGGAGGTCCTGCAAAAAGAGAGGGTGCTTTTCCAGCAGGTCAGGGGGACAGAAAAAGTTGTTGAACACATAGAAAATGCACAGTGCATTGAGCAAATTGGACACCTCCTGGATGCAAGCTGTTAAAACTAAACCCAACTAAAATTGTCATAGTTAGCAAAGCATTATTTATTTCAAACGATTAATCATATCATTTCACAATGCACTGATTAAGGCATTGCAACATTCCAAACCACATTTGTAGGTGTAAATACGATTCAAAAATCAGGCTTCAACAGATGCATCTCAGTCTGGATGTCCTGGCTGCTCATGTCAGCATTCGACATCATGGCGATGTCAAATCCAGAGTCATGAAAGTGCATCAGACCAGCTGAGCAGAATCCACGCTCTACTTGCTAGTTTTTTTTTAGTTACAGTTAATTGAAGGGGAAAGAAAACATTTTATTTATTGTATTTATGTAATGCTAACTTAAAACAATAAGTACCAACAAAGGAAGCAATGATATTATTATGCAAGAGTGACGCAGCAATGCACTGAAGTGTTCCTACACTGTCAGAAAGAAGAAGAGGGAGAGGAAGAGGAGGAAAAAGAAGCAACAAAGTCAGTGGTCCAAACCTGTGCAGTAGTTAACACTCACTTATATCAGTGCTCAGGTCATAGGGCTCTTTTAAACTCAGATTTTGACCAAACACTGTCCCACACCCAAATGTCCATACGCACAAGAGCCGAAAATGACATGTGCCAAATATACAGTATAAACCTAACATTAATACCACTGATAATGATAACATTGTGGATAACATTGATTATCATGCTACAAAGCATTGTTCTGTTCTGTTCTCACTACCCACCTAAACACAGCTGAACATTATGTACACTCCTTCCCACATGGGGTCGCAATGTGTTGGACTTGACAAAATGTCCCATGGATGCTTGATCAGATTGGGATCTGGTGAATTTGGAGGGCCATGTTGACAGCTTTAGCTCTTTGTCACATTCCTTGGGTAAATGCTGAATAGCTTTTGTGGTGGTGTGGGGCACTGCCATCTGGGAGTGCTGCTGCCATTGTTTGGGTAGGTAGTTCATGTCAAGTGGCGTCCACATTAATGCCAGGACCCAAGGTTTCCCAGCAGAACATTGCATTGCTACAAGATGATCGATGTTTTTCAATGGAACTGTTGGTGGTTTTAATGTTGTGGCTGATCAATGTATACAGTATATTGCAATATCTTTCCACAATCAGGTCCATTATCACTACACAGAAAAAACATGAATGTAATGGCTTTGCAAAAATTTGTGTGTGCTTTTTCAAATTTAAACATTAAATTATTAGTCTACCTTACATATCGCTATTTCTGAATGTTGTAGAGCAACAAAACAGATCTAAAAACCTGTGAAGTGGCAGTACCATGCACTCCAGTGTTTTTAATGAATGAGCTGCTCTGACCCCTTTCTGATTCAGCTAACAGCTACATGGATTTAAAAGCAGTGAGACAAACTTTGCTTTGAATTCTGACACTTTCATCATATCTAAAACGTCACTTTCTAAGAATAATAAATAGAATTTGTAAATTTGAGTTTGAAAGAACAGACCAATCATTAAAGTTTGGTGTAGCTAGTATCATGATCATGCTGACCAAGCAGGATGCCTTGTCTGGTTTGCTTGGAGAGATGAGTCCAGATGAGAGGATACCGGAGATGTGGGTACTGGTGAGTGGGGCACTTGATTGTTAGCAGACCCAGACTCTTGTCTTTGTTAATACAGACAAACCAGGGAGTCAGTGAGGCAGTTGATAAAGGTATTTATTACAATAATGCAAGAAAAAGATAATTGGTCCTTGATCAGGGCAGAGCAAGGCTGAGGAGCCTCGGGTCCTGGGAGGTCTACAGGAGCTGGTATTTCAAAATTATTTCACAGGATTAAAGTGTTTGGATTAAAATCAAACTTGTATCTAATCCAAAAAAATGTGTATTTCAAAGAGGATCCAAAGATTTCTGCTCCTGAAGATTTAGATTCAGATCTGGTAATTCAATCCCACCTTTGAACCAGAGAAAATGCTGCTTTTGAGTATTTCAAACATTGAGGCAGATTTCTGGATCAATTTGATGGCAAAATTCAGGATCATTTAGATCTCATGTTACGGCCTCCAAACAATTAAATAAATTAATCAGTGGCTCAAGTGGCCACACGCAACATCTCAACTCAGGGGTAGTTTTGGGTTCGATGGACAAGTATCCTTGGCTTCACTTCTCACAGATATTTTTACATAAGATGTCCATGACACTTAAACTCTATATTTAACATGCCCGTCAAATGTGACATTATTTTAGTTTTAAGAAAACCAAATAGCTTAATTAAAGAAAGCACTGCAAAATATGTTTTGGTCACACATGTTATTGAAAACACCCAGAGGAACTGCTGTCAGAAGTATGACACATACAGCATTTCTCAAAGACTAGTTTCAACTAGACATAGTGACTTGGCACCACAAGATCCAACATATGTTTTTATTTGTGGTCACACTGTAGGCTAGCAGAGACAACAGAAATAAAGGGTCCAAACAAGGTTTTAATTGTACTTGTACACAATTTTAAAATTTTGGCCATGGACAAAACTAACAATTTCAACAGAAACAAACAGAGCTTAGCTCACAGGCCTGAATCTGAAGCAGGCATCACCAGCTGTGTTGTCAGCCGTGTCTCTGCTGACTGGACTGTGTGGGGGCATGTAGCTGGTGAGAGGTCCCACACTCAAAGGAGACAATCTAGAGGTGTCTGGGAAGACAAACAGATAGGGTTGAGCCACCTGTCCCTTTTAGAGGATGCTGTTATTGAGTATGAAATGGCCTTAGACTTATACTGGGACATGCATTGTAAACATACATTACATTTTTGAATAAACACATTTAAATGTATCAGTATAATGTTACCTTGCTGTAGGGGTCCAGTTTACCAGTGATGGTTTGTGTTCTGTGGTTGTCCGTAATAGCAGTGGCATTGCTGAGTGGGGACTGTAGGAGTGAATGTACTCACTAGGGGGGCAGACTAGGGGCTATTGTGGTGTCCTTGCTTGAACTGGGAGTCGTTCTTGTCTGCTACCCCAAAGCTCTTATTTTGTGCTCTGAGGAGCGAGGACACACAAAAAAAGCCTTTACGGAAGTCTTTTTTACCTGCAGAAACACCCCCTTAGTTATTTATAGTAACAACATCACTGGAGTTTGTGTAGGCCTAAACTATATTCCCTATTACTTTAATCACATAAGTGTTTCAACTAATCATACTATAAACTGTAAACAAAGACACGTGCTTGCTTTTACAGTAGCACTGTAGTGATGGGCAGATCACATATCCATGAAACAACTGTGGATTGGGCGATGCAGGTCTTAAAAAAAACATTGTGATTAACATCAGATGGGCTGCTGGTGGGTGAAATAATGCATCCCATTAATGAGGAAAACATTAATTAGCTGCACTACCAGTAGCAGAAATGATGACTATCTCTATAAGAAAGCTGTGTGTATATATATATATATATATATATATATATATATATATATATATATATATATATATATATATATATATATATATAATATATATATATATATATATATAGATAGATAGATAGATAGATAGATAGATAGATAGATAGATAGATAGATAGATAGAATGTGTGATTGTTTGGCCATTTTTCAGAGAATGTGAATGATAACACAAAAACTTTTTTTTCACTCATGGTTATGGTTGGGTGAGTCATTTATTATCAAACAATTGTGTTTGCCCTTTTTAAATCACCAGTGCAGTGCCCGTAGGAAGCATGTAATCCTATAGAAAAGTGGGAGGTTAAGTAGCTTTTTCATGGATGGCCAAATGAGACTGTGTTTGAAGGTGGAACGTCAGGGATATTTAGGTTTTTTTGTGAAATCTGTTATTCCAGGGAATAATTGGCCGTTTTTGACTATTTTTGATTTTGCCATTATATTTCACCTTAAAAACTATTTACTTGGTGTCATTATTTTCAGCACAACCTCACATGTGTGACTGTACAGTTATTTTTTCATTTTGACATACTGTATTAACACAATGGACCTAAAATCACAAAAAAACATAAAATCCGAAAAGAAAAAGTTAGATTTTTTACTGTGAAAACCACAAATATGTTTAACAAACCATTTTAATTACTTATAATGCAAATATAAATTGTTGTTTGCTAAATATGTGCATACATTTTAAAAAGTTACAAAGTTATATTTAACTATTTACATTTAAATGCAGGCAATGCTCAGGTCTGCCTGAGCTCCTTCCAGCTGAATGAAGAGCTGCACTGCCTGCTCCAAATTCAGCAGTCTCATTGTTTGACTCATTAAACAAAAAAATGACTCCACTACACACTAAACACACTACACCAAACACTACACAACACACAAACTATACACTCCAAACCACTAGCGGAACAAATCAGAGCCGGGCCGGGGGCGGGGCAAATGACCGGGCCCTTTAAACCCAAATAATAAAGCTCATGATAACATCATTTTACAACATACACATGCCCGCAACAGTGGGGCTTACAAGCTTCGGCACCACGGAGAGCGACTATGTCATTTGGAAGTCCATCAAGCAGACATGAAGTATAACAAACCAAGAGAACAACAAAAACATTAGGCTACATGAACACTAATAATAAAACAACACAAATTCAAAGCAGTTCAGCACCACGGATAGCGACCGTATCATTTTGACACCCACTTTAACTATTTCAACTCAGAGTCTGTATCAGTAGCTATAAAGTTTAGTAAGACCGGCACAGCGGCCCACATGTTCACAAACACAATTTCAATACGAAGTAGCCTACTATAGGCCTACTCAGCACTATTTGAAGGGCAGATGACGAGCCTTGCGCTCCGCGAACTTGTAGACAATGCTCTGTATGTCAATTTTCTTTGCTCTCTCATTCTCTATGGACAACATGGCAAGTCCACTCAGTCTCTCTTGTCTCACTGTGCTCCTCAAGTGGTTTTTAATGAGTTTTAACTTGGAGAATGAGCACTCAGAGGTTGCAACGGTGACGGGAAGAGTCAAAAATAAAAGGCGGGCGGTGCAAACGTCACTGAATGTAGAAGTTACTGCTGGGTGGTTGACAAGGACGGTTGGTGACGAGTTTTACCCAAAATACACTTGGAGACAATATCGGCGATCCACTTGTAAATTTGCGTGTCATAAAGTTAAATGTGAAAGTCAAAATAAAGCCAGTCATGCAGCACAACATTTTATTTCATCATTTTACACCTACTACATCACTAAAGTCAGTCGGTCTTGTAAAGTTTTTGCAACCATGACTCAATCCTGACTGGGATAGCTCGCCTCCTCCAGCTTCCCTGAGTCGTGCTAGAGGCCCGGCTTCCTCAAGTCCTACCTTCTATCCGGGCCCCTCTGGGCCGGGGGCGTGCCGCCCTCCCAGCCCCCTCGAAGCCCCGCCCCTGCTCCAAACACACTAAATGTCACAAATCTCTCAACTCTCAATACTGCTGTCTCTACACCGACCGTCGTTGCCTGTCACTCATCCGCCGACGTCCCTCCCACAACTTCCTGTTCATCAACAACCAAACTTGCTGCTTGGACACTTTCATGACAAAAGCCGTTTTTACCGTTTCTTCCTGCACCAGACACAAAGCAAACGTGACGGCAATGTTCGCGAAAAAGCGTGGCGGACATTATTTGCCCTAAGTCCGGTTTTGGACGTGCCGGTGGGTCCGGTCCGTCGACTCGGGAGGTGGGCCGTGTGGGTTGGCTAGCGGCTAGCAGCTAGCTACAGATGAACATCCACAGACTCCAATTCCACTTTGTTGTCCGCACGTCTCTGGATCTCCTCAGACCCGAACAGACTCGGTCCGGACTCGTTTAGTCTCATTAATCCACAACAGTCAGTTTAGATGCACAGAACGGGACCGAACCGCCGGAAAAATCCTGGTCCTGCTTGTGCCGCTGCAGGTATAAATCCGCTTGTTTCTTTAGGTATGTCGTGGGCTTGAGCTCTGCAGTGATTGGCTCTGGTGCGCACGTGACTGTAGTGGCTCCGGTGGACAATGCTCGCGGAAATTGTAAAGCATTTATGAAATAATTTATTCACGGTATCATTGCAGTCCAAACAAATCCGACGTTGCACACCCTTGAACCACGCAGCAGCCATGTTGAAAATCTGGGGTCAGTTTGATCCTTATCCGCAGAGATATTTGAGGAACACACACATACACACACAGAGACAGACAGACAGAGATTCCTTGCTTTTATAGAGAGATAATGGCTACAGAAACTACCCAAATGACCCTGATCAAAAGTTTACATACCCTAGTTCTTAATACCATGCATTGCCCCCTTTAACACCAATGACAGCTTCAAGTCTTTTGTGGTAGTTGTGGATGAGGCACTTTATTTTCTCAGATGGTGAAGTTGCCCATTCTTCTTGGCAAAAAGACTACGGTTCCTGTAAATTCTTGGGCTGTCTTGCATGAACTCCCCAACTTGAGATCTTCCCAAAGTGGCTCAATAATACTGAGGTCAGGAGACTGATTGAAACTGACTGAGAGCAAATGGGAGTGAATTACTGTGAAAAGGCTCAGACAGAAATTTGACTCACAAATGTATTTATGTCATGGTCTAGAGGCCTGTCTGAAACCTGTCTCCATGTAAACCACCACCCTCCCTGTCTCTGCAGCTGGAGTAATGACTGGAGCAACAGTGTTCTATCTGACACTGAGTCCGTCTCGGTGATGTCATTGCCCGAGCATAACCAACGTGCCACACGGGGCGACCGGGGTCGTCTGAATGCCACTGGTGGCACCAGAGACTTAAGTGCTCACTCAAAGAAGGGCCAAGATACATCCAACTTCGACAGGGACTTGTCTTAAAGTAAAAGGTAACGAATTGATTCATTTTAACAAACAAACAACAAAGGCTTTCAGAGGACAATATCAGCAATTAAAATTAAAATAGCGTAAAATACACAATTGGTAAATAACACTTTACATCTAAAAAAGTATGTATGCTAAATATTTAATAATATAGAAGGCCACTGTTTTTAGGCTCAATATTGTTGCAATCAAAATTATTGAACCCCCATTGCATTTTAGGTTTATTTTATGCAAAAAGTAACATTTTTCAGGTGTTTGCAATAAACAAATCTCAGAAGAACAGTTTTAAAAGGTTAAATAAAACTAGTATTACAAGGATGTTATCCAAATTCAACACTAAATCTTAATTTTAATGATTACTGCAGTCTCAAAGATATTCAACCCCCTGAACAGAATTCTTCAGAGCACACATTTGCAAATCAGGTGTGGTCTCAAGCACAAGTGATGCAACCAATCAAGGGCTTCATTAGTTGAATCAGGCGTGCTTGAGATAGAACACCTCAAATACCTGGACTGTTGACGAGACGTTTCATTGCATGTATCAATTCTCTTAGCCTAAGCCAGGCTAAGAGAATTGACCAAAATGTTCAGAGATCATTACCTTGCACAAACAAGGAAAAGGACACAAAAAGATAGCAAAGGCACTGCATTTTCCTAGAGATACAGTTGGAAGCATAGTTTGCAGGTTTAAAGTTAAAGGAACAGTGGCTACACTTCCTGGACATGGCAGAATGAGGAGGCTATCAGCGGCTGCCACCAGAGTCCTGAGGAGGCCGGTGGTCAAAAACCCTCGACTGACTGCAAAACACCTGCTGCAAGACTTGGTGGCAGCAGGCACTGAGATTTCAGTTTCCACAGTAAGGCGCATACTAAACGCTGAAGGGCTCCATGCCCAAACTCCAAGACGTACACCACTACTGACCCAAAAGTCACAAGAAAAGCTGGCTCCAATTTGCTAAAAACTATATAAATATGCCAAAGAGGTTTTGGGATTCTGTTCTGTGGTGCATTGAAACAAAACTGGAACTTTTTGGCCCTATGGATCAGCAGTATGTCTGGAGGAGGAAGAATGAAGCATACGCTGAAAAGAACACCCCGCCTACAGTGAAGCATGGCGGTGGCTCAGTGATGCTCTGGGGCTAATTTGCTTCTTCTGGCACTGGAAACCTGTAGCGTGATGAGGGGAAGATGGATTCAATCACATATCAGGAAACCCTGGGAGAAAATGTCATGCCGTCTGTGAGGAAGCTGAAGCTTGGGCGTCATTGAACCTTCCAACAGGACAATGATCCCAAGCAAAGTCCACCAAAGCTTGGTTTCAGAAGAAGTCCTGGAAGATACTAGAGTGGCCATCACAGTCGCCTGACTTAAACCCCATTAAAAATCTCTGGTGGGATTTGAAAAAGGCAGTTGCAGCATGCAAACCCAACAGAATTAGTGAACTTGTAAGGGTCGCCCAAGTCTAACTTGATGCATGGCAACTGTGGTGATAAACATGTTTCTTGGTTGATTTTTTGCCACAATTATAATTGCCATGAGGGGTCAAACTCAACAGGTGCCAAGGTAAGAACACGGGTTATTAATAAGGACGAGTAGTATTATGTATGGTATGCTGTTTATTTTGGGTCAAATGTGATAAAAGGGGAAGAGGGGAAAGATCGCGAGAGGGGAGACGCGCGAGGCAGGTGGGACCCGCCGAAGTTTGGAGGATGCAGCCAGCAGGATTATTCTGTGAATTTCCACAAAAGGAATATAACAGAAACTGAAACGGATTAAAAGACAAACGGATTACTGCGTGCCCGCGATCCAGATGCCAAACGGGCCGGGTGAGAATTGCGGCGGTTCGCTGCTCTTTTTTTTTCATTGAGACTTAAGGCGGATCGCCACGTTTCCACCTGTCAAAGGTATACTTACTTTGATACTTTTCTCCAAGGACTAATTCTTGTATGGCCACTTTATGCGGGTTTTTTTTTTTGTTGTGTAAACTGTGGGGATTTGCGGGTTATTGAGGTCTTTCGCCAAATGTTTGTATTGCATTGGAGCGTGCCTCCCTTCTTTTGTTTGGTGTGTGCGTCCGGGTCGGACGTAATTTAATTTTCTGGCCGTGAATACATAACGATAACGACAATCCTCTGTGTGTTTTTGTTTCTTTGCAATTCGTACCGACATTATCATATGAATAAGGTAGAGATCTGATGGTTATTTCTTGTGTGATTTAAGCTTTTCCAATCAGCCGGCAGTGTCCATTCGCGGCATTCATCAAGTCCGCCCGTTCCCTTAAATTTGCGTTCGTACTTTCCCTTTTTGGAATAATTCACTGAAGGGGATTGTTACGAACTTAAGGCCTTTGCCCATAAGGAATGGGCTAAGATTTCTCAAGAACACTGCCAGAGGCTGGTCTCCGGCTATGCATCACGTTTGCAGCAGGTCATAACAGAGAAATGATGCTCTACTAAGTACAAAAGATGCTTGTCATGAAGGGGTTGAATAATTTTGAGACTGCAGTGTTCATTAAAAGTGGCATGTTGTGTTGAATTTGGAGAAACCATTTGTAATATTAGTTGTGTTAAGCTATTTAAATTGGTCTTGTTTGATTTGTTTACTACAAACAGCTGCTAGTTTGTACATTTGCCAATAAACCTAATTTTCAGTGGGCGTTGTATAACTTTGATTGCAACTGCATATACTGTTAACCAAAATGCTACACTATTGTTTGAGATACATTGTGATGGGTGAATTAATAATTAATTAGTTAAAGTGTTAACAAGCTATGTACAGTAAACAAAAATTTAAATGAATACCCTTTACCAAATGCGTACATTACATTTTCCTCAATTCAAATACATTTTCTCAGCTCTTTAGAACTCAAGGCTGAAAGATTGATTATTTTACAGGAACCTGTCAATCTTCACCATAAAATCAGAATTGAGATTTACTGGTTAGGGTTTTAGTAAAATGCACAGGATCTATTATTTTGAATTCTGGTGCTCTGTTCAAGGTTTTATGCTGTTGATAACAGGTATACCCGCTGCAACTACGCTGGTACGGGTTTGCAAATGGGACCCACAATAAATCTAACTGAAAGAGGCACATTTTAACATTTTGGTTTTGGACAGGTCTGTGTGCATGCACTTCTGAAACTAAAGCCATAAAAAAAAAAATATTACAAAAAACCCCCACCCAGTCTGATCAGGTTTTAACGCACTAGTTAGCACAGATCTATAAAATCAGACAGGTCTCAATACTAATGAATGCTGTATTGATGTACTTTGTAATTTATGCTATTTCTAGATTACTCTCACCACAAAAATAGTGTTCTTTAGACATGTTTAGGAATGTTTAGGTATAAACAAACAAAAAAAGTATGCATTTCTCATTTCTTCTCGTTTATTCAGTGGAATTGAACACTAGCATTGTAATGTTATATTATCAATTGTTGCCTCAGGGTCGTTACAAGGCGGGAGCAAACACAAGAGATTTTACTTAACAAGGGGAATTTATTTAACAAATTATTAGGCAACCAAAAGATAAAGTTATAGGGTAGATGTCAGTTGTAGCAAGCAAGAGAATGAAGGGCTGACAGCCACCAGTTTATATATATTTATAAACCTTGCGTACACACTAAAAAGGGCTTAGTTAACACTTTACAATGAAGTACACAAAAATATGAGTTACTAAGGAGTGAGTAAGTGATTAATCAGGAACAGCGTTTCTCTCTCCTCACTGTGGAACTAGACACACATTTCCTCATTTACTCAGTCAGTATCAAAGCGTGTGTTGAAGCATTATTTAGTTGATTATTGCGTGTCAGAATCAAAATCCTTGTTGGATATCTGTGTGTTACTCAGGACTATCTAAAAAACATATCACTCTGTCATCGACATTTGAAGGAAGAAAGAAAAAAAAAAAAAACAGCTGTCCAGAATTGCCACAGGCCCCTGTTTTTGTGACTGAAATAGCTGGGGGCGGGTACGCTCTTTTGTTTTCCCTTCATTTCTTGGCACCGCCTTTGCGTTTTTTACTTGCATTCTCCATTTTTGTTACTCTGTTTTTCGTGCTGGTATGTTATTGTTTTCTCTCTCTCTCTCTCTCTTTCTCTCATCATCGACTGCTCATCTTTAAAGATGATTGGATGGGGAGGTCTAGAACATGCGTAGGTGGGACTCCTGGGCCACTGTAGCCTCTCATAGGGCCATTGGGCCAGGTATTCTTTAGACAGACAAGCCACTGGGCCAATCGTCACCTCTTCGCTGTGTCTGCAGCTGAGCACCGTGGGCCGAGCCGATGCATGTCTCTCTCCCCGGGCTGGGAGAGTTATCATAGTTACCAAGGCAAGGCGCAGCAGAAAAAATTAATAACTAAATAATTTAAAATAAAAAACGGCCGTCCATCGGCCCATTATTGATCAGCCCACCGGGAAAAATCCCAGTACTCCCGATGGCCAGTCCAGCCCTGCAATAGCAGTTCTCTCGAGTAGCTGTGCGTGTGTCCAAGCTTGTGTGTGTGCGTGCCTGCAGTGCGCACGAGCGTGCACTTGTGTTTAGGCGGGGGGCAGGGGGGCACAAAAAAATATTTGCACCGGGGCCTATCACCATGATGTTAAGCTACTGAGTATAGCTATTCCATAAACAACCTTAAATTATAACATCTTAACCTCCTCCAAATATGGATTGAGTAAATGATCAAAGCTGGGAAATGAAGCCATGAAAAGTCTCACATGACCGATAAACTACATATCCTCTCCGTGACTCCTAATCATGATGCAGGCGGAATTCACTGTTACACAACTCATTAAATAAAATGTGTTCATGTATCAAACTTCCATTTTCAAATGATAATGATCACTGTTAACATATAGATATAGCTGTGCCACTTGTGCGTGCTCTGCTTTATGGATTTTCTGTTGTCTCACTATGAGAGGAAGACTGAGAATCAGCAAATTAGTAACTTCTAAATGACATATCAGGGGCAGCTGTGGCTCAGGGGTATAGCCAGCATCTTGTTATTGGAAGGTCCCTGGATTGAGGGAAAGTGTCCTTGGGGCAAGATACTGAACCCCAAACTGCTCCTGATGTGCTGGTTGGTACCATGCATGGCAGCCACCACCGTGTATTTATAAAATGCTGTACATCGCTTTGGTCAAAAGCGTCTGCTAAATGTAAAGGCATATGTATTGGTAAGGGCGGGATAAAGGGCTGATATATATGTGCACACTTCCAATTTGATTAAAAACTAATTTACCTACCTCCAGGGAAAGGGCTGAAAAGCTGAAAAGTTAAATGCTGAAAGAGCTTAAAAAGTTGAACATATTGATAGCTGAACAGTTTCTGTAGCTGAACATGAAGCTGAATGTATGAAAAAGCTGAAAAGGCTGGAAAGCTGAAAGTTAAAGTCCAAAGGAGTTGAAAAAGTTGAACATTTTAATTGCTGAACATGAAGTTGAATGTTTGAAAGACCTGAAAAGGCAGAAAGGTGAATATCTGAAAAAGCCTAAAAACTGTAGAGTAAGAGTGCTGGAAGAGGTTTAAAAGATTTTTAAAAAGCTGAAAAGGTGAACAGCTGTAGAGTAAGCAGGCTGGAAGAGGTAAAAATGGTGAAAAAAGGTGAAAACTAAAAGGCCAAAAAAGCTTAAAAAGGATGAAAAGCTGTAGAGTAAGAGTGTTGGAAGGGGTTAAAATGGTGAAAAAAGGCTAAAAGGTTGAAAATGTAAAGGCTGAAAGAGCTTAAAAGGGTGAAAAAAGGATGAAAAGGATGGAAAGCTGAAGAGTGATAGGGCCGAAAAAGATAAAACAGGTGAAAAAAGGATGAAAATGTAAAAAAGTTAAAGGGTGAAAGAGCTTAAAAAGGTGAAAAAAGGATGAAAAGGTGAATAGCTGTAGAGTAAGAGAGCCGAACAAGTTTAAAAAGGATGAAGTAAGAGAGCCCGAAAAGCTTAAAAAGGTGAAAAAGGATGAAAAGCTGTAGAGTGAGAGGGCCAAAAAATGTAAAACAGGCGAAAAAATGATGAACATGTAAAAAAGAGGGCTGAAAGAGCTCAATAAGGTGAAATAAAGCTGTAGAGTAAGAGGGCTGGAAGAGGTTAACATGGTGAAAAAAGGCTAAAAAGGTGAAAAGTTAAAGGCTGGAAGAGCTTAAAAATATGAAAAAAGGATGAAAAGATGTAGAATAGGAAAAGTGAAAAAGGATGAAAAGCTGTAGAGTAAGAGGGCTGAAAGAGCTTAAAAGGGTGAAAAAAGCATCAAAAGGATGGAACAAGATGACAAGCTGTAGATTGAGAGGGCTGAATAAGCTAAAACAGGCGAAAAAAGGATGAAAATGTACAAAGTTATGGGTGAAAGAGCTTAAAATGGCTACACATACGCTGGAGAAGGGACAACCCCAAGCAAGAGCACACCTGATCCAAATCAGGTGTGCTCTTGCTTGGTTGGAATGAAAACCTGCAGCCACAGTGGCCCTTTCCTGGATCAGTTTGACACCACTGGTCTATGTAAAGTAAAAGATGTGGGATCCAAATCCAGCTGAAGAGAATTCTTTCTCCAGTGTTCTAGCTGCTCTCAATCAAGTGATGATGTCACACACTCTAGCTCACGCAATACACACACATTCTTCAGATCCACGCTGGAGAAGTAACAGAGACAAAGATGAAGAGGGCCCCATAAGAATGAATGGGAAAACGCCTCCCAAACCCCTGCGATTTTAGAAAAAACTGTAATGGTTATGGCCAAAATCTTTATATGGTGAGTGAGAGGAGACATGGCTGAACTCAGTCATGTCATTTTTATTTCTGGAAAGTGAGAAATGAGGGCAGGAGAGCGAGAGACAAAACAGGTACCGTCTGCTCTTCTCTAGAAAATTAGGCTCAAAATTAACACTGCGGCTTATTGGCAAGCAGCTGGAGTGCTTGTCGCTCTCAGGCTTCTAAATCCAAAACTGTAAGTCGTACATCTGAAATGAGACCATCAGCTGAAAACCAACAAGATTTCCTACAGTTCTATGCATATATTGTCTATGTTGAGTAAACAATTTGGGATCTAAATCAAGCTGAAGATAATTTTTTCTCCAATGTTTGAAGCTGCTCTGCACTCTAGTGATGATGTCACACACTCTAGCTGACGCAATACACACCCATTATAAAAGCAGAAGACGGGCTAAAAATCCTTAAAACTAAAACTGCGACATTTTCAAAACCGTACAAGATTTTTAAAAACTGAATACAGGGTCAATAGTTCAAGGTCTGCTGACTCGTTTAAAGCTGGAATGGCGACTCCAGCTCAACGTATGAGGGATAAGTAGAGGTTTAAAAGGCGATGAGTTTTACAGAGGATTTGAATATTTTCCCATTTGCGTCAATGTTAATTTTTTTTTTGAAAAAGGTGAATTTCTGAAAAAGCTGAAAGGTTGATTTTGATAGTTGAACCGTTTCAATAGCTGAACGTATGCTGAAGTTATAGCAGAATGAAATTTGAAAAATTCCCCATAAGGATGAATGGGGAAAATTTTGCAGAAAAAGCTGAATATTTCCAAAAGTATAATAGATAGAAAAGCCAAAAGTAATAGCCATCATCTCCTTAAAAAGCTGAACATTTTGATAGTTTAATGGTTTCAGTAGCACAAAATTTGTAGGAGCAGATAGGTGCCAAAAAACGTACGGAAGAATAATAAAATTGAATTCCAGAAGAACAATAGTGTGAATGCCTTTAGCATTCACACTAATTACCTGCCTGTACAAGATGCTCTAAGTACTAAAGCAATTGCAGCTGTGATAAGGCAGGGATTATTTCCTTGGTCAACATTTCACCAGGCAGTCAATTGGGTGTGGAATTTCGACAGGATTTTTACCTGAAAAAAGAGTGCAGGAGAGAGTGAGAAGAGAAGGCGAATCAAATCTGTCCAAGCAATGATATATCTGAGTGCAAGCAGACACTTTCAGTACAGAGGGCAGAGTTTTGAGGGAGAAAAAAATAATCAGCGTTGTTAGGGCCTGGGCAGCTAAGCTGCCACGACACTACTGTTCCGAGAAAGTCATACTTCCCAAGGGCGAAAACTTTTTGAAGTCCATCCTCAATTTTTTTCAAAACCTGTAAAACTTATAAAACCTATCTCCTCCCAATTTTTGCTCAATTGTCACCAAACTTGCTAGAGAGCATCTTCAGACCGTCCTCCACAAAACTTGTTTCTCAGATTTTTGATTTATCAAAAATTAAGCCTACAGTGCATCAAAATGTTTGACTGTAAACAGTACTGTAAACATATACTATCAAATTCTTTCTAAATACATTTTCAATCTTCCTGAAAAAAATTGCGAATATTTTGGAGTCATGGTTGATGAAGTTTAGCAAATATCAGAATTTTATCCAAAAAACATTTTGAATTCTGCTCTCATGGGAACAACTGGAGACAATGTAAGAGTGGCATTTTTAAACATCAGATTTTCTCTTATGAAGCAAAACACTTAGAGTTAAAAACAAATCACCAGCATTTCAATGCTGTCGAGATGCAATTTATGTATTATTAGATTTTTGTTCAGGTAACAGAATTTCTGACATTTTGACCATTTTTGAAATCTGCCTTGACAACAGCTGCTCGGACAGTGACTCCCTGAGTCGACTAATGAAGCTACACAGCAGGTCTAACTTCCAGCCAATTAGCTCAGTGAGTTAGGAGCTGGTTCTTGGTATCAGGGGTTGTGGGTTCGAGACCCACATGATGATGATGACAATGACAGATCAAAATGTCAGATGTCCTCAACATGAAACGCAAGACAATTGTCCTGATGGTGGCATCACAGCAAGCCTCTAAATTAAATAAAAACAAATAGCTTGGACCGGACCATGGGTGAAAGCTAAACAAATTTTGCATAAAGGCCCAGTCTCATCCCAGATTACCTCAGCTGTAAGCCCAAGCCAATAGTCCTGATGGTGGCGCTACAGCAAGCATCTAAAGTTCAAAACATTGAAAATTCATAACAAATCAACCTGCTAGAACTTCACACTTTCATCAAACTGTAGCCCCAATACTAAAGAAACTTTTGTACATTTAAACCTATTAAAAATTATGAAGTCCATCACTCTGTTTTTTTTAGGCTGTAAAACTTATAAAAACCTCCTCCTCAAACAATTTTTGCCTACAGTGCATGAAAATGTTTGACTGTGAACACTACTGTAAACATATACCTGCAAATTGATAAATAAATCTTCAATGTTCATGAAAAAATTGAACATTTTTTAGAGTCATGGTAGATGATGTTTGACAAATATCAGAATTTTACCTAAAAAATTGAATTTTTGAGAACATTTTGAATTCTGCTCTCATGTGAATAATTGCAGTCAATGCAAGCAGCATTTTTAAACATCAGTTATTCACTTATGAAGCAAATCAATCATTTTTAAAAACAAATTGCCAACATCTCCATGCTGCAATATATGTATTTTCAGATTTTTGTCTTGATAACTGAATTTTTTACAGTGATTTCAAATCTCAGTGAATGGCTTACTCAATTTGTGAAGCCACTGTTGTATTGCCACTTGCCAATAAGTTCAGAGCGATAGGTGACAGTCTTTGGTTCCAGAAGTTGTGAGTTCAAGCCTCAAGTGGTCCAAAATGAACATTGTTGTCAACTGTCTTGTCTTCCTATTCTCCTGTTTGTTGCTCAGAATTGCCTAAATTTGCCAAAAATAGCCCGGACCCGACCCATCGCTGCGCAGCAGCTATAATTGTTATTGTAACTTCTTGTCCTTTTCGCAGCTAGCAAACCTCTCCCTCCTCTCTACATCACAACACTTGCACAAATATCTTTTCTTGTGTTTTTGGGGCAAAAAATAGATAAAAACTAATATAAAATTATTAAACCATCATCATTGAGTATAAATTTCAAATATAGTGATAAAATTAATGATCTCTTTGTTTGTAATTGTTTTTGGCAGTAAAAGTTAAATATCCCCATTGACTAAAAAGTAAACATCCTTATTACACGTTACTTATTACACATTATTGTTCGGTAGTCAATTATTTTCGTATAATTGACCGTTGCTAAGCATATTTGACTGCTGTCAAATAGTGGCCTTTTTGCCTCTGATTCACGCATTTCACTCCGCACTCCGCGCTCTAGAATCTTTGCTCCGCAAGTAGTCCGGTCACTTATCACTCCAGCATATTCGATTGCTAAGCGACGTCAGCTGATCTGTAGCCTACTTCATATGGGAAAAACGTACTCCTAGGCCACTAGTATGGATGACTTTCACATTACGTTAATATTTTTGGAAAATACGGTGATTTTGACTCTTGGCAAAAGGCTGAGTTGTCGTCACTGGTCAAGAAAAGAAAAAGAGAGGAAAGCAGCGAAGACGTAGAAGTGAAACGACACAAAGTTTTGGATGACAGAGACGTAAAATATAGGAGGATCGACAGGAACTGAACACCAAAAAGAGCACGGTATGGGCCGTGTCAGTATCAAAGGACTGGTTAGTGGACTTGAATTTCAGCAGATGATTGATCAGCTGTGTTCTAAAGAATGTTCCGTTCAACGTCTTTGTCCTTGATTTGGCGAACTATATTTCCCTGCTGAAAAACACTGTGAATGGTAGCAAACAAATTGTAAAAAAAAAACAATGTGTGAAGTTTTTTTTCGTGTTGGCAAGTAGCTGTGTAATAAGCTGGATAATGTATAGAACGGCGGTCATTATCTGGAAAATAAGTCCCAACAGGATGTTTCGTCGTGAAGGGACTTATTTTCCCGATAATGACCGCCGTTATATACATTATCCCTTACATATTGACCGACCACCCCCCTGTATCTGCATGAAATGATTTGGTCCTGCCTTAGCTCACATATCAGTGACGGTGTTTAGTTTGCAGTCAGTAGATGCACCAGAACTACAGTGATCACAATGTTGCCTAAATCAAAATCTGGTTTTCAAAAAAGGAAAGAGAGAGAGGAATGACAAAGGAAAGGGTGTCAATGTATAACCCAGTTTTTCACCAAGAAAGGTGGGTAGCCTATAGTCTGTGAGTGGTATTAACCTGTCGGCTTAATGTCCATCTCTCTATAAAAGCAAGGAATCTCTGTCTTTCTGTGTGTGTGTGCCTCAAATATCTCTGCAGATCAGGATCAGACTGACCTGAGATTTTCAACATGGCTGCTGCTTGGTTTAAGGGTGTGCGACGTCGCATTTGTTTGGACTACCTTGATACCGTTAATAAATTATTTCATAAATACTTTACGAATTCCGCTAGCATTGTTAACCATAGCCACCATAGTCACGTGCGCATCAGAGCCAATCACTGCAGAGCTCACCTCCACGACATACCTTAAGAAACAAACGGATTTATACCTGCAGCGGCGCGAGCTGGACCGGGATTTTGCCGGCGGTTCGGTCCCGTTCTGTTCTGTGCATCTAAACTGACTGTTGTGGATTAATGAGACTAAACGAGTCCGGACCGAGTCTGTTCGGGTCTGAGGAGATCCAGAGACGCGCGGACAACAAAGTGGAATCGGAATCTGTGGATGTTTGTGTGTAGCTAGCTGCTAGCCCACCCCCACAGCCCACCTCCCCAGTTGACGAACGCGCTGGCACGTCCAAAACTGGACTTAGGGTAAATAATGTCCACCTCACTTTTTCGCGAACATTGCTGTCACGTTTGCTTTGTGTCTGGTGCAGGAAGAAACGGTAAAAACGGGCTTTTGTCACAAAAGTGTTCAAGCAGCAAGTTTGGTTGCTGAGGAACTTGGGAGGTTGTGTGAGGGACGTCGGCGGTCATACAGACAGCGGCAGAGATAGCGAGTTTTGAGAGTTGAGAGATTTGTGACATATAGCGTGTTTGGAGTGTATAGTTAGTGTGTTATGTAGTGTTAGGTGTAGTCTGTTTAGCGTGTAGTCATTTTTTTGTGCTGTGAGTCAAAACAAGGAGGAGACTGCTGAATGTGGAACACGCAGGAATGAGCTGAGGAGCCAGAGGCAAATTGCCTGCATTTTAATGTAAATAGTTACATATAACTTTGTAAATTTCAAAAACTTATGCACAGATTTAGAAAACAACAATTTATATTTGCATTATAACTAATAAAATTGGTTTGTTAAACATATTTGTGGTTTTCACAGTAAAAAATCTAACTTTTTCCTGATTTTATGTTATTTTGTGATTTTAGGTCCATTGTGTTAATATAATATGTCAAAATGAAAAAATAACTAAACAGTCACACATGTGAGGTTGTGCTGAAAATAACGACACCAAACAAGGCAAGGTAAATAGTTTTTAAGGTGAAATATAATGGTAAAATCAAAAGTAGTCAAAAACAGCCGATTATATCCCTGATGTTCCACCTTCAAACACAACCTCATTTGGCCATCCATGAAAAAACTACTTAACCTCCCACTTTTCTATAGGAAGAGGCTACATGCTTCCTACGGACAATGCACCAGTAGTGGAAAAAGCTAGCTAGCTACAGACTAGTGTTAGCCTACATTTCATCAACATTTAATCAGTGCAGGGAAACGTTTAGCAAGATATTCATATTAAATCATTGTCCCTGCTCCTTTTAGCAGACTTAACAACAGATTAGTCAGTAGCACCCCAGTATCCCTGAGGACGCGGAGCTCGCGGTAAAAACAGTTCAAATTTGGAGCAATGTTTAGCTTCTTTCCCAGTAAGCTAGCATGACATGTTTGGTATCAGCGGATTCATTTCTATTTCAAGATTTCTTTATGCCACCACCTGTGAGTCTACAGTTGTGGAGATAAATTCGACCTGAATGCAGGACTACAAGGGAGACAGTGAGCAGTAACCAAGTAACTGTCATGTTGTTCGTTTCACAAATATAGAATAGAATAGAATAGAATAGAATAGAATAGAATAGAATAGAATAGTCTTTATTGTCATTGTACAGGAGGGTACAATGAAATTGAGGGTGCTCCTGCAGCAACAAATAAAAAAGCAACACATAGAAGAATAGTAATATGAATAAATTATATATAGCCCTTTAAGGTGCTAAAGGGAGGTAGGAGGAGGTAGATTGGGTTTGTTCTTGTGGGGGGGGGGTTTGTGAGTGTATCCGTTCTTATTTGTGGTTCGTATGGCCCAGGGGAAAAAGCTGTCTGTCAGCCTGCTGGTGTGGGACTTTGTTGACCTGTAGCATGGGACTGATAGTCAAAAATATAATTAAAATGCACAATTTTATATAAAGCAGGATCACATTTTTTTGCTGGCCCATAAAAATGCCTGATTAGATTTCTTTTTATGGGGCCCAAAATCCCTGGCGGCGCCCCTGTGTACCAGTATGCATATTCTCTCCCTCTGTGGATTTTTATGTTAAGAAATCTGCGTGGTAAATGGCGGCGTAAAAGATACGTACCAGTACACATAGTCTCACTGCCCGTAGATTTGAATACAATTGGAAATCTGCTTGGTAAGTGGCATAAGTAAATTTTTCATGTGTGTGCATGGTTTATACATTTGGCCCCAGGAGTGCTGGAATTGATAGCTTAAACTGTTCTGCCATTGGTGGTAAACAGGAGGATCCTGCTCTCTGTGCCTCTTTATGGAGTTCTCTGGCCTGATTGGATAAAGTGGGCGGGGATACCAAATTATTTCTTTCCTCTTTTACTGCATGAGCAGGGGGAAGAGAGACATGAGTTGCTGACCAAACACAATAACAGTGATTAATGCTGGAATATAAAACTATTAACACCTTTTTCAATATGAAAACAACACTTACAACAGCTTTAACTGTATGGATGAGAGTAAATTACTTCATGCTGTATTACCAACAGTAATCTTCTCAGCTCAGTGTTGATGTTAGGGTATGTGTGGAACTAAAACATGAACATTATAAGTGTTTCTTTCATTATTATGTCTGTCGTAGGTCTGTATCTGCCATGACGACCCCAACCCAGCTGTCTCCGGTGTCTCAAACCTCTCTTACAACTCCAGGGTCTCCTCCATCAGAGATGTCAGCTCCTCTGTCCAGCCTGGCCATCTCTGTTCCATCAGTGGCTATTAGTCCCTCTGGTGAAGAGGAGCGCCCCCTGCTGTTGTTGAAAACACATCAGCAACACAAGTCCTCAGGCCGAGATGAACAGAAGAGGACCTCTGCCTACTACAACCATGGCCATATGGAACATAGCTTACCACCTAGCCCGTTGTTTTCTATGGAGAATGGTAACTACCAAATCATAGATGACCATAACACCACAGCTGCCAATATGCTCTCAACATCCCCCGAGAAATTGCTTAATACAAACAACAACATCAACAACTGCAGCACCAAAATCAACAGCAATGGCCATTTGCTGCACAATGTGGAGTCCAGTGGTGTCAGCATGCTCAAGAATGAATCACAGGAGCCTCAGGGGGAACACACACCCTTCATTACTACAGACAGCACTACAGCCCACTTGCGCAGGGCTGTTTACAGTAGCAGGACTAACCCAGCATCATCAAATGATGACCTGCAAGTCAAGCCATACAAATCAACCACCAAACAAGATCTAGTTACTGTGTAAAGTAAAGTAAGAAATGGCTGAGAATCCTTAATGTTGAGAGGGCAAAAAAAAAGGGGGGGGGGAAAGTCACTATCAAACCTTTATTTTCTATAAACCATTTGCGGTGTAAATGAAAAATGAAACTTTTATTTTAGTGATGTAGTAAATAAAAACTTTTATATGTTAAAAAAAAAGAAAAAAAAAGAAGTGTACAAATGTGTTCATGTCTAGTAGGTAAAGTGCCATACACTAGTATGTAGCAACAGCTCACAGTATATTACAGTGCAGAAAAAATATCAATGGTGTCTTTCTGTTTGGTATGCTTTAGGGAACTGCAACATTGCATACTGGACCATGTACTCACCATCTTAATCTTCCAGTTACCAATCAAAAATAACTCGCTGGCTGCTTTTAATGTCCTAGAGTTGGAAGTGACCTCTGACATGAAAGTTTTATTATTATATCAAATTTATGCGTTCAGGGTGCATGCTACGTCCTTAAATGCTGTGATGGAATAATGAGCAGCTTGTGTGGTGTCCTCTTCTGTCACTCAACCTCACCACTCCATTATTTGATTTTCATTTACCCTGATTATGGGCTGTCTCACTGAATTTCTTTTTTCTGAAATACAGTATTCAAAACTGAACACTGGGACTAATCTTAATGGATAAGAAATCAGGGTATGACCTGCATTTAAGAGGTGGAGAAAATGTTAGAGATAATAATGTTTTTGTTTGTCACTGTATAGTCCAGTATCCTGCTGGCGAGCTAATATTATAACAGTTAAATAAAGGTGCAATCAGTAAAGTCTGGCTCTTTAATGTTACTTATACTAATTACTAAATAAACACATAATGCTTAAAATAAACCTGTAGATTTTTTTTCTTAAGTTATTCTATATTGGGATTTAATCTAAATAATTCCAATTTACTATTGGGCAAAAGGGTGTGATATCGCACATACATACAATTAAGGGACTTACATGGGACAACAATAACACAAAAAGATTGGTCAAAATTAAAATATCTGAGGCCGACATATCCTTACATTTAGTATGGCTCAAGCTCGATGTAGCATCCTACATTTCCCTTAATGTGCAAAAGTATCTTGTTAGCTGGTATCCATATTTTCACTTCATATGAACTTACTCAGTTAATTTGTTGCCACCGAAACCTAACTTGAAGACCAGCCACTCTCTGTTTTCTTCAACAGAACACTCCTATTAAGTGTGCCCTCCATAACCAGTGTGATAACACTGATTGCATCTTTAAATGCAATAATATCTACAAACTTTGTGAAGAATCGAAGATTTAATTTATGTCTAATTTTGTCCTACATGAAGATATCCATGTGTTCTTCAGGAATGTATTTTGGGGTTACAGAACTTCTAAATATTTATATGATGGTTAACAGCTTTTATTCCTTCAGTCATATATCTGATGTGTTTGAATATGACTTTTATTTTTCAAAGTCAACATGTAACACATTTGCATATTTTTCAACTAACCTTGCTTGTGCAGTCTGTGTGTATGGTTGTTTGGTCATGTCTGCTGACATGATCATAGTTCTACCAAAGAGTGTCACTACTTCTAGATTGCACAATAAATAACCTTCATTTGGCTCTGTAACCATTTCTTTAACTGTTTCTTAAAATGTTTTTTTAAGTAGAATCAGAAGACAGTCTATATGAGTAAGTATGACATGCTGCCACGTAATTTGTGTTTTATTCGTTGGCCATACCACTGTATTTTCTATTCACATGAAGATTATGTATTATTTATTTGGTCACGCTTGCAGGCATTATTTCTGCTATATAAGATACGCATTTATATTTAAACAAATATGATTCAAAAGATGTAAAATATACATGGCCATCTGTTCCGCGTGGCATATTAATACAAAACAAAGACTAAGTACTTATTTATTTTGTCACTTGTATGCTTAACATAACTGACAATGCATTGCTTTTAAGTCTAGGAGTGATGTAAATACACCATGAAAACCTTCAGTGCTGTGTTTCTTATTAAATATTAAATCAGTTCTGAGTTTTGTGCTTCACAGTGTCAAGATATTTCTGAAAAAAAGCAAACATTCTTTCTGCTTCTCTGCCTTATTACTGAAGAATACAATGAAACATGTATTCTCTTATGCGGCTGTAATGAGAAAGACCGTTTATGATGTTTTAAATCTGATCATATAAGCTAAAATTTGTAAAAGACAATTATGTGAAAAATGCTTTGGGTATAAACTGATTTATATTATAGTAGCATTATCCGAATCAGTAATAATGTGAAATGAAAATAAATAATACACATTTTTAGTGTTGAATTACAAAGTTATTTGCAATTAATAATTTAGATGAGCTGGATGTCATGCTGTTTTATTTTTATTCTGGACTGAGATAGTAGACACATTCTTTTTTTCAGATTTTGTCTGTTAGAAAATGTTGTCAGGTTTTGTACTAAGGTACAGAGGGTGACAAGACGACTTCATTGTCATTTTAATTTAAATAATAAACTACATCTTACTGTTGGCTACAAGTATCCTTACTGGTAGTAGTGTGCTGCTATTTGTCACTTCTTGACAGAACAATACATGACAAAAAGTTATTTTAGATTCTGATTAATGTGGACCATTTCAGGGAATTGGTCACTCTTTCATGCAGAAAACACACAATCATAATGGGGTAGTGGGGCACTGTGCTCTGATTGAGCTTATTGTATTTGAATTTGCCACATTATCAAATTTTGAGGTAACACTCGATTAACACCAAACAACTTTTTGCTGTTTTACTGTTTTAGACTTATCCCTGAATAACTAAATCAAGTTCCATATTGTAGATAATAATCAGTTACTAGAGAACAAATAGAAGATACTATATTAATAAATCATTAGGTAAAGATGCAATTTACCTTGAAATATGGTCCAATGTGCCTCTGAATTTTCTATGTCTATTGTCAGTTAAGTTGCTGATCAATCGAGAAATAATTGAGAAATGGGCTTAACAGATGAGACATCATATTCCCCCAGCCTCATCTGGGCTGACCACAATAGATGCAAAGCAACTGTTGTTGTCATTCTTCAGGTGATAGACAAGCACTTCCTAGTTGCATTGGTTCCTGCTGAGAGGCCGGGGGAGCTATGGGGCTGAAGGTTGGGCGCGGGGGAGGATGTAGCTCAGTGGAAGAGTGAGAAGGTTGGTTGGGGATGGGCTTTTCTTCGGCTAGAAGAAGCCTTTTTATCTGTGCCTCTCATGCATTCAATTATCAATGCGAATGACTAGGGAAATCAATTATTCTAGGGAGGCTAGCTGAGCAAGAGTTGGCTAACTTGACATCAAAAAACCAGCATAGACCAGCACCAAAACCAGCAGCAAAACACAACATATGCTGGTCTTGTTGGTGACTGGTCACCTGCAAGACTAGCATATGATGAATCAACAAACTATCAGTTTTTCTTTTATTTTACATCTGCAAGCCACACAATACAATTCAAAAGGATAAACAGAAAAACACATAAAACGTTGGTAATAGTCATTGATTAAATAACTGATTGCTATGTTACAAGATTAGAGAACCTACTCCCTATGTTAATTTGTGAAGGTCAGATGGGATTTATTAAAAATTGACAAATGGTTCATAACATTTGCAGAATGTTGATATTATCTATATGGCCAGGACACTCTTGTAAAAGAGATTTTTAATCTCAGTCTTTTTTTCCTGGTTAAATCAAGGTTAAATAAAAAAATATATACATATATGAGTAATTCAAGTTCCCACAATGGAACAATGATATCCCTAGATGCAGCGAAGGCCTTTGACAGGGTTGAGTGGGATTATCTCCACACGGTATGGATTTGCCTCCAAGTTTACATCATGGATCAGGCTTCTTCAGGCTTCAGTGGCCTCAGTATATACAAATATGCTTAGGTCTGACTATTTCAATTTAACATGATCCACTTTTTAGAGCAGATGGAGAATAAAGTCTTGCTGTATGCAGATGATTTATTATTATTTATTTCTGACACATCTAAATCAGCCCATATCACTAGCCGGCCAAATTAATATTCAAGATGACCATCCTCCCTAAATTTGTATTTTTTTTTTATCAATGTATTCTCATTTCTATCCTTTTTCCACACAAACGATAACATTTTCTCAGAATGAATTTGGGCATTTAGAGGGCATTTTTACAGAGGCCAAAGTCGACAGGAGGGATGGGCTTGCCAAATGTTCAACTTCATTACTATAATATTAAGATGATGGCCTACTGGCTACAAAAGATTAAATTCAAATTCAATTTCCAAGTATATATTGGCATATTCAGATTCAGATTCAGATTCAGAATACTTTATTAATCCCCGGGGGGAATTGTTTTTGTTCCAATGCTCCGTGCAAAGTAGAAATAGTGCAAAGTAGAAAAAGAAATACAGCATATGCACAGTATGTAACCATGTTTCTTTGTACAATGAAATTCTTCCTTTGCTGTCCACAGAATGCCAACAATGTAAAAAAAAAAAAGTAAAAGTAAAGCACTTTTACAAGGCACATATGATAAATAAGAAAAAAGCAAAAACAATAATGTTAATAAAACAGTGCAAATCTGAGATGTGCAATTATGCATGTGCAAAAATGCAAACAGTCGGGACAGTTATGGGGTAGAGAATGTTTTAACGTGATTGTAAACTTCTATCTGCTGTTTAGAGTCTGATGGCAGTGGGAAAGAAAGAGTTCTTTAGTCTGGTAGTCTTGGATTTAACACTTCTGTACCTCCGGCCTGAGGGTAGAAGTGTGAACAGACCATGCTGGGAGTGGGGCCTTTGAGTATGGAGGCAGCTCTCCTGTGGACTCTTCAGTGGTAGATGCTCTGCCGAGAGGGCAATGGAGTCCTGGTTATCTTCTCCACAGTCTTTACTACTCTCTGCAGGCGTTTGCGGTCCAAAGCAGAAGTGCTGCCGTACCAGACAGTGATACAGCCGGTCAAGATGCTCTCAACAATGCAGTTGTAGAAGTTGCTGAGGATTTCAGGCAACATGCCAAAGTTCCTCAGCCTCCTCAGAAAATCCAGCTGCTGTTGGGCCCTCTTTACCAGCTGTATGGTATTGAGTGACCAAGTGAGGTCATCACTGATGTGGATGCCCAGGTATTTAAAGCTGCTCACCCTCAGGAACTTCCAAGCTCCCGGATGTACAGTGGCCGATGAGGTCTCCTCTTTTTCCTCATGTCCATTATTATCTCTATTATCTCCCAGACTAGCCACCCACTTCCTGTAGGCTGCTTTGTCTCCTGCCAGTGATCCATCGTATCCCTGCAGTGTTGTATTTTCCAGGTGGGAGAGGGAATAGTGGAGAACGGCACAGATAGCATCGGCAGTGAACCTGTTGAGCCGGGAGGCATACTGTGCAGGGGTCCAGGGGGTCCGGTATACTGCTGTGGATGTGGGTCAGCACCACGCTCTCAAAATACTTTGTGATGATTGAGTGCTAACGGTCTGTAATCATTGAGGACGGTGGGTGGGCACTTCTTGTGAAGGGGTATGATGGTTGTGGTTATGAAGCAGGAGGGAACGTTGCTGTGGCTGAGGGAAATGTTGAAGATAAAGGTGAGAACATCACCATGTTCTGAGAGCCTGCCCAGTGATGTTGTTTGGTCCAGCTGTGTTGCGGGGGTTGATCTTCCTCAGGACTTTGTGTACGTGACCTGATGAGACTGTTGGGGGGGGGGAGGGGGAAGGGGGGGTCCCGGTGTATGTGTGCTTCCTCTCTGTGGTGTGGCTGGAGGTCTCGAAGCAGGTGTAAAAGGCACTGAGGTCATCCGGCAGGCTGTCTGTGGAGCCGATGGTGCTGGTGGTGGTCCTGTAGTCTGTGATGTGCTGTAGGCCCTGCCAGATCCGCAGTGCAATCAGCAGTGGATTAGAAGCCGTCCAGCTTCTCCCTGTACTGCCTTTTGGCCACTGTGATGGCTTTTTCCAGTCCACACTTCGCAGCTTTGTACTCCGCCTCATTGCCTGATCTAAATGCAAGAGAGCGAGCACGCAGCATGTGATGTACCTGACTGTTAATCCAGGGCTTCTGGTTGGGAAATTTTTTGACTTGTATGGTGGGTGCAATGTTGTTGACACAAGTGCTAATATACCCAGTCACAGACTCAGCATAGTCCTGTATGCTGACAGAAGAGTCCTTCAGAGTGGCTGCAGCTTAACACATCCCAGTCTGTCTGAGCAAAACAGTATGGGGTCCAGAGTTTAACTTGTTTAGTCGCAGGGTGTTTTTTGTTTCAGTCTTTGTCTCTACTGTCTGTCTACTGTCTGTCTACTGTAAACATGATCCAGTGTGTTCTTATCACGGGTGTTGATAATAGTTAGGGAATACAGTAAGTTGCAGTGGTTAAAGTCGGCAGCAGCGATAAAAACAGCATCAGGATCGGCCATCTCTTGTGCCCTGATAACATCGTGAAGTTTGCTGAGCACTGCTGTGGAATTTACTCGCGGGGTGATGTAAACAGCGGTAGTAAACTTTTTACAGTTTCATGTTCAAGAGGGCTTAGCAACAAAAGATTGAGATGAAAGGCAAACAACTTTACTTTGACAGCCATTACGCGACTGACATCAAGGAGAGACGCAAGGCATACACAGTGTTGCTAACTCTCCCGATTCACGCGGGAGACTCACGATTTTTAACCCCATCTCCCTCGATGTTCCCGGTCAGTAATTTCTCCCGTTAATCTCCCGATTTTACAGTGAAGGAAACAAGTAAGATTGTGGGGGATATTTGTCGTAGTATCGGGCAACCCTGGCCTGCCTGCGCGGATGAGCAGGGGTGTGATTCTTCCTGATAAATCCCGCAATCCGGCTTTTCCGACCTGAAATTGAGGCTCTCGTGAATCATGCAAATCCGTTTTTTTGGGGGGGGGGGGGCGTTGCGCAACGCACAGGTTGGGTGTTGGTAAACATAATGACATCTGATTTTGATGATGACATGATTTTTGTAGGTTTAATATCACGAGTGAATGCCTAATTTAAGTTGCACACAGTGAAAACACTACACCCTAAGTTATCTTGAAATCGATTATTATTGTCATTACTGCTATTTGTATAATTTCTACAAGTCGCCGTTTAAGTTGAGTGACTGAAATCTTCGTCATCCTATTCAAAGGCTGCAACAGGCAACTCATCGAACCGGGGTGAAGTTAGTTTCAGGTTGGATATTAGGCGGATATTCACTCGGATCCAGCCGAGACTTTACTGAGGTTCACCCAGTGTGAGCAGCAGGAGGACGGTTAGCTCACCTCCCAGAGCCTCGCGCTGAATCACTGGACACTGATTTAGGGACCGTCATTAAATTACTTAGCATAAATATATTAATACAAAATAATTGCAGTTTTTTCAATATCTTTCATGTCTTGTGGCCCAGTGACTCCAGCAGCAGATTGTATCAGTAAACTGGACGAATAAGACACAGCTCTTTTTACTGTATTTTAGTAAGAAATAACTCTATTTTATATGAATATTAATATGCAGAAATGATGATTATTTTTCTCAATAGCTTCCATGTCATGTAGCCCACTGACTTCTGAAAATAAAAAAAGTTCTCTAATGCTCAAGAGGTTAACAGATTTTCAAGCAGCAGTGTCAGCTTCTACACTATTTTGTCTCATGTCTTAGATTCTGAAATTCTGAAAATGAATTTTTTTTTTCAAAAATCTGACCAGTAGGTGAGATTTAAAGGGTAATTTTTCATAATTTTCTTCCAGGGGGGCATGCCCCCGGACCCCCTAGTGTTGATGGGTTATCAACTCAGAGCATAGCTGCTATAAAAACAATGTAGGGGAAATACTGTGTTCTAAGAATTTTGGACATGTGTGGTTTAAAACACAAGGCAAAACATTATGACAAATAAAACACACACCTGGCGAAGGAACCTTGATACATCGGCCGATACACAGATGAAAAAAGTCTTCCTATTTTTCACAACCCAATGTTGGCAAGTATGCGTACAGACCCATCAAAGCCGCACTGAAAGAGGGAGGGAACCGGTATCAGACACCCTACACGAAGATGTGAATGCACTGGGACTCCGGATTGAGGATTTATGGGACAGCGGACGAAGTGGCTCAAGACCTGATTCGACAGAGTCAAGGTGATGGTGAAAACAAAGGTAAGGGCCGCAACGGCCGCTGAGGAGTGACTGGATGCGGTGATGCCATGGGAACACACCATCGCTTCAGAGAGCGCAGCTCAACGCGCAAGAGAGAGGCTGACAGAGTTCAGATGAGGCACAGAGTGAGAGAACTGAAATGAATAAGGAGATAAATGTGGCCCAGATGAATCCAAACATTATTATTATGATACATTTTATTATTATTTACTTACTTGAATGAATATATACTTTTGTTTGAGGGTTTTTGTTTAAAACAATCAACTCTGGACCACACAGGATAAATGACTCATGACTTTCGTTATTAAGTTAGTGAAACCGACTGGAGGTATGTATCAAATCAAATCAAATCAAATCAATTTTATTTATATAGCCCAAAATCACAATCACATTGCCTCAATGGGCTTTGTTGTTGATGGAAAAAAAGACCCTTTAAACAGGGTAAAAAGAAACGATGGAAGAAACCTCCGGAAGAGCCACAGAGGAGGGATCCCTCTTCCAGGACGGACAGACATGCAATAGATGTTGCATGTACAGAAAAGAGCAATAAATCACAGTTTACAGGTTACATTAACAAAAAGTCTGATAAATTAGATGTAAAGTGAGTGGATGAGTAGATCCAGGAGATGACTGAGCAGGACGAGGCATCACCAAGTGGTGGCCGAGCCACACGACCTCCTGTCCACCATGGTGACCTGGAAGAAGGCAGTCCATACAAGACAATTAGTAATAGACAGAGAGAGGCATCAAGATTTACAGAAATATAGATATGAGGAGATAGTGAAGCAGAAGAGAGCAATGATCCAGCAGAGCCCAGGGTGTGATGATCCAGATCGGTCAGTATTTCAAGGCAGCAGGAGCCCGGAAACGGTAGATGGTCCCAGGGGCCCATGGTCCATCAGAAGGGAGCCTGAATGAAAGAGGGGAGGAACAGAAACAGAAAACAAAAACAAAGATTAGAGAAATGCAATATTGATCAGAATAAACCGATTGTTTCTCGTCGGCAGCACAATGTAAAATCTAATACTATAGGAACTCATTTAGACTGACACCGACCCACTGAAGAAGCTTACAATTGATATCAAGAGCTAATTAAAGGCTTAATCGACGAAGTGAGTTTTGAGTTTAGATTTAAAGGCGTCAACAGAGCCAGATTGTCTGATGTCAGCTGGGAGGTTATTCCAGAGGGAGGGAGCCCGATAGGAAAAAGCCCTGCAGCCAGCTGACTTCTTCTTAATCCTGGGAACCATCAGGAGCCCTGAATTTTGAGAGCGTAAAGCACAAGTTGGAATATATGGTGTAATAAGATCTGACATGTACGACGTTGCAAAGCTGTGTACAGTTTTGTATGTCATCAGCAGCACCTTATAGTCTGATCTTATATGTACTGGGAGCCAGTGTAGAGATGCTAAGATTGGTGTAATATGTTCAAATTTTCATGAATGTGTTAAGACTCTAGCTGCAGCATTCTGAACCATCTAAAGACTTTTAGTGCTCTCACGCGGAAGACCTGAAAATAAGGCATTGCAATAATCCAGCCTAGACGAAACAAAGGCATGAATCAGGATCTCTGCGTCCGCCATGGACAGGAAGGACCTCATTTTAGCTACATTGCGCAGGTGGTAGAAAGCGATCTTGGTAATTTCTTTGATGTGCTGATCAAAAGAGAGTGTAGAATCAAAAGTAACACCTAGATTCTTGACAGTTGAACTTTGAGAAATAACACAGCTGTCAAGAGTTACAGTCACCTGATCAACATGGTGTCTCTGTCTGGCGGGGGCGATGACCAGCATCTCAGTTTTATCTGAATTTCGGAGCAGGAAGTTTTCTGACATCCATTTCTTCACCGCGTAAAAGCAGGTCTCTAATTTCGTGATTTGAGATTTATCATCAGCTTTTATGGGCACATACAGCTGAGTGTTGTCCACATAGCAGTGGAAATGTATTGCATAACTCCGGATATTTTGGCAGAGAGGTGAAATATATAGAGAAGATCAAAGGGCCCAAAACAGAACCCTGTGGAACTCCATACTTCACAGCAGTAAAAATTGATGAAGCACCATTTTAAGAAACACATTGTAAGAAACACATTGTGTTCTTTCAGACAGGTACGATTTTAGCATGGCTATGGCCAGGCCAGAGATGTCAAATTGACTTTCAAGTCAACAGTTTTGCCAGAAGGGGGGTCCAGGACACAGGTAGTTGGTTTTGAGGATGAGACAGTTTTAGACAATATCTCAAGAGAGATATTTTCAAAAGTGCTTAGAGCTGAGACTAACTGAGAATAGGCAAAAGGATATTTTTTAATAAACTTTGACGAGGAAGCCTGAGATGATGAGTTAATTTTGACTCTGATCTCATCAATTTTATTGCAAAAGAAATCTGAGAAATCATTTACATTAAAGGGTGCACAGCTCATCGACTGTGGTTTTGAAGTAAGTTTAGCCACCGTGTTGAAGAGAAATTTAGGATTGTGTTTATCATTTTTTATTAGGCCGGAGAAATATGCTGTTCTAGCAGTATTTAGAGCACGCTTGTATTTTAGTACACTATAACGTCAAGCAAGATAAAAAATGTCCAATTTAGATTTACGCCATGCTCGTTCCATTTTCCTGCAGGCCTGCTTGAGATCTCAGGTTTCATCAGTAAACCAGGAATTTATGGAGAGAATTTTGTTCCTTTATTATTCAATCAAATAGAATAGATTTGAAACCAAAAACGAGATTTGAGAGCAAAAAAGACTAAGTGGCAATCAAAATTTTTATTTTTGAGATCGAAACAGAACAGGTTGCAATTGAAAAAAAAATTTGAGAGAAAATATTTCTTCAACTTCAATCAAAACTAATGTTTGTAAGTAAAAACATATGACCATTTTGCTTATAAATCAGTCCTCTTTGCTTTCAAGTTAAAAACCTTTGTTTGCAAATCAGTCCTCTTTGCTTGCAAATGCTCAAGTTTTGCTTGCAAATCCAACTGCACTTGATGGGCGGGGCCTACGCTGGTGCATGAGAGAAGAGTTTCTATTGGTTGGTTTGACCTGGCTCCAGCGTCAGCTACGTCTTCCGCATTCCCCTGTACTGTGCTGCTTGGAGGCAAGCCTGTCGCTCTTGAAACGTTTCCCACAAGTAATGAATTGCGCTATATAGCGTTGGCTACAGCCTGCCGTACATTCACAACAACAACAACAACAACAACAACACAAGTAATGGATTATATGCGTGTGTTCTCGCCACATGAAGAGAAGAGACTGATCTTGATAAAATACATGCAACGTGAAAATGTGCATTTACATGACACATTAGGTGGTCAGTTTACATGGGTCCAAAACATCAGTACATTATAATGTACTGATGTTTTGGACAGTGACAGTAATGCATTGTACTGTAATTACAGTACAATGCATTACTGTCACTTAGGCTGTACAGAAACAAATTAAGCAATGACTTACCCTAGCTTATGACTGCTGTTGGTTCTTTCATTCTGGCATTAAAAGAAAAACGGACGTATTGTTTTGACAGTATTTATGTAACATTGCATAACAATAAAAGTCATGGTCAACAAAAAACAACAGCGAATGAAGATCAATGTAGTGTTCCCAATGAATCTGTAGATCCATTCCATAATATAACAGACACATAAATCTGAGTTTAGTAATGTGCGTGCATTTGCTAACTTTTTCGCCACGTGTGTTTGTTGACATTAGCACAGCTGCAGTGAGAACGGGAGCCGGGAGGAGTAGCGGCAGCCCGCTACACAGTGGAGACGTTCAGCGGTAGTTGAGCGCCGCTATACTCATTTTCAGTGTTAGCTGCTTTATAGCGGGTGTTTGTGGGCTGCCGCGGTCTCGGCTGACAGTACTGTTGTGTAGGAATCGTGACGTTTTGGCACTGCGAGTTCCATGCAACACTAAATGTTTAAATCACAGCCTCATGTTCCTACACCTCCCTGTAATTCACTCACTCATTAGGCTACTCCGCTCAGTCCGTGATTAGCAGAGACAACCACGTTGCTGCTAATCAGTGTGCTTGCAGCAGCAGGGCGTTATAATTCATTACTTGTGTTGTTGTTGTTGTTGTTGTTGTGAATGTACGGCAGGCTGTAGCCAACGCTATATAGCGCAATTCATTACTTATGGGAAACGTGTCAAGAGCGACAGGTTTGCCTCCAAGCAGCACAGCACAGAAAAATGCAGAAGACGTAGTTGGTGCCGGAGCCAGGTCAAACCAACCAATAGAAACTCTTCTCTCATCCACCAGCGTAGGCCCCGCCCATCAAGTGCAGTTGGATTTGCAACCAAAACTTTGTAACTCGCAAGCAAAGAGGACTGATGTGCAAGCAAAGGTTTTTTAACTTGAAAGCAAAGAGGACTGATTTATAAGCAAAATGGTCGTATGTTTTTACTTACAAACATTAGTTTTGATTGAAGTTGAAGAAATATTTTCTCTCAAATTTTTTTTAAAATTGCAACCTGTTCTGTTTCGATCTCAAAAATAAAAATTTTGATTGCCACTTAGTCTTTTTTGCTCTCAAATCTCGTTTTTGGTTTCAAATCTATTCTATTTGATTGAATAATAAAGGAACAAAATTCTCTCCATAGGGATTAGATTTCTTTGGTCGTCTTGTCTTGGTAGAGACCGGTGCCACAGAATCAAGCAGAGAAACAAGTACAGAGTTAACTTCATTTGTGAAACTTTCCACAGGTTTTGTCAGTTCCAAAAAGAGCCAGGACCCCAGGCAATTTATCAGTGAGTATATAGTACATATAGTACTCATATATACTGTGTACTGTAATGAAGACTATGTGGCAAAATGGAAAAGTTTTGAGCAATTTCTGCAAGGAAGAGAATTTCAAAGGCTTTGAATTCAAAATTCAAAGCCTTGTAGGAGACAGAAAAGTATGATTGAACATGTGGACACAGTCACCCAATTTACATTAAAAATGTGGTTTAATTTAGTACAAAAATATAGACTGGAGAAAAAGCTTCGACTACTTCGAAGGATAGCCTATGACGGACATTTCATACCCACTACTTTTAACCAGACATTTAAACAATGGATTTCAAGTGGAATAACAGCAATGTGTACCGTAATAAAAAACGTGAATTTCATTAGTTTCAAGGACATTAAACAAAAATATAGATTAAATAATTAGGACCATTTCAGATATCTTGTCCCATCATCGTTTGGACTTTGCCCCCCCGACTTTGTTTTGACTTTGTTTTGACTTTGTTTTGTTCCCCTCAATCCTGCCTCGTGTCCTGTGAACTGCGTTTGGGTCCACCTCCTATGTCCATAGTTTTCCCCTTTAAACCCCTTCCTGACATATCTACAAATAAGGGACTATTTTGACAAAGAAATATTCTCCTGGGAAAAAAAAGAAGGGAAATGTTAAAGAATTTGTCAACCTTTTATTGATCATTTTAAACATATCACTTTTTCTGTGAAGAATTAGAATGGTCGTTTAGATGTAATAAGGATTTAAGGAACAGAGGTCTGCTGAGTCTCCCTGGTTCCTTGATGGCCCAGACACTCCACAACCATATTTGACCCCTCTCCTCCATCTTAAACTCGACCTCCCTTTTCCTTTATCCACTGATCTCGACACCCCTTCCTCCGTCCCCCGCACTATACCCCCCGTTAATTTGTCCTCCGTGATCGACACCCCTTTCCTTCATCTTCCACACTCAACCCCCCTTTTTCTTGGTCTCTGCACTCGACCCTCCTTTCCTTTTTTACTCCATACTCGACCCTCCTTTTCTTCGTCCACCACACTCAACCCCCCTTTCTGTCATTCACCAAACTCAACCTCCTTTTCCTTTATCCATTTACCTCTAATTCAAATAAAACTATCTTTATGCTAAATGACGGCATGGTATTTACTAGTGAATTTTATTAAAAGAGAGGGCAAGAGAAAGAATGACGAAGAGAAAGGGAGAACAATTAGGGAAGTAGGAAGAAGCTAAACCCATGGAGTGAGACAAGAATGAAGGGAGCAACGGCTGAGTACAGGGAGAATGGCACTTGTTCATGATTCCAGCATCCCATCATTGTTGAGTTAACACTACAACGTTCACTTCATTCAATCATTTGAGTCAGAGTGCCACTGCATCTTACCTACTATCTCGCACGTGCGACAGTAAGTCTCGCGTCTGAGATAATAACTTGCACTCGCTTGAATTGATCAGACTGTTTATCTAATGTGACTGTGGGACAGGCTCTTTCTCAGAGGTGTCTTATTCACTGCATTCTGTCCCTGCGTACCACTCTGAGGATCTATCTGGCTCTTTTTCCTTTCTTACTCCAAGAGGGCAGCAACCTCAATGCACAAATCATCATTCCTGTGATTATAACAGATTCTAGATTTGACCAACCAGTCTAAGTAACAGGCAAAAGACTACACCACAATGAAAGTTTAAAAGTTTATATCTAATCATAAAATATACCAAAATCTAAAGGGAGAATCTAAAAAGATCAGTGTCCAGGATTAAGAACAGGAGAAAAAGTCAGAGACCAAGGTCAGCCGCGCAGCAGGTTGGTTGCTTCCTAGATTGATCCCACTTCTCAGTCTTTGACCTGATGACTGTCTTTTGAGCCATCAAGTGGACTAAGCTGGCAGCGCCTTCAGCCTCAGGAAGCCCAACTCAGTCTTAAGACTGCAGCGTCTGGAGCAGACCCTGGCCTGCACACAGAACAGATGAGAGGATTAAGATGCTAACTTCTAACTGTATGCTATACACACCATACCCGCACACAGGACACAGAACAGAGAGAGAGACAGTGTCTCCTGCATGTGGGCCTAAATAGACTTTTCAGTGGAGGTACTAAGACACACCTGCCCTCAATCAACACCTAACACAGCCATTGGCTCAAAGCAGTAGACTCCTATCAGTCTTTGTTGTGTTGAGATCCTGTTATGACACCAATTTGTTGTGGAATTTCGACTTGCTTGACCATTGAGGAGACATGAAGAAGATTCAGAGACACTGATGACCTAAGTTGAAGTAGTTTATACAAAATTGCAAGGAGGAACAAAATAACAGCACCTCTGTCTGCACAGAGCAATGTCATGTTAATCCTCTCGGGCCAGTTGTTCAAAACATTTAATCTGGATCAAAATTATCCGGATTTGGAAATCCCATTTTTTGTTATTCAGGATCAGGTAATCCATTTTACTTTTAATGCCGGTTTTTCAAAGCAACAGTGGATTGGATCACCCTAATCCAGATACACAGTTTTCAAGATTACCAAATCCGGATTACCAGTGCTCTAAACCAGCCGATCGGATGGCATAATATTAGGAGACAGTGCCTATCCACTCCTGCCATGGCTGATGACTCATTTTCTTGCAGCAACCACACCTGCGCAGGCACGCTTCAACACTGTTCATTGCAAAACAAGATGTGCAATTGAGCGTTTAAATGGAGTTCTGAAGAGACGCTTTGCATGCCTTAACTACTTGCGAGTGGAACCACAGGGAGCATGCAACATAATACTTGCGTGCATTGTCCTGCACAACATCGCTACCAGACGCAATGTCCCTCTCTGTGGTGATGTTTATGATGCACCTGTGCCTGGTGAAGAACCAGACCAACCTCTGGCGTTCTGTCGGAATGAGGGACTGACTGGACGTGTAGTAAGGGATGCAACTGTTACAAATTATTTTTGACAGGTTCATCTCTGTTGATTGTTTCTTTGAAATAAATATACAGTGATGAATGACAGAAAAATTTAAAATATTATTTTTGTTTGTTATTAAAATCTGTTTGAGGGGATTGTTTCATGGGGACAAGATCATTTTTATTTTTATTTTATTTTTACTTTACTATACTGATTTACTATACTGAAAGGCTTAATTGATAAAAATGTATTATTTGACCAATTTTAAAGTTTTACTACATTTTCTCCCTGAAATCCACCTTGAAATCCTACTTCCTGTTGGGATCAGGATAATCCTGATTTTTTGGATCAAAATTATCCAAATCCTACTGAAACATTTTGAACAACACAAACTGAAGATTTGATCCAGATTCAAACTAGGATTGGATTCCCTGATCTAATCCGATTTCAGAATCCTTCTTTCCCTTTTGAACAACCCATTGTCAAGATTTGATCCAATCCGTTAACCAAAATCCGATCGGATTACCTTTGAACAACTGGCCCCTCAAGTCTCTCCAATGTTCAGATTATATCTACAGCTAAGAAAGCATCCCTCCCATACATGGTTATTTGTTTAACAACAAAGAAGGGAAAAGTTACTCCAGAGCTTCTCACCTCTGGCCTAGTGAGGAATAAAAAAAAAATTGGTAGAAGACAGTAAGTCTGCTACCATAGATAGATCGAAGGCCATCTTATGAGTATATACAAATGGTCAGCTTTGGTTTTTCGGGGATCTGTTCTGTAGACATAGCTAAAGCAGTTTTGACCTGCTAAGTTTGCAAAGACCATGAGTGATATAAACTCATACAGCAGATGTCACTATGCCGTCATTTATACCTTATCGTTTACACAGGGTACATACGAAATCCTATCTTATGAGGTCAGAATGTTCTGGACCTTAGATCTTTCTCCAACAGATGTTCCAACAGGACAATGATCCCAAACACACATAAAAACAGATAAAGGAATGGATAAATCAGGCTAGACTCGAGGTTTTGGAATAGCTTTTCCAAAGTCCTGACTTGAGCCCAATCAGGTAGAGTGTTGAATAGATACTGTTATAAGTCACAGACTACAAAGGTTACCCGAATTTAACCTATAAAGCAGTTACAATTACTACAACTTTAAACATCTGCAGCAGTGCAACATGTATGCGTAATGAGCACTATCTTTAATACATTAATTACATTTTGTTAATCACACTTACACAATTTTACTTAAGTAAGGATTCGAATACAGGACTTTTCCCTGAAATGGACTATCTGCACAGTGTGGTTTTCCAGTATTCCTACTTTTACTCGAATAAGGATCTGTATATTTCTCCCCCACTGTATGTAATTGCTGTTCTACAGGCATAAGGTACATGAAAACGATCTGTCACTAGTGCTCCACTGACACAAACTTTGTCCCATCAGCATGACACTTCTTGACTGGCATTCCCCACTTCTGACTTCAGTGTGTTGCTGCAGGGTGCCTTATACAAATGGAATGTTTTTGTGCTGTGCTCTCTTCCCCTCCACTTTTCACCAGCAGGTAGTGTAAGAATGTTTATAAAGTTAACATTATAGTGGGATAGAATGTTTCATTGTTTATTATGTTAATCTTTTTTTCTTTACTTTTTATCTTTATATTATAAATATTCAACAGCTGTCACTGATGTGATTTTTTTCTGGTAGATTTAAAAGCAATAGTTATCTTATAGTTGGTATAGTTCACCTCAGACACTTTCCTTGGGTCTATACTTTTTCTGACATAGTCTGTATTAACAATGAGGTTTTATTTTGAAGGTCTTGAGCTGAAGACTTCCAGAATAAGGACAGCCCAACCTCTTCCAAGACCCCTCTCACTGAGTAGCGTAGCCTGTGAGTCTCCACCATTTAATTACTGCTCTTACAATGAAGCCGGATTTAAATCTTCTTTTAATCATTTTAACTACTGTTGAGGTCACTCTCCCTCTGGAATATTGTCCGACGCATTGCCTGTGTGATTCGGACATATACAGTGTATCATGTTTCGGAGCTAAGTACATGCCTGTTTTCCATTCTAGCACAAGGGAGGTGTAAGTAACATTCTTTTAACACTGAATTCAGCTGGTTACTATTCATTGTATTAATACTGATAAGCCGCAAAACCTTATTCTGTTTTAGGTGGCTTGTTGGGACAAACCTTCCTTTTATTCCACGGAATGCCTTTGCCAACTTGGCCAACATTTCTCGCATGTAAGATTCCCCTTTTTTCCCTCTAGCAAACCATGACTGGCATACAAAAATACAATGTCAATGAC
The DNA here is from genome assembly GCA_963678695.2 of Diplodus puntazzo. Classification (NCBI taxonomy): domain Eukaryota; kingdom Metazoa; phylum Chordata; class Actinopteri; order Spariformes; family Sparidae; genus Diplodus; species Diplodus puntazzo. The sequence goes on along the minus strand of OZ023173.1, from coordinate 2,593,606 downwards.
CAAGTAAAAATCTGGCTAAATCTGGCAGAGAATGCATTTTAAAGTCTGACTACGGCTGCAAAAGTCATGTTTTTTTAATAATAGAATATCTTTTTTTGTCAATCAACTTGACAGATTTGGGACAAAAAAACTACTTTGCATTGTAAATGCTGATTAACCAATCACACTAGTGTGAATGGTGATTCAGGACTTACACTAAGTCTGAGGTGTCTATAGTTAGGATTCTGACTTGTTCTTCTTTTGCTAACTTTTTTCCACTTCTACTTCAGCATGCTTTTAGCTACAGGAATCATTCAAATATCAAAATGTTCAGCTTTTTAAGAAACAACAGTTCTTCCTGACAGCTCTATATCGTGATCATTTAGGTTTTGCCCATCAAGAACAATGTGAAGTGAAACACCACTTCTGAGCTGTACTAAATTCTCACAGAACTCAAGGCTCCCAGAAGAGAAGGATAGTGTCTTTCTTGGGAGCCTGTGTCTGTACCTTACAGTCAATTTGAACAGAGGTGTGTTGTGGCACAGTGACTTGCTCTTTTGTGGTTTTCACAACGTAGTCACATGACTGTTCAGTTGTCACCAGGTCAATGAAGGCTGTAATATCTTTCCTTGTCAAGGCTTGGGAAAGGTGCTCTTAATCCCCCATGCAACTGTTCTTCCCTTGTTGCCTCCAACTGTTCTGTAATGTTGGTTTTAACTATTTGCTCTATGACATTATAGCCTAAAATGGGCTGTGAAAGGCTTCTGCCTTTCATCACTAGCATGGGGACAACAAGTTCTTTGGGGTCAGCTCCCTCTGCAGCTAAACTGAAAGTGACTTCAATGATTTGAATGACCAATCAATGACTCAATTAATTATTTGAATGACCTTATACTGTCTTATGAGCTTATATAAAATAAGCTGAAGCAGCTGCAAGGAAGCAGCAGTAGCTTTCAGCAAGCAACTTCTTCAAGAATTGCACATTGTAGATCTTTTTCTTCCTTTTTACACTTTTTCCCTCCTGTCTTCTAATACCACTTTGTACCAGAAGAGGTGATAGTCTATTAGCCACCACCGTTTTAGCTGGGAGATGTAAAAGTGATGAGGTTACCACTTCTAATAACCACACTAATGTAAAAAAAAAAAAAAAAGTACCATGTTTGGACATTTAGCAAATGTAGCATATGAAATGTACGAAAATGTAATCGTCTTCTACTTCTAGAAAGTGTTTACAATTTTACTTACTCTCGTTTTGTGATTTCATCCTCTCTTATCTACCTTATATAACAAATACATTTGCAAATGTAGATCATTTTGAGGAGGTGACCCCACATTAAAAACAAGTTTCTTTTGTTTGTGTGTCTTTTCAGATACATCTCCGATGATGATACCTTAAAATATCTTGAGAGGCATTCTTTCCACAACCTGTCCAGTGTCACGCACATGTATGTAAACTTTAACCAACTTCATTGTGATTAGAATGAATCCCATGTATACTGCCATGAATACACAGTGTAGTCTTAGTGTTGTCATGCTATCTTTGTCCTTCAGTAGTAGTAGTAATGTACTGGCCACAATATGAAATAACATTAATAATCGAAGTGACAAACCTGTCTCTCTGACATATAGTGCTCAATACAAGTAGAACATTTTACATTAGGTAACCGTAAGAACATTTTATGAAGATTGCAACTACAGAGAATTAAACTACTGCGATTGTTTTCCTGCAAGAAATGTGTGTGTGTGTGTGTGTGTGTGTGTGTGTGTGTGTGTGTGTGTGTGTGTGTGTGTGTGTGTGTGTGTGTGTGTGTGTGTGTGTGTGTGTGTGTGTGTGTGTGTGTGTGTGTGTGTGTGTGCTTCCAATAGACAACTCACTGGTCTCAAATCACTGTCATACATTGACCAAGAGGCATTTAAGGATCTACATAATTTGAAGTACCTGTAAGTTAAATTTAATTTGATTATAGTTTAACTACCAGACCATAAATAGTAGCTGACATGTGTGCTGCAATGCTGACTGAGATTTGTATACATATTTGTTGAATACAGTGGGATAACCAACACAGGTCTCACCTCCTTTCCTGGGCTTCAAAATATTCAGTCAAACCAAGAGGATTTTATTTTGTACGTCAAATTTAATTCTGCCTAACTGCAATGATTACTGGTTGCTACACTGTATGAATTTTAAACTAAGATCTCTTATTCATTCCTTTTTTGACAGGGAGATAGTAGAGAATATCTTCATACAAGTTATACCTGCTAATTCTTTCACTGGCATATCAGAGAATTCGCTGACCATGTAAGTAACAATTAGTTAAACAATGGCTCAAATGTAATTTTCAGACTCAGACTCACTGATTCAAAGGCACTGAAATAACAATTTTATGGTGTGTTTTTGATGTTTGTCAATTTCCCTTACAGCTTTACACTGGTGTGAATTGATTGTTCTTTATAATTTAGAAGCCAATGTTAAGTTTAACTCTGCTTTCTCTAGTGGTGGTTAATGATAGTGTGCTATGCTTTTGTTGTGACGGCTCACCATTCCAAAACCTCAGCACTACAAAAAATGTGAAAGGGCAGCACATCATGGACCACAAAATGTTTTTTTCTCTTTTGTTTATATGTGAAAGTTAGTACACATCTGAAAGTTGGACCGAATTATTTAGGAAGCGATCGACTGTCTTATACCATGGTTCAAAATACAGGGTCCAACAACAAGTATTTTGTTGAATCTAATTCAAATCCAATAATATACATGTCATATACACATTATTTCATGAGACACTGCTATTAATGATTCACTCATAAAAGACAATAAAGGAACAACGATTACAAACAGGCCTAGCTTAAAAAGTGCCATAAGTTGAAGTCATCTTTCCATTCAGATTCAAATTTGATTGTAAATATACAAAACACTTCTCTCTGGGCCAGATTCATTAAATCATCACCTTCTCTAGGTATTTTGACATTCTAAATCCCACAAATTTTAATGAAGAAGGTCAATCGTGGTTTTCTTTATAAAGGTCTGAGCAGTTGTTTTTAAGCCTAAAAGAACTGACTAACTAGAATATTACTTTAAGATGCTTTAGATGATTACTAGCAGAATGCAATATTGAATTACATTACATATTCTTTCAGTAGGTACAGTAGAAGTGTGAATGGCTCCAGTTTCCAATTAAGACTGATGATGACTTCAGCTTCAACACAACTTCAACAAGCTAGGTCATGTTTACTATATAGTCTTAAATAGTGAATCAGTTACAGGATACAAGGCAATTTATTCATCATTTTAAAACACAGGTTTGCATAACAAAATTAGTTGTGAAAACTCTACATGCTATACAAATGTCATATGAACACATGAACATACATTAACACAGTTATTTATATTCTAATACAGAGTGCATCTTTTGAATCTGAGTCAGAGCGTACTGTAAGTAAACAAAAGCAATATGATGGTGATTATAATGTGTTTGACATCTCAGAACACAGTCCGCCATCAAGTTCAACAGCTTGATCCAAGATGTTGTGGGGGAGACAGGACTCTGTGGGCACAACAGTCTCAGATTTCTTTTTTTCTTTTGCTAGACTGAGACCCATTTTGTCCATATCTCTTTCCCGCAACAAGACATTAGCAAGAAGCAGCCTTAAACCAAGCTGGATTTGCATGGCTCTTATTCCATCTCTTTTCTTCCCTTTACTCTCTAGTGATGATTAAAGTGTTTCAGCAATAAAGATGAAAAAATGGTTATAAGAATGTAGCATCACTCTTATTATTAGTTTTGTGAAGCTTCCAATTTTATATGATGGGATTTCAGTCAGATTCAACCACATGCTTGTGATTGGTCCCTGTATCTTGAGCCCCAGGATAAGACTGCTCAGGATTTGATGTCTTTATGCTGGTGTTAAATGCAGAACTTCAGCATGATGAAAAATGTAAGCTATAACTACAGAAAAAAGAAAGATTAGAACATAGAATCACGTAGATTCAACACCACCTATTTCAAACATTGTGCACATACAGACTCTGAGATATTAATTTTCAGTATATTACATGTGATGTGTGCAATTTGAAGATTGTTTAAGATTGTTGGAACTGCCCCTTTTTCCTCTGAATTTCTGCCCCTGTGTCTTGTAAAACATATTCAATTCTGCACTCGTGGCTCTGTGTCTCAAGAAGTACAGCATGTTGTTTTCACTAGCAAGGACCACACCTTCAACAAGACGCGTTTAAACGATTTATTATGAAAGAAAGAGAAAACAAAACTTTGAAGATCTTGGTTCTTTGAGGTCTTCGAGTGCGTTGTGGGGAAGCCCATGGTCCTACGAAGGGGAGGAAAGAAAAGAAGAAACAGGGAGAGAGAAATTGGGTGGGGGGGAGGGGCACTGAATATGAGAGCGAAGATAAGGAGAGGGTCAGGTGGTTATTTACAGGAATATCGGACGTTGCCGCTGTTGAGGTGTGGTCCTGCTCCTGAAACTGCGCCATATAAGCTTCAATTCACTAGCAAGGACGACACCTTCAACAAGATGCGTTTAAACGATTTATTATGAAAGTAAGAGAAAACAAAACGTTGAAGATCTTGGTTCTTTGAGTTTTTGTAGTGCGTTGTGAGGAAGCTCTGTAGAGAATCCGCCGTCGCACCTGGGCAGCGACGGACCCCCAAAAACCTCCAATCACTTGAGATGAGATTGTGCGGATCTGAGATCTTTGAGATCTGATCGGATGTAGCGGTGATACGTTTGGGAGGACCAGCGGCCCATGAGTCGCATGAAGTGTTCTGGGATGCCTTTACGGGAGGCTGAAGTGGCCACTCCGATCCCGAAGGAGTGTCCAGAGTAGTTAACGCGTAAATTACAGAGAATGTGGCGAAAGTGATGGTGGAACGAGAAACGAATAGCCACTTGTCCAGATTAAGAGATGGAGAGAGGATCCATCATTGTTATGCTCTAAGATTTGCAGAATTGCAAGGGTTTTGAAAGGATTCAGTGGTGATTGGACCTTGGAGTAGAAGATGGATGGGTGTAGGCGGACCAGATCGATTGGTTTTAGTTAGCTTTAAATAGAAAACAATGGTCTGAAAAGCGAGACAAGTCTGAAATGCATGCATGGCGGCTTGAGTCGACATGCATGCATTTGGCAGTAAGAGGAAGACGGCGAGGGCTTTTGGCTGGCTCTTGACGTAGGAGTCCTTTAAAAAGGGAAGTTAACGAACTGCCGGTATTGGCTTGAAAAAGAAGCTGATACCGCTAAGGTAAGCTTGATGATGTGTGTTTTTTGCCATGATGGAATGGGCATAAGTAGTGAAAGAAGTCGAGGTGATGAGATCGAACGACGGAAAGGTTATGTTGTATAGTCGTGAAAGTAATGAAAGCTTTTCCAAGCTGTCCACTAGGAAGAGGGGGTCGAGGGTGATAGGCTGTTGATGATGGAGCTCTGGGAGTCACTTATCAGGGGTATTAGCGCAGGATTTACGAGTTGAATGTCAATGTCCGACCGGCAGGTATCTGCGTGAGGTGCCAAGCTTCTGAACTTCTGGCATTCATTAGCGAGCTCTGGGGGCAATTCTGCTGCAAACCATCTTCCATTGTAGAAACCCCAAAAACCGGCCTAAGGAGCAGCATCGATGTACGGATGGATGTTGTGAGGTCGAGTCGGTTGGTCGTCGTAAAAGAAAGTGATTCCGTTCCAATTGGTGAGAAGTTTAAGTCACGGACGGCTTTCAGCAAGGCTCGAGCCAGGGAGATAGAGGTCGAGAGTGATGGGATGGATAGTAGGTGAGAGACAAAGGCTCGCCCTTGGGGGATGATGCGTAAGGCGAAGTTGAGGTGGCCCAGAAGGGACAGAGTTGATGTTTGGTGCGGCACGGGGCGCACCAAACATCGGGGAGGAAGATTCGGTTGAGCTTTCCGACTGTGAATGAAGCCTGAAACTTGTTTATGTTGAGAGTGATTCCGAGAAACTCGAGGGATGTGGAGGGGCCCTCTGTTTTCTCTGTGACAATGGGACCCCAAGGTCGGAGAAGACTGAAGTCAGGGTAATCAGGCCAGAAGCGCGGGGGGGGGGGGGGGGGGGGGGGAATCGTCCAAGAGATGGATATCCCATGGTTGCTAGACAGGATCCGGCAGAGGGCTTCTGGTAGGGTGTCGAATAGTTTAGGCTGCTTCTTAACCGAAGGTGAGCCTAACGGCAAAGTAATATGCACCTAGCCAGCAGATGCTGAAGAAACGCCAGAAGTCGGGGGGGAATAGGGAGGACTTTGAAAGCACTGGTGTTGTCTGTGTTGAGAGCAGTGACCCTTCCCGGCGAGTTTGATAAGGGTGATGGCATGGTTGATGGTGGCGTAGTGAAGGGGGAAGTCCTCACTCGGGATCAAGCTATTGATGTTGGGGATGGTACTGCCGTGAGGTGCGGAAAGATCATTGATGATGCGCTTCTTTCCGGAGTATTTTCTGGTTGCAATACCAAGGGGGCTGATGCAGAAGTTAGGAAATGGAGGACGGGCGAACGGTCCGATCATGAAACCTTCCTTAACTACCTTAGCGAGCGGGCGGTCAACTGACTCCGGCTAGGTTATGGTCGACTGAAGATTTTTGATTTCGAAAGAGATGGATGATTGTGTGGAAGTCTGGGGTGAAAACCTTCTCTAAGTCCTTTATGAGAAACTAGCTTCGGCGAGGTAGGTTGTGCGGGCATGCGGGGCGGGCGTGGCCCTCGCCGCAGAAGGAGTAAACTGGAGGAAGCGGCACTGGGACATGGTGCATCCGGTGCTGTTGAAGTTGTTGCAAATCGAATGACCTCCTTGGTGCATGACGGGCCTGCCTTCTTATCTACGCCATTGGTTACAGGAAAGATGACAGAAGGGGCGGATGACACCTGTTTTCGAGGTATGGGTGCTGGTGGAGCTGCCGACGACAAGCAAGAGAAGGCTGAAGCTCTCGTTCGGTTTTGGTGCGGCTCAGTGTGGGTAGCTGTGGATAAAGTAAAATTAGTGGTTTCCTGCTGAGGGGGAAAAAAGGGTGCTGGCATCCCGCTGCCGACGACCCCAGCCGACATGAGCTGCTGGGACTGATGGAGCTGGGAGATGGAGGATCCCTGCATCCCAGCGTAGGGCGCTGGCAACCCGGTGCCAGGTGCCCCGGCTACAGCAAGCTGCTGTGGTTGCTGGAAATCGTCGGCAGAGGGGGCCGGCATCCCCGTGCTGGGAGCCCCAGTGTGGGGGGGCCGGTTGATGCAAGCTGCTGTGGTTGCTGAAAATAGGTGACGGAGGGTGCTGGCATCCCGGTGCCAGGAGCCCCAGTTGAAGCGAGCTGCTATGGTTGCTGGAAATAGGCAGCAGAGGGTGTTTGCATCCTGGTGCCAGGAGCCCCGATTGAAGCGAGCTATTGTGGTTGCTGGAAACGGACTGCAGAGGGCGCTGGCATCCTGGTGCCAGGAGCCCCTATTAAAGCGAGGTACTGTGGTTGCTGGAAACAAGAAGCAGAGGGCGCTGGCATCCCGGTTCCAGGAGTTCCAGTTGAAGTGAGCTGCTGTGATTGCTGGAAACAGGAAGCGGAGGGCGCTGGCATCTCCCGGTGCCAGGAGCCCTCGCAAAGATTGGCTGTTGTGATGACAACACTTTAGAAGGGAGGCTTCGCTTCTCGGAGGTGAAGGAGTCAGCGAACTGTGGCGAACTGCGGCGATGGCAACTTTCTGTTCCGGAATTTCCTCGTCCACTCTTTGCTGCAGAAGGAGGTGGGCTGGGAGACACGGAGGAGTCATTGGGCGAACTATGATAATCTTGTATGATTAGGAGAGATGAACCAGGTGGGATGCAAACCATGGATGAGACGAAATTGGTGCTCTTCGAACTCGGTAGCGTCCTAGACGGCTGTTGGGCCATTGGAATCAGGGTCTCGGGTACAGAGGTGACGTGAAAGTTGTCGGCTTCTGATCAATGGTGATCCTGATCTTGTCTGAAAGATCATTGTCCAACAGGGATAGTGATACGAAGTCCATGATGAGGTGAGTAGAGGCTGATGTTGCTCATACAAAAGTTTGGATGTGCTCAGGCGAGGCGATGTTGTGTGATCTCGTTTCTGGGTACGAGAGCCGCTGAATATGAGAGCGAAGACGAGGAGAGGGTCAGGTGGTTATTTATAGGAATATCGGAAGTTGGCGCTGTTGAGGTGTGGTCCTGCTCCTGAAACTGCGCCATATAAGCTTCAATACTAGAATGGGAAAATGGGAGTTCTATGCTCAGCTTTGGCTGCATGTTGTCCTTTGACATGATACTGAACCCAGAATTGCTCCTGGTTGTTTCATCAGTGTGTAAGTGGATGTTTAAATGGCTGTGGTTAGAAAGCTAGTTAGTTCCGTTTGATTACTCATGTGTTAGCTGTCTGGCCAAAGCTTGTGCTTCATTTAAATTGCTTTTGTTTTAAAAAAGTTAAACAGAATTATTTGAGGCTGTGACTTGGGTCTCCTACTGATCACAGGGCTGGGGGTTCAATCCCCTCCTTCATATATCAAAGTTTCCTTAGGCCAGACTAAGCTTTCTAAACTGTTTTGTCTCCATTTATTATGAAATTATCATTATTAGATATAGTATGCTTTTACTTTAAAATGCATATGGATTTGCAAAACAATTGCTGTTTTTAATTCCATTTATTTTTCATTCACTTTTTTCTTTTTCCCTACTTTATTAGCATGCTGAATAGCAATGGCGTGAAAGAGATCCAGCGCTATGCCTTCAATGGGAGCAGCCTAGAGGAAGTGTATGCCATCTGAATTATTGAAGTGGTAGAAGAAATAAAAGCTCAAAGTGATAACACAGGATGGAACTTGCTAATATTTTTACTACATAAAACTTGTGGGGTTTTATTTGGTCTACATTATTGTTATTGTTTTTATGATATTACTTATACAAAACAATACAAACAACTTTATTATCTGAGTAAGTGCAATTTGTGTGGAGCAGGTTGATGTACACAAAACTCAGTAATATACAACCAAACAATAAATGATGCAAGGGAGCTAAATGCGTTCTCCATTCTTCAGGTATCTTCACAGGAATGTGCATTTGGAGCGAATTGATGAGTTTGCATTTTATGGTGTGATTCACGGCCCAACTCACTTGTGAGTGACTTCTTGTGAAAATATAGATAAAAAAAGCTTGACTATATGTTTTTCTTATATGAAATAACATTCTTACAATAAATGCATTTATTTTCCAACAAATGCTGAGGTTGGATACAGAAACAGCCTCAGCTTTGTGTCCAAATAAAGTAATGTTAATTGTTTTTTGTCTTTACAGGGACCTTTCAGAAACCCAAGTAACCTCTTTGCCTTCAACAGGCATGGAGACAATTGAAAAGCTCCAAGCAGAAAACACTTGGGCCCTCAAAGTACTGCCACCCTTTCAAGCTTTTCTCCATTTACAGAGTGCTGAATTGACCTTCCCAAGCCATTGCTGTGGTCTGAAAATGTTGAGAGGATGGAGAGGGTAGGTAAGAGAATTTGAAGTGTTTGGAAATACTTTCCCATTGCGGGTTCTTTTTGTGTATATGTCCTTTACATACTAAAGTACCCTTAGGCCCACAGTATATGTATAGGGGTACTCACAATAGATGGCTCAGTCTAGTGTGATTTCAATAAAACACTGAGGTATTTAGGTTCGTACTGCTTTTATATTTAAACAGTACTGTGCAAGAAATGTTGACGGCATTGATAATTTGGGGTAACAGGCAATATTTTGGTGCTCAGACAACCTCAGGTATAATTCATATTGACAGGAGCCCTATGACCATAGACTGTATGCAAACATAGACTAGAAAATAAACATTAGCCGACATCAGTGGATGCCAGCAGCATCTCCAACTACCCAAACGGTCAATAAGGATCGATAGAATACTGAAAATCTATGCAATTAGTTCCATAACAAAATGATATAAAGGTGTTATTGATAACATTCAGCCACTAAATGTCTTCCCCTTCCCATTGCATTCATGTCATGACACCTATGTGTCTTGAATCATCTGCTCCTTCAAAGGGCAGAAAGTTTGCTGCGCAAGGTATTATTGCTAACACAAGCTAACAAACATTGAAGTTACTCACACTGGCTAAACGCTTATGTCACTAACACTAGCCAGCTACCTAAGCACGTGTCCTGTCTTACTGATCTTAGTTCCGCCTATGATGATAATATTCCAGCAAGCCTGCATGACAAACTCCTAAAGATGGGCTTGGACACGGCCATATGTAACTGGAAGGCTACAGCTTAGGTGGTAGAGCGGGTAATCCAGATCACTGATTCGATTCCCCAGCTCCCCTGGCTGCATGTCAGAGTATTCTTGAGCAAGCTACCAAACTCCAAAATGCTCTTGATGAGCAGATCGGGACCTTGCATGGCAGCTTCTACAATCAGTGTATTTGAGTGTGTCTGAATGTGATGAGTTTGAAAAGCGCTTTGAGCGGTCAGTAGACTAGATGGCTTTAGCATCTTTGACTTTTTGATCCATAGGTCAGTAGTTAAAATCAACCGGTTATCAAAGTCAGTTCCCCTTACTATTTGTACTCCCCGGGGTGATGCTCTGTTACTTCTACTGTGCTGACTTTATACTAGTGATTGTATCTCTCATTTTGAATCAGAATCTTAATGTATGATGACACCATTGTGATTGGTCTGATCTATTATAATGATGAAACAGCTTACAGACCAGAAATTACCACACTAGTTTAGTGGTGTGGTCATAACAACTTAACCCTAAACATCTCTAAAACCAAGGAGATGGTTGTGGACCTCAATGGACAAAAACATGATACAGTGTGCCATAATCTGTCGTAGGGAACTTAACATGCTCACAAAAGCCAAGCTGCTAACTTAGATTACAACCCTGTGGCCGGAGATCGAACTAGTTCAATGTTAAAGTCTCCGAACACAACTGTTAGCAGACCTTTCTTCGGTGATCATACTAAGGCTTGAAGCCGGTCATAGCAATCTGCAAGATTTGCTGTTGGTGGCTGGTAAATGGTACAGTGACCTGTTTTGTGTTTTTTGAGGCTCACAGCTGTGTGTTCCAGTCTTCAAATATCGGCACCGTGTCGTAACATCACAAGGCCGCAGATCAGAATGACACTGAAGATCCTTTCAGTGTTCAAAATGAAACCTGATATTGAATGACCTTGAGATCTGCAAGTGCTGGTGAAGAGGTTTGATATCAACTGATACTGGGCAAATGCTCTATCTGCAGTAAAAGAAGCAGTAAACAGCATCTACATTTTGCAGTGTGCTATGGCATACTCTTGGTATTTTTTTTTAACTTACCTTTTCTGTAAAGTGAATGTGAGCCTCACCGCTCACGCTCGTTCGGGAGGAAGGAAGGAAGGGAGTCAGTCTGCGCTTCTAGCGGGTAAATTATGCATTTATTTGGGGCACTGACAGGTTAAGGTGAAACAAAGTAAAAACAACACAAAAGAACAGCCGTCTCTCTGACAACTGAGGTTTTTGGGATCAAGCTGTCTCTGCTGCCCGTCTCCGCTCCGGTCCTGTCCCCGGAGCCAGCCTACTGCAAAAGATCAGAACCAGGTTACAAACGTGCTTATATACTGCAGCTGACTGATTACCTGATTCTGTCCAGCTGTCTGATCACCGGCAGAGCCACTCCTTCTCCTCCAGCAGCCGGTGCCTTCCCCACACCTTACTGCCACAGTGAACATGTAATTATTAGGGGGCCAAGCCCGAGGGGCCGAGGGAACGCGTATGCAAGCATACGTGTTTCCTAGGACCAGCAGTGCTAGGCACCCTATTGTAATTGTAAAGATTTTTAGTTTTATTTTTCTCTGGCTAAAAGTGATGCTGCAGGCTAAACCATGCAAGGGAGGGCGGTGCAATTAGGAGGGTTGGTCCAGTGCCATAGAGAGAAAGAGTTGTGACACTCTGTGATGTCGCCGCCGGGGCAGTCACGTGGTTCATGTAAGCCCCAATAGTTCCAAATGACAGGCTAGCTGTCATGTTCTTCTATGGGACAGACAGCAGCGATTTCATTTTTGAACGGTAAATATAAAAAAAACACAAACACACACCAAAGTACTTTTTTAGCTGTTTTTGCATTATTACATTTTTCTTAATATCAGTTTTGCATTTTGAGAGGCAGGGTAACAACGCAAAGCTGTGTATTACTTAGATAACGTTTACATTTTTGGAGGGAAAAGCTTAGTGTTCATGTTTAACTTTTCTTTTCATTATCATTCATCTGATAATAGACGTCTCGTGATTTTCATTTTAGCGCAACTGGCCTGTATTATTGATTCCCGTGGTTTGGCTTATATATTCCGATTCAGCCATTAGCTTACCTTCGTTGTAGCAGAGGTCTGCCGTGGTCTGTTCAGCATTCAACCAGCAGCTAGCTCACTTCTTCTGATGAAAGTGGCCACCCCCAGGACCGTGAAACATGACCATGTTAAGACTAAGAATATTACTAGAATATTTAAAATTAAGCCATACACATATTATCAAAACTATTACAGAATAAAAAAAACTAATTTACACCTGCATGCTTGGGTCTATAGGTAAGTGCACAGCTATTAAGATTTTTCCCTGTGGTTCTGGGTTCGTAACGTTAGCTGTAACTCAACTCAAGTAACTTAAGCAAATAACAAAACACTTGTGACTCCTGTTACAGTTATTGAGACATCAGTGTAAGGATGGCTGATACAAATCAATGTTTTCAAAGAACGTATTTTTATTAAAACAAGAATGTGTGTTTGTGTGTGTGAACAAGAAAAACAAAAACCAGGGGCAGGTGATCCATGACATCGCAACCATGAAGAACCAAATGAAACAAAAAAACTCTGGAGAAGGACCAAATTAGCAGATAATTCGCAGACCATTAGCAGCAGCCATCGTCAGCCGCCATGACCACCACCGTCAGCCGCCGTGACCACCACCGTCAGCCGCAGTGACTACCCACGTCAGCCGCCGTGACCACCACCGTCAGCCGCAGTGACCACCAGCAGCAGCCGCTTAAAATAAAGCACAGTAGCCTACATGAAGTAATGAGTAACCATGTTAAATTGAAAACGGAACAGCACAAAACATTAAATGCAGTCAACAACACGTCACATAATAAAAAAGGTAGTATGTCCCAAAATTCAATGAAATATTAAATGAAATATTTATCACAAACGCCCCCTTATTTCTACTAGTGCTAGCAACTAGAACAAGTCCTATATCACACACATAACCGACTAACGATGGCTGACACGGTCAGATTCAGCAGATAAAAGGCAAAATAAATAAAACCCCTTAGTAAAACATGTAAATCCAGCTTGTTAGTTACCAAACATCTTTAATATAAAAGTTGCTAGCGATTCATTCCGGACTATTACGTTACCTTTACAGCTGGCGAAGTCGCGCTAGCTAACTAGCTAGCAGGCAATGCTTGAAAATTGGCTCTAACAACCAAGATAAAATATAGATAATTACGCTGTGCACGTACAAATGAAGACCAGTGTAAGCATTACAAAGGGCCTCTGATACAATATAGACAGATGACAATTCAAAAGAGGTTGATATTTCAGCAACTTACCTCTTGAACTATTCGATGCGCCGCAATGTAAGTGAATGAGGTCCAGCGCCCAAATGACAGTGTTTGGAACTAATCCGAGCTCCATAACCCGGAAGTAGGCGGTACAAAGGTCTGTGGGAGTGTCGCCACTCTGTTAACTCTATCACTCTGGGTTGGTCCAGACTCATGCAAATATCTCAGACAAAAAAAACTACATATATCCGCCTGCAAGGGGCGCTATAACCTAGGCCAACGCGTTTTTGCCTATAACTCCCACATCGTATGTCGCACATTCAAAAGCCTTGTATCCCCAGATTCTCTGAATGGAGTTGAATCACTTTGTGATTGGCCACGCCCACTTCTGCCGAGAAAGTTTTTTCGCTAAATTGCAAAAACTGGAAAACCTACTTTTTCGTGGGATTTTGTGATCTGCATGAAACTTGGCACGTACACTCTGGACCTGATCTTAAGTTATCAAAAGAATTTTGCTCGGTCAATAAATGCGCAAATTATTAAAGAACAAATTTCTGTAGCTAGCTATAAAAATGTAAACTGTTTGATATCTCGGTCAAACTAAATGCTATTAACACCAAATTTTAGATCCTTGGTTGCCATGACACTGGGAAGGGATGAGCAGAATTTGGCGAAGTTTGGCCACTAGGGGGCAGTAAAAATATGGGAAGTTTATATCTCCTGAACGGCTACACCGATTTTTAACAAATTTGGTCAGTATAATGCAGGGCCAATCCTGAGGCCATACCTTGAAAGTGGTCATGACTGGTCAATGTGGGCGTGGCTTATTACAAGATAAACAACAAATATTAGTTTCAGCCAAACTATTATGCTGAGAGCTTTGAAATGTATATGGTACATAAAGAATAGGACACAGTTCTTCCATAACAAAACTTGCACATGTATTCCACTAGGTGGTGCTATAATGGATGCAATCGCGTTTTTGCCTGTAACTTCCACATTTTAAATAACACATTCGCAAACTTTATATCCATATGTTCCCGGAATAGAGCTGGGTTTTCTGACATAGGACACACCCACTTCTGCTGCACATTTCCTTCGCTAAATCGCCACATATGCAAAACCTACTTTTTCAAACCAGCAGTGTTGCGTTTGTTATGTGAATATGGATAAAGGCATTTTCTTCCTCTTACTCTCTGTTGTGGTCCCGATTCACTATTCACTGTAGAGACCCATTGATGAGAATGCTGATTGTAGCTTCTACTAGCCTCACTAGCTTCCACTACATCCGGCGCTGCAGCGAGTGGCAGCCCGACACAGTGTAGTTTTTTTTTGTTTTTTTTTTCAAGTGAGCATGCTCTATGTCACTCAGCTGGACAGCCAGTGCCACAAAGATTTCCCACTGATTCTGTGGTAAACAATGTACTGGTTACACTCACTTTGACTTTAAAAAGTTGAATCTTCGTAAATTCTATCGATGTCTTCAGCATAATAGCTGAACAGACATGGTCTTGCTTATTTTCAAACACTCTAAATGTGGTGAAGGTGCACTTTTAAATCAGCCTCGACATCTCTCCATGGTAAGTAAATCACCAATAGACATTGGTGCTTCTCTTCACCCTCTGGCTTTTCCTTGTGAAATGTATTATATAGTGTTGCTTTTATTTCTTCAAGTGGCCTTAACAGCCTTTAATGATGGGAAGTAATATTTGCTCACTTTGATCCCCATCATCTTCTGCACTACTAGCCTCATTGATCTCACTGCCATCAAGCACATTAGAAATGTGATCAGTTCTATCATTTGCAACGTCATGGTACAAAACAGGGGGAATGTGAGCTTTTCTTATTAGATCATCTGAAGAAATGTTATCAGGAACTCAAATCTTGACTTCTTCAAGTTACTTACTTTTGAATAGACATCCCTCTCTATAATAACAAAATCATCGCCAGATTCTCTTGATATGAAAGATTCATCGCTTGGTGCGTGCAGAAAATCGAGTCTGCATGGGCCACCTCTTCTGCGAGTTAATGAGCGGACATGTTTCTGCACACAAAGTAATATTTAAAGTTTAAATTGCATTAAGTTTAGTCTCTTAACCAACTTCTTTATGTTGAAAGTAGTGACAGGTGACCACATGAAATGCACCATTGCCTAAAGAAACTTGCAGATTTTCTTTGCGTTTTAACATTGTTGGAAACATTTGGGACTTAAGTATACAATTTAACAAAAAAATGGTCTAGTCATTTTTTATATATTTTAATACAGAATTATTACTTTATTATTATCTTACGACAGATCACCCCAAATCAAAAATAAATTGTTTCCCTCTTAGCTGTACAGCTTTTTAGCCACTATGCTAGCCAACTGTATCGTCAAGTGAGCGTGCATCTACTTATAGAGGATGTTGCTGAGGCTAGCTAACATCACAGCTCAGCAGAGGACATAATCAATCCTACCTATAGTGTGACATGCATGAGCATACCTTCCTCTTGGTAGGTCTAGATTGGTAGAGAGAAAATGGTGCAAACATGATACTGTCCCAACCATGTCATGATTTCTGAAAAGAGACACTGCTGTTTTCAACCTCGTTTTTTTATTCTTTTCTTTTTTGTTGGCACAAGCCGAGTGCCATACAGTTCCATTATATTTTTGAGAAGGTACAGTAGCTCTCTATAGATGGCCTTTAAGTAAGTCTCCAACTTACACCAAAACAATCTAGATGGATAAAAAGCACTACAGGTAATAGAAAAATAAATTGATTTAGGGGGAAATTTGTATTTCTAGTTTGCCAGGGAGTTGCTGCTGGTGGCCTCTAATAGTAATTTTTTCATGGGCTTTATCATGTGTAAATGATCTGAGGAAAAAGTGATCAACCGGTTGGGTTCTTGTTTGTTATTTTCCCAGTTGGGATTTTTTGATCCTGTGCACTATACAATTTTTTTGTGTGTAAAACTTTGTAGTGTAATATTTGTATATGCATCTAAATAAGTTAATTATTTGATTAATAATGCTTATCATTTGTGTTCAAGAGAGTCTGAGGCAGTTATTTGCAACTTGACTCGGAGTGTTTTGGGAAAGCTGCGGGAATCCTCTTCAGTTCTCTCTCAGAGGTATCCGGGACAAAGAATCTACCAACATCTGAAAGACAGCTTTGGTCTCCCAGTGGCCAGCAGCACAACCGGCAATCACTACAACAACAAACCTATTTGTCCAACTCAACAGTCTCAAAATGAGGGTTTGGTTTATGCAGAGTTACAAACAGACCACCTCACTGAAGGATTTGACTTTGCACTATGTAATGAGCCTCCCACAGATGGACTTGTGTGCACCCCCTTACCAGATGCCCTGAACCCTTGTGAGGACGTCATGAATCAAGGCTTTCTGAGGGTTTTGGTCTGGGTGGTCAGTCTGTTAGCCATTTCAGCCAACCTACTGGTAATGTTCATCCTGCTCATGAGCCAACAGAAGATGTCCGTTACCCGTTTCCTCATGGGAAACCTGGCGTTTGCAGACTTTTGTATGGGGATGTACTTACTGCTAATTGCATGTGTTGACCTCTACACACGCTCCCATTATTACCACTATGCTATTGCCTGGCAAACAGGAAGTGGCTGCAATTTAGCAGGGACATTATCAGTGTTTGCTAGTGAGCTATCTGTGTACACATTAACTTTAATCAGCCTTCAGCGCTGGTATGCAATCTTCTATGCGATGAGGCCAGACAGGAAAATAAGGTTACGCTATGCGGCTGTGCTGATGCTTGTTGGCTGGTTGCTGTGTCTGATACTAGCATTGCTACCAGTGGTTGGTGTGAGCAGTTACCAGAGAGTAAGCATCTGCTTACCCATGGACACTGAGACAACTGCTGCCAGGGCTTATGTGGTCTTTGTCCTGATGGCTAATGTCATTGCTTTTATGGTGGTATGTGTATGTTACTTGCACATCTACTGTATGGTGCACAATCCCCAGCACCAGTCCAGCAGAAGTGATACCAGCATGGCCAAACGCATGGCTGTTCTTATTTTCACCAACTTTCTGTGTCTGGCTCCAATTTGCTTCTCAGGATTGTCTGCAGCTTTCCACCACCCATTGATGACTGTCACAGATTCCAAGGTTTGACTTCCTCTTGAGCATGAATTCAGGTTTTTCCCATCTAAAAAAAAGCTTATCTATGTTTTTCTCCACAGGTGCTGTTGGTGCTTTTCTATCCTCTCAATTCTTGTGCAAACCCTTTTTTTTATGCTATCCTGACAAAGGCATTTCACAGAGACATCCTGATGTTGCTGAGCCGAATGGGGTTGTGTCAACAGCAAGCACACCTCTACCGAAGCCAGTACTTCTCCCCACATATACAAGGAGACAAAGTCTTCCCCACAGTCCAGCCCCCCAATTCCAACATGTACACGAAGCAGGCTGCATGATGCCCCAAATTGGATTAATATACCTGGATACTGGGTATGCCAGTGTGATGACATTTTTCCACTGATTACTCAACTAGTGACTTCACCATTGTTACAGATTACACTAGAAATTTTACAAGAGGCTCACTATCATCAGAGCATTTTGTTTAGTTACTGTTAACATGAAGAGAACTTTTCTTGTGCTGCAGTTCCACATTAAAAGCATTTAACTGGCAAAACAAAGGCTGGCTTTATTTTGATGCAGTCACACAAAATGCAATGTGTTTAGTAAGTTCAGCACTTACGGGTATTGTTCACCAAAAAAGCTTCAGCAAAACAACATTCAGACATTTGTTGATAGTAGATCAGTTAAAAAACATTACAAGTGGTCTTGTACAGTATTGGAACAAGGAGCAACCAAAGAAAGCTGTTAGATGAAGAGCTAGATGCAAACAGGGTGCACCCCTCCATTTTATAAATGAGGTAACCAACTCCTTTACACTCATTAATGTTATCAGGTTCCCTATTTGCATTGGGGTTAATTCCACATAATGTCAAATAGGTGCTATTGCTTTTTTCTTTGACAGCTGATCTTATGACATTGTATTGTGTGTCATCTCTTTTTCACTGTCATCTTTTGATAAGTTAAATGTTACCCCTGCTGCTCTGTGCTGCAAACTCCGCTGCTGTATGGAGCACTTTTAATGTGTAATGATACTGTCCATTATCCAACTAAGTATTGATGAAAAAAGTAAACAATGGTAGGGGTGATGGCCAACTATTGTAATCTGTATCTGAATGACAGCAAAAGTAAAAAGCTTCCGTTTTTAGGGGAAATAAAAGCGGAAATATATCTAAAACTGCTCCAAAAATGTTAAAGATGAGTAGATCTCCAAGATCAGTGTGAGAAAGTTAAGGTGTCAATATGCTTCATATAAGCCTCACCCATTCCAATAATTTTTGCATCTTTTCCGAACAAGCAGTCACAATATTGCACCTATTTTATGTAGTGTTCATAATGATGTTTAGAAGGTGGTGGTGGAGGTGGGAAGGAAGGTGGAGAACCTTTTCATGTATAGAACTGAGTGCAACTATCAATGCCCAGAGGTAAGACTTCCTAAAAAGTTATCCCTATTTGAAGGTTTTTATCACCTAGAGACTTGAAAAGAGCAGGAAATGCACAGTCTTTGGAGAGAGATCTGTGGCAGTCATGACCGTCCCCAGCATTAAGGTCACTGAGGTCCAGACCTCGGTACACACCATAGAGGTTGTCCAATAATTACCTATGAAACATAAACATAACTATACTTATATATAGTTATAAATATACTAAACATAACTACACTTGAAAGATGCAAAAATATTGTACCGATAAACTATGAAAATCGAAATGGATGTATGTTACGAGGTAGCCTAAATATTTGCAGTTTTTACACTAGACTTCTGTGACGGTCCAAATGTGACGTAAATACTTCATTACACCATGGCTGGTGTAATGTTAGACTCAAAGTTTCTTAAAATCGACTCACCAACAACAGGCATTGGGCCAAACATGTTTTGTATGTATGTATGATATGAAATAAGTATTAAATCTAAGAAAACATGTTGACAGCCCTGGTTTGGTCAAATTTTTTCGTAAATTTATATCAGTCAGTCCTGCTGGCATCAGGTCTGTGTTGTTATGGAAATGTTGGTGCTTTTTCATCCTTGGATTGTGTCATCTGCGTAAACTCTGCTCAGTAGCTAGCCTTGGTATTTTTATGACTTAATTCTAGCAGACTGTGGTAGCATGTACATAGCCTATCTGTTGACCATGTGTTTACCTTATTCACTGACAGATGAAAATGAAAAGACTACGTCAGGTAAAGCTGAACTTCTATACTGGAAAGGAGACTGAAATAAATAAAAAGAGAGATGTAATAGTTCATTGTGTCCCTGTGCTGGTCAAACACTTATATTTGAAAATGGTAAAATTACAATTTTGTGTTTGTTTAAGCTGACAAAATGTGTCGAATCCATGGTTCAATGGTCCATGGTGTTGGCAAAATTATCATGATGGCCTTTATATTTCACAACTATATGGTTCAGTCTTGTGTATATAGACTATTTTTTCTGTAGGCCTAATAGGCTGTATTGTAATATGCTATAGTGTGTGAAATATATTTATCTCAATTTATCAATTAGTTTTCACAAATTTCACATGAAGTCATCTTTTAAGGGGTTATTTTTCAAATTTGTCTTCCCGGAACACCTTAGCATGGAGGGGACCCAACATTTCTAGTACCCTCTACTGCATAGCAAATTTTAATTTTGGACCTCGGCATTTCTAAAATCCTGCATACAGCCCTGGTGGCGATTGGTTGTTGTAGCCCTAACTTCTTAATATATTAACAGTACACCCAGTGTAGCCAGATTTGTTTAACAAAAACAAACCGAGGGGATGACAAAAGCAAAAGAAAATGGATAGTCAGATGTCATATGTACCGTCTCAAAATAATGAAGTTTCAACTTCGCTGATATCGCTCATTAACCTTTAATCTGACTATAGCCACTTTATCCAGTTACACAGGTTATAATTTTGTTAACGCAACACTGAAAAACACTGATAAAATCACAAAAAGTAAATACAATTACTGATTTACTAGCAACCTGTATTTTATTCACAATCTCTCTGTCAGCACTGGTGCTGCTGATTTTGAGGCGCAGTATGCATTTCGCAACAGTGTTAAACACAAGACAAGATATTCATAGATATAGACGTAAGGTTCACAAGCCTGCCTACATGAACACAACTAGGAACAGTGGCGTGCACAGACTTTTTGAAGGGCAGGGGCGAAAAACAAGGGCACTTTAGCGCACGCTTTGGCTCCCAAGAGGGCACTTTAGCGCACGCTTTGGCTCCCAAGAGGGCACTTTAGCGCATCTTTTGGTTCCCAAGAGGGCAGTTTATCATGTTTTAACCAGCCAAGGGGGCAGTTTAGTGTGTTTTGCCAACCAAGAGGGCACTTTGGCACACTTTTTTGGCTCCCAAAAGGGCATTTTAGTGCATGTTTTGGCTCCCAGGAGGGCACTTTAGTGCGCGTTTTTCAACAATTGGGCCTGGGGGGGTGGGGGACCTGTCTGTGCACATCACTGACTAGGAATATAACATTTTACAGAATTATGCTATGGTCACAGGCTAACCAAACTCTTGGTTTCATATATGAATAAATTATATATATTTAAATACATATACCCCCATTAATGTGCCAGTCGCCACAGTTTAATTTCTATTACAACACCCCTGACACTCATAGACATGCACATACGCAGTACGGCTCCAAGACTGTTAAACACAACATGAACATTGAGAAGACTCAGATCTCTGTATGTAAAATTTTACACAATTATGCTATGGACACAAGTCTGACTTATCAACAGTATTCTGTTCCGTAAGTTAAAAAAATAATATATATTTAAATATATATATTCATTACATTTATGAGCACAAAGGGAAAAAAACAATCATGCACTTACCACTAGACTTCATAAGAAACATTATATCTGTTGTGATTGATTGATTGATGAAGGCATCAATGATTTTGTTGCTGTCCAGGGCCCTTGTTCGCTCAGTGTTTATAGCCAACAGTGCCAGGTAGCTGGTTCAAGAGTCCCTACTACTGTTCCTCAAGTAGTTTTTCAACAAGGCAGACAAGAAAAACTGCGGTCACAGCATACTGATTTGACAGCTCTGAAGTGTCAGAGACTTGCATATTAGTTTGTACAAGTCTGTAAATGCATGTCTGTATGGCTTCACGAGGGATAGGAACTCTTTAGTGCTGGTGATAATGTGTCCCTGTTCTTTTTTTCTTTGCAGTAGCTGGCGAGCTTGGTGCAGCTCTGCAGACAAGTTTTCCTCACCTATTCCATAATGACGGGCCATGAGCAGTATGCACTGTTTGTCTAGAAAATATGTGTTTGAGGCTTAGGGCTAGAACACCTCTGAGTACCTCATTTGTCTCCGTTGAAAAGTGCTCTTCTTCTCCATTCATTGGTTAATTGTTAAAACTTCTCTGCAGATTCGCAAATGTCCATGCAGAGTATTTTGAAGAACTGGCCCTCTTGGGGATGATTGCTTACATCATCTACAGCAATGCTGGCATCCTCAGCTGTAGCAGCGGGGGTCGCGGGCAGGTGCAAGCCCCTGTCCTCTTCCCCATCCTCTGGGAGCTTTTTTTCTTGGTCCTGGTCAGTAATGGTTAGTGTAGTGTCTACACCTTCATGAGACCTTTTAATGTCTCCTGTATTAGCCCTGTTAAGTTAACAATCAGGTTTTGATTGAGTCCCTATGCATAGGGAGTAAAAACGTAGGGAGTAAAAACGATTATTATGAATGATATATCGATTTCTCTAATGCTAGCTACCAGAACAATTGCACTCCTTGGCTAAGATGAAGTGGAATTAAGGTCAATGCGTTCTGCTACCATTGGCCAAAAAAGATCACCTGTGTTGGGGGTTATGTTTTTTAGTCTAAAAATAATTGTTTTTTAAAATTCATGTATTGACTAATTTATTAATGTATAAATCATAGTATTCACACATTAAAAATTATAAGTAATCCAGAGATTTTCTTGGGGGTGCTATGTGGGTGCTGTGGCTCACAGCCGCTGTATCAGACTGCAAGAAAAGCAGATATTACTACTGATGTGAGTTCATAGTTTTACATGGCTGGTTCTTTTAAAAATGACTCCATCCAAGGTATGTACTCATAGCATATAAACAGTTACATTGAGTAACAGACTACATTCTCTGCAACAGCCTTTAACTGCCCATAGAGAAGCAGTTAGTACACAATTTACATGACCTTATGTTTACCATTGATACATATTCTCAGGAGAACCACATGTCAATAGGTTGACTAGCCAACAAATGAGCACACCATGCTAGGTTTTCACACCTAGGTGCAAAGACTGCCAAGAGACCCAGCTTTGAACTACTCCCCAGCTGGGAGGATTAACCTTTTTATTGCACGCTGTTCAGTGATCAGTATCCAAGTGTCCAAAACTCAAAAAGACTGTGAGCTAAACGTGCGGTTAATGAAAAATTGTGCGCTACCAGGTCACCCTGTCTCCAACTCCAGCATCCAGGTGACGGGTGTAATTATATAGGTTAATTAAGGGCTCCCACTGACAACACATCACTACACCAAAATAAGTAAAAATAAACAAAAAACAAATCTAACACAAAAATATCACTACAATTTTGCTGTTCGACTTTGTGATCGAACCCCTGGCAATTTTCATATGTTTGGAGGTGGGGATTAAAGGAATTTGCAAGGATGATGTTAATCACAAAGTATTGTAGATGCAGATGATGTCCCTTTTATACATAGAAGACCTTGACAAGTCTATGCTTAAAGTTTTGGAGCTGCTTCAGTCATTTGGCTATTTTCCCAGATATAAACTAAATCGAACAACAACCTTACCCTTCCCGATCAATCAGTTAGCCATGGATGTCAACTATTCACACTAAAGCTTGGCTGGGGGCTTAGCTTTGCTGAATTTGTTACATTATTACTGGTCAGCAAACATTTCTAAACTGCCTGTCTGGCTTTCTACATTGAGAGATGGTACAGGACCTGTCTGATCCATCAAGGAAATACATTCAAGTTCTCTTGCCTCACCCATATCCTTAATGTGCCTCCTCTTACCTGTGAAAGGAAGCGATTATCTCAAAAATCCCATGGTTCAGAACACTCAGTAGACTTGTGTAGATGCCATCATAAATTGCACAAGTGCAGTGCCTATAAAACGTATTCATTCTTCATTGTTTTCCCATTGTATTGCTTCTATAAAGGGAGTCATGGTCAACACACAAAAATATTACTTATGTCAAAGTGAAATTAGATTTCTACAAAGTAATATGAATGAATTAAAAATATGCAATGTAAAATAAGTCATTGCATAAGTATTCATCCCCTTTAAATTAACTTATCTAGTTCAATAGAGATCCAGCCAGCCACCAAGAGACCTATGAGTACTCTGAAAGAGTTAAAAGCTTCAGCGGTTGAGATGGGAGAGACTCTGCCCGCATACAACAACTGTTCTTCATCAGTCAAAGCTTTATGGGAGAGTGACGAAGACAAAGTTACTGATGAAGAAAGCTCAAAAATTCTGTTCTAGAGTTCACCCAAAGATAAGTGTGGGTCACTCCAAGGTCAGCTCGAGGAAGGTTCAGGGCTTGAAGCAGGAAAAAATCCCG
The DNA here is from genome assembly GCA_963678695.2 of Diplodus puntazzo. NCBI lineage: Eukaryota > Metazoa > Chordata > Actinopteri > Spariformes > Sparidae > Diplodus > Diplodus puntazzo. Next base: position 2,569,465 of record OZ023173.1, on the reverse strand, counting down.
CACCTGAAAATTTTTTAGGTTTAAACTAACAATGAGTAATGAGTAATCACTGGATATTAAAATATCAGCAGATTGAAAAAAATGCCTGGGTGTCTGGGCTCTGGGGGAAGAAAATTCTGAACATTTGCAATTTAAATGAATTAATCTGGTGCACGACTCTGAGAGTATCAATCAAGTCAACAAGTTGGAATAACAATTTCAAAGTTTTTAATAATGAAATATGAGCATCTGAAAAACTAACATTCCTGCATTGACATTTTGGCAAATTTGCCCATTGCCATAATCCCTATATTATAGAAATTATGGCAATGGGCGAATTTGCCAAAATGTTGAACTATCCTTTTAACATGAGATCAGATCAGCTCTGGATAGCTCCAAACTAGGCTGCCGCTGATCATGTTCTTCTATGGGATGGACAGTAGTGAGCGTACAAAGGTATATTTACAACTGTTACTGAATTACTGTATGTACATCAATGTCAGCTCTCCAACAAAAGGACATTTTTTTGCTTCAAGGTTTTATTTGTCACTCCAAATTGAAGATTAGCCTGCCCTACAGCAAAAATGGCAGACATAAAATAAAGAGTAAAGCAATAGGCCTATATTACGCGGCAATATATATTTAAGCATCAAAGATGTTTAATTAAACCCACATTATAGTTTGAAACAACTTTCAAAACACACACAGCCAGTATCACTAAGCATAAAGTCCGCTAGCTTAATGCTAACGTACAATATAAAACCTCATACACGGGCTAACAGAAATTAGCATCGCTATCGCCAGTTTGCGGCAATCGACAGCGATATAAAGCTGCTAAAAGATGTTTTAATTCTGGCTTCAGCGCTGTTAACACGTCACAGTTTTAATATTTTCTCATGCGAGAAAGTCAGGCCCCGTTTACACGAGGACGCTTGCGGGTAAAAACGACAAAATATTTTATCGGAAGTGCCTTTCGTTTACACGGTGACGGCGTTTTGGGGGCTTAAAAACGCAAAAATCTAAAACCACCCTCCAGAGTGGAAAAGTTGAATACGCTCCGCCGCAGCGTTTCCGTGTACACTGGCAAAACGCAAAACTCCGCTCAGATCTGCTCACGTCGTGTACGCGTTTACGTCACACACATGCGCCAGTACAGGGAAATAAACAAACATGTTGGATTATTTCCATGCATCGGACCTTCAAGCTGCTCTGGCAGCTCTAATAAACGTACAGGTGTCTTTCCACGAAATGTACAGGATATGTACAGATAGTATAACTGAACGGAGAAGGATCTGTAATTACCTCTATCAAATTTTGGATGCACCAATTCGTCGAAGGCGACCCATGCGGCTTTGGACGAGACCAATCACAGCACCACCTAGCCGCCTGGCATGCATACCCAATCGAATTCCACACACTTTTACGTCACCGTATGCACGCAGATTTCCTCCCGAAAATGCTCGTCTAAACGCGGAATAAAAAGTAAAGAAGCAACGCCACTTTTGCGTCTTCTGTTCAGACCGTCATCGTGTAAACGTGGCCTCAGTCTAATCCAGTGCAGAGTCTGTGGGAGCTGCGACCGAGGACCAGGGTAACGGCTGTCAGAGCGGCAGCAGCGCCCGTCTACTGATCTGATCGCCCGGGCCAACCTCCGTCGTCATCCCGGGGGAGAAAACGAGCCAAGAAACTTATACGCGCGCTTTTAGAGGTTTACCGCTGGCTGGTTAAATTCTGTTTAGGAGATTAATGTTGGTCTCATTGATGAAATCTAACAGCTGTGGCAGTCGCATTAGTTTGTCTGAGTGAAAAGTGTGTGTTACATCACTCATTCTGTCTTCATTGTCCAGGTGCATGAAAACTTAAGGCCCGCCCTACTCTGCTCTGATTGGCTAGAAGTCCTTGCATACCTTGAGTACCACTGGTAGATGGAACTATCACTTTAAACGACTGGCTACAGTTTGTCATGTCATGTCATCGTCCGTAACCGCTTATCCCTTTTCCGTGGGGTCGCGGGGTGTTGCTGCTGGAGCCAATCCCAGCCTCATCTCAGGGCGAGGGCAGGGTACTCGCTGGACAGGGCAGGGTACTCCCTGGACTAGTCGCCTGCTCATCGCAGGGCCCTCACTGATGAGCAATGTGAGATTCAGTATCTCGCTCAGGGACACTTCGACATGGATTTGCCGGGATTTGAACCAGTGACCTTCCGACCACTAGTCGACCTGCTCTACCCGCTGAGCTACAGCCGCCCACTGGCTACAGTTTGTTTTTTTTAATTAAAAAAAAACAAAAAAAAAAACACTTCACCAAAATATTGCTACGCTGGATTTCAGGCACCATGTCGGAGGTCTTCAAGCCCTGAAGGTTCTTTTGTCTGATGAGACCAAAATGGAGCTTTTTGCCCATCAGACCAGGGGCCGTATTCATCAGGCTTCTTAGAATTACTCCTAAGAACCCTGCTAAGAGTTGACCTATGAGTAAAAAAATTCTTCGCTGAAAGCTGCACTTAAAAGTTAGTGATCAAGCGTCTTACTCACACTTTCAGCGAAGTGTAGGACTGAATCTTAAGTGTCACTCTAAGAGCTGAATTACGATATTACTGTGTCGTAAACGGAATTTTAGGTGACGTCACTTCCATGTCCATAGAAATGACCAATCACAGAAGAGAATCCCTTGTCTATGAGTAAAGAAATATCTTAGAAATATTTAAGTGGACAATGGGAGTGTATATTTTGACAATAATCTACAAAATAATACAAAACATATTGGCAATGAATCAAAAATAAATGTTTCCTTATCTTTCCAATTCATTAATTAGGCAACTCACTTGAAACTGGTGTGGGTGGCTCTATATATACTAGCCTACTGCAGCCACATGCAGAAATCAACATGGAATCGAAAAGAAAACCCAACTGGCGAGAGGAGGAGATACTGTTATTAGTGGAGCTAGTGGAGGAAAGGAAGCTCATCATTAAAGGCAAGTTCAGCCCAACGCTTACCAGTCATGATCAAAAACAGGCATGGGAAGACATAGCGAATCAACTATACGCTTCTCAAGCCTTCTGCCATCGGTCACCAGCTGACTGCGAGAAAAAGTGGTATAGCGTTCTCTCGAAAAGCAGAACTGAAAACAGAGCTTTCAAGGCCTGCTCCAAGCACACTGGTATGTAGTGCTTCTTTTTCATTTGCTTGCATGCCACCCTATTCGCTCATATCTATCTAATTCATTTTTATATTCTTATGCAGGCGGAGGACCACCTGGCAAAGACTTGAGCGCAGTTGCAGAAGTTGTGCAGCGCATACTTGGAGAAGATAACCCCAGCATCTCTGTGTTGGATGGCGGCCAGGATCCAGCTGCGATGAAGCTTGAGTTGCTTTCAAAAGGGTGAGTTCACAAATCATTCCTGTTACAACTCTATAGGGATATTGCGCTGCTCCTAGGTGCGTTTGGATGAGAGATGGCAGCTGGCAACTCCTAACCACTAAGGACACCTCTGGAGGTCTCTTAAATATCTGGGAGAGTAGGAGTGATTCTTAGACTTAAGAAAGTTGATAAATAGCTTTTATTCATAAGTTTGAGAGTAGGATTACATTTCACAAATTCTTAGGACTTAAGTGTAAAATGGCACTCTAAGAAGCTTGATAAATACGGCCCCTGATCCAGCAGTATCTTGAGACTTAATGATGGTCATGAAAGTACAGGAAGCTCACCATCACGCCCTCTTCCTTAAAGGGTAATTTCACCAATTACACTTGTTGAAGTGTGTTTACAGGTCTTGTGGAGTACTACTGATATGTGAACAGCGTAGTATAAAACCTTTTATGGCACCTGAGAAAGCTGCAAGTAATCTGATAAATTGTCTCGCGTGATGTCACTTAGTGGCTAATTTGCATTGTAGGTAATATATTGGCAGTATTTTAAAAAGCGTCCACTGCTCTAACATTGTAATCCTATAAAACAGCTGGAGTCATTATGGATGGTTATAATACAAAAGGATAAAATCAATACAGATACCAGAGATATCACCATTTTTTGTTCCACGCATTCTTGTTCCATGGCACCTACATTACCCACAATGCAACTTGACCACTGACTGACATCCCTGCAGGAAATTTTGCAGATTACATGCCGCTTCTTCTGGAGCCACAAGAGGTTTTATACTGTTTTTTTTCCACATATGCAGTAGTATCAAATCAAATCAAATCATTTTTATTTCTATAGCCCAAAATCACAGACATTGTTTCCTCGATGGGCTTTACAATTCCCCTGGCAGTGACAATAAATTACTGTTTCAATGACTCAAAACCGATTTACTTTTTAAGTACCTTTGTGCTAAGCCCATAAATTAATAACAAATTGTTCTCATGTAGCACACCTATCATACAATATTGGAAAAGTAAATAATTGCTTATGTTTGTTTGTTTGTTGATTTTTAGTTGTTGTTAGTTTTTTTTTTAGCTTTAATGTAATCCAAATCTATGCTTTATCATAAACATAGAACATAAACAATACCAGAATTGTATTATTACACTGAACAAATTCATTGTGCATACAAACTGTACATGTCTCACATGCCACAGTGTTCCAGCCTTTGCAACCTTTGCCAAATAAATCCAGGGAAAACCCTTCATATGACCTACTGAGCAACTGGATGTTTGGGAAGAACTTAAAGATAAATCATACTGTAGTTATTTTTTTTACTGCGGTAATACTCCTGTAAATTACTTTTACAGTGTACAGTATGAGCATAAACCTGAGACATTCCAGGGAAGAAAGAGGGGTGACTACTACTCACCTGTCGCTATTATCACTTTAAGAGACAAGCATTGTTGTACATTAGGGCTGGGTATTGTTAAGAACCTCACGATTCGATTTGATTTCGATTTTTCAGGTCGCAATTCGATTCAATATCGATTCGATTCAATACTGATTTAAATCTTCGATATCGATTCAGTAATAAGTAGTAATAAACAAATAATTCATTTGAGTACCTGTTGATAATTTTAACATTCGAAAGAGTAATCTTAAATTATAAATCTTTCCTCTAGGAAGTTCTAGTTCAAAATGTAAACAAAGGCACACGATGTGTTCAGCTATAAAACAGTGCAACCATAGTTAAGCTGAGAAAGTGCCATTGTTTCTGGGACTGCATGATACATTTTTGTCTGACATAAAAAGACATAACCGCGGTCCCTCCGCCCCCCAGCTAGAAGCGAGGGGGTAACACGTTGACACTGTACCCCTCTCTCCCTGGAGGAGAGTGCTACCCGCGGGTGCACAGTGCAGTGCAGCAGCCAGGGTGAGACCGGCTGCGCTGGGAGTTTACAATCTCTGAAAGAGCGGTGCGTCTACCCGCCTCCGCAGCTCCGACGGTGTCTCCAAGGCGCATCACCCTCCGACCCTCAAGCGAGGTCGCGGGCGAGGCGCTTCCAGCTGCTGGAGGCGGGGACTGAGAGGCGTCCAGCGGGGGACAGTGGGTGGTCGGGGCCGCTGCTTCCTGAATCCTGAATCGATTCAGAGGATTTTATGAATCGATATCGAATTGGGAAAAAATATATTGCAATGCATTGATGAATCGATATTTTTACCCACCTCTATTGTACACAGGGTTCGTACACATTTTTCAAGGTCAAATTCAAGCACTTTTCAAGCACTCTTAAGGGTCATTTTCAAAATTTTCCAGCACCTTATCGCTGGGGTAAAATACATATCTACAGGAATATATATACTTTTTTCACTTTTTATCACAATTATGTACATTGTATTATGCTGTAAACATCTAAAATTATGTTTCATAATAGCAAAAACTTTAGAAATTAAAGAACACAAACTTTTATCCAAAAAAAAGGGAAGCTACTTGGCGTTCTTCAGGCACACTCGCACCGAGACAAAGAGAGACCTGAGAGCTCCCTGTAATTTTCTTTTTTGACATAAGTTTTTAAGTTTCAAAATGTGTCACCTATCTGTAAGAAGTCTTGGCTTGCCATCTAATCTTACTTTAATAGAAGTAAGTAATGAAAAGTGGAGAAAAGGGAACATTCCCTTTTCACACTTAAAGCTCTTACAGACGTCAGTGCCTGGTGTGACGTTACAGAGACAAACTGAACAGTCAGTTTCTGACTCTGGCACTTTCAGCTCTGGTGTTAACCAGTGTGAGTGACTCGTCATGCTCTGTGCTGCAGAGCGCTGTTCACTTATTCATCAAAGTTTATTAATATTGAACGTGAACGTTAATTATTCTTTAGCGTGTTATGGTTTCCATATTAATCACATGCCTTAACATGTAAGTTTTTTCTACAGTCTATGGTTAACACGTTAACTTTGACAACCCTACATTTTATATAATTTAGTCTATAAAGCCGCTAACTTAGCTAAGGTTAGCGGTTAGCATAAACAAAGTGTTAACGTGCAGTGTTGGCCTAAGTTACTCAGAAAGTCTTAACTTACATTCATGTGACTGGAGAGTGCAGACTCTCCCACAAATCTGCAAATCTTTTTTGCAGACCTTGCATGACACCACTCTTTGCTTCGGTCCGCGTCTTAACCATTGTTTGTAATTATCATTTTCAAGCCAAAGCTCTTTAAAACGGTAGCCTCCCGGCATTTTGTCATCCCCTGCTGGGGGCAGGGGCGAGGTCACACAGACCGGCAGGTCGCAGAGAGGAGCAGAGAGGCTCAGCAGAGCCCAGGAGATAACATCTCCACATACTGATATTTCTCCTTGTAATAGGCAAACTATCTAGTCTGATCCCAATTTTGTAAAAGACACAGAGTTAGAATGTCCAGCACTTTCAAGCACTTAAACTAAAATCCAAGCACTTTTCAGGCCTTGAAAACACAACATTGAAATTCAAGCATTTTCAAGGATTTCAAGCACCTGTACGAACCCTGTGTACATGTGAGAATTTCCGATTGGAGACTGATTACTAATTTCAATTTTGCTCTCCTAAACACATGTCCCTCAATTTTGAGCCCCCTGCACACCCTGATCAAGATTATGCTGAACTGCCCGTCATAGGAGATCTTTATATTTAAATGGTTTTACTTTATACTTCTTAAACTAGTTTGTGTAAAGTTTACATTCAATGTAGTTTATAATTTGTGGTTCATGGTTCAAGTGAGTACCATCTGGGATGGGTGACTTTCTGCTAATGACAGGCAGTGCAGTTGGTTTTAGGCCTATCTAATGTAAAGTGGCCTTTTGCCACTTAACCAGCCAATAGTGCCAATCACAACTCATGACAAAGCCTTTTTTCGTGGCCAAGAAGTCATAATAAATCGGGAAAGGTTAACTCATTCACTTAGTATGAAAGATTTATAATTCATGCTCATCCTCACACTACAGACCTAAATGTACTCAACTAACTCTAGACTGTAAAACTAAATGCCCAATTCTAAAGTTGGTTCTAAACTGAGTAGAATTTATTTTACTACACAAAATGTAAAAACTGTAGCATGGATTCTTTATTTTACATACATGATCTTTTGAGGTGAGTCAGATATTTATTCTACAGCATGTCTCTAAAGCCAGCATTGTCTCGCACCATGCTGCTGTAGACTGATTTATACACCTTCAAAACATCCAGAGCTGAAGGGCGGAGGTTTGGATCTTCCTTCTTACACTTCTCGTGGATCTGAAAAAGATGGAAATGGACTAAATCCCCTCCAGGTACTCTTCCCATCAAAAACCATGTCAAGTCAGGGATCTTCCAGATGTCTGTCCTCTCATCATATGCAGGCATGAGATCGTCTGAAAATGGCATCCCTTCATTTCTGAATGGCCACAGCTGCTCTGGGGCTATAAAGTTCCCAGTGAGCTCCCGGTGGCCACATTTCACCAGCAAGCCTCTGGACGGGTCTACCTCAGGCAACGCATCCACATCGTTCACTACCAGGTGAAAGTCACTTGTCAGTAGAAACTGAGAAAGGGTTTTCTCAAGACTGTTGGAATCGCACATAACCCGCCCCCCAGCTGGGCTGTTGTGGAGGTAATGGAGGATAGAAACATAATCCATAGCCAGCCTCAGCCGGACCTGCCATGTGTTGTGTTGCTGGTGCTGCTCTTGTGCAAGAACACTATCCAAGTTAATCAGTGAACCGAGTGGGTGGTGCTCGGTGACCAGGATGTTGTCTTCAAGGCAATAACCCACCAACTGCACCACCCAGGGGCCCTGCAGGGCCTCTAACATGGACAATCCATGGAGAAAGTCATCAAGGTAATCCAGGGAGGACAGTTTGGACAGAGCCACCTTCTGACCCTTCCACTCTGCCAGATAGACCTGGGGAAAGAAAAGCGGATGCTGCGGTCAGAAAATCTGGAGTCAAATTTACACACTGGCAATACTGGCCATAACCAAAGGGGCTGACGCAACAACATTTTTGTATTGTTTTCCTGAACTTGACAAACTTGCTCACTTCAACATGACTTGTTTTAAGATTACGATACCTGAATTCGAATACCTGCCAATACTGGAAATGATACCAGAGCTTGAGAGTAGCTTGAGAGTAGTTGGACTTGAAATAATTTTCTGAAGCATCTCCGGCGTAAAGATGAACCGCTGTGTAATTCACACAGAAACCCGGCGCTTTGGCTCCTGAAGAGGTGTGACGGTACCCAATCATGATGATGACGTCTGTGTGTTTTCAAAGTGTTTCCCCCAGTCTGGTAATCTAAACATGAACCTGCTGACCGTTAATAATCATATGGATGCTGTTATAATGTGTTGTGATTGAGATCCTGACCCATCAAACATGCTGGAAAGTGACAAAATTACATTTTTCGCTCTTAATGAAGCTCAGCGCAAATTCATGCAGGACACGGAAGTCATAAGCCCCAGCTGTAGTCAGCTGACAGCCAGCTGATCAGATCAGCTCCAGTCTCCAACCAACCACAGTCACTCTTCCAAATTAGGCGGTCCATTTAAACCCAAGCCGCCATTCACTGATCTCTCCTTCGACACTGCTGCACGCACATCGCCGCTGCTGGCAAACTTGCCACCACCACCCCAGCCTCCACCTACTTATTCTGAGTCTAAAACGGCTCAATTTATCAAGTTGCTACACCTCTACTCCTGCGGGGGGTATGCATTGCGCTCCCCAGATTGACCTAGCATGCTGCTAGTCAAATCCGGGGAAGCTCCTTGAGCGGAGCCTTCAGCGCCAAGCCTAACTGTATATCATTCGTCGCAATAAATGATTTAAGCAAATGACGAGAGTGTTCCTGAATGAAATTACATAATTAAATAATCACCATCAGTAAACGGGACACTGTCTGACTGTCACTCGCGGGGAGGGAGGCTGTTTTCTGGGCGAAAGTTTACTGAAGTCTCGGTCTGGAGGCAGACTGTCACGGTAATTTTTTTTTAACACCAACACTTGCTGAGTTGAAGTTTTTTGCCATGACAGACACTGTTTTTCTGGCAGAAATGTGACGAAGAGTTGGTATGACAGGCGAGAGGACGGACACTTATAACTACGGAATTTTTGCCAAAGACAGTTACTACATTACTTTTGTTTGGTCATGTAACGTTGCTTTGTGGGACATTTCTCTTTATGTTCTTGAGTGAAATATATGTTTATTGTAATTCTCTCACACACACACACACACACACACACACACACACACACACACACACACACACACACACACACACACACACACACACACACACACACACACACACACACACACACACACACACACACACCAATTTCACCCCTCGCAGCCTCTGAGACTTTCACACAGAGGAGGAGGCAGAGAATTGTCGCAGGATCCCCGCATTCAAAGGGCGGTGTGGATGGGGCTAGTGTGTATGTGAATGGGGGAATGTGACAAGTGCTGTAAAGTGCTTTAAGGAGTCAGACGACAAAAGAGCTACATAAATGCAAGTGTGTGTGTGAGTTTCATAAGTGGTCTTCTTTTTGGCTGGCTGCTGGAAAGGCAATATCAATTTTTGAGTCAGATTAATACATCTGATTATCAAGTTATGTGCATTTTAGCCTTCGCTTCCACACAATGCAAGAATGATGATACAGAAAAGTTGCGTGCCTGTCTGTATCAGTCCTGAGCACAGTTCCCGGAAAAAATATACCTTTCCACTGTTTCACTCTTTCAACAGGGGTAATGTTGTGAATTCATTTGTAGTTAACAGAGGCAAACTCAATGGTAACAAATAAAGCAGGCAGCAATAACCTGCACGTGCAGCCAGATCAGCTTTCCAAAACAACAACAGAGAAGCTTGATAACAACACAGGGGAGAGGAGAGGAGTGGGACATTGAGGAGTGCTCAAGACATATTTAGCAGCTTCCAGCTGCTGGAGGCGAGGACCGAGAGGCGTCCGGCGAGGCACAGCGGGTGGTTGGGGGCCGCTGCTTCCTGAATCAATTCAGAGGATTTTATGAATCGATATTTAACTGGGAAAAAATATATTGCAATGCATTGATGAATCGATATTTTTACCCACCTCTATTGTACATGTGAGAATTTCAGATTGGAGACTGATTACTAATTTCAATTTTGCTCTCCTAAACACGTCCCTCAATTTTGAGCCCCCTGCACACCCTGATCAAGATTATGCTGAACTGCCCGTCATAGGAGATCTTTATATTTAAATGGTTTTACTTTATACTTCTTAAACTAGTTTGTGTAAAGTTTACATTCAATGTAGTTTATAATTTGTGGTTCATGGTTCAAGTGAGTACCATCTGGGATGGATGACTTTCTGCTAATGACAGGCGGTGCAGTTGGTTTTAGGCCTATCTAATGTAAAGTGGCCTTTTGCCATCACTCTCTGCTCAAGACATATTTACTCCACAATATCTTTTCATGGAAAATAGTTGAATAGTTGACATCTAATGAGGCTGATTGTTGTACATTGGACCGTTAAGCCTCATACCGATTTAAACATTTTGGAATTGGCCCAGCCTTGGGGTGCATAAAATGAAATGCATAATTTATTGATCAACATCCCCGGCTAAGGTCTCAGACTTCTCTCCTGTGCTGTTGTTAACATTCTGTTTTTAGCAATGAAAAACACCTTCTCTGCTGAAATGCTCAGCCAGTAAAAGCCTTCGTCATCAAAAACTCTGTACTCGAGCAAGTATTTTGAAATTAATGTGAATGTGGACTGAGTCGTGTTCTTCAACTGAACAGAGTTGGCTCAAGTTTTGTAAAGAATCGTACTAGATGTTGGCTGGCTACCTCACTAGTGCTGTTGTTTTGTGCCCTGCATGGCCAACAACAGACTCTTAAATTTAAGTAATAATTTAACAAATAATTTCATTTCCACTTTCTTCATTATTAGGTTTTTAAATCCAAAAACAGCCAAATGCTTGTCTTCTTTCAAAACCAACTGCCAAAAAACGTAAAATAAAAGTATGCGCAGTGTATGCAGTCCAGTTCAGCCTTTTTCATTCTGTTGACTTAATATTATTTTTATGTATTTATTTATTTATTTATTTACTTATTTAAGTATACTAGTGCATTCCCGTAGGAAATATGTGTTCCTATAGAAAAGTGGGAGGTTAAGTAGCTTTTTCATGGATGGCCAAATGAGGCTGTGTTTGAAGGTGGGACATCAGGGATATTTAGGTTTGCTGTGAAATCCGATATTCCAGGGTATAATTGGCCGTTTTTGACTATTTTTGATTTTGCCATTATATTTCACCTTAAAAACTATTTACTTGGTGTCATTATTTTCAGCACAACTTCACATGTGTGACTGTACAGTTATTTTTTCATTTTGACATACTGTATTAACACAATGGACCTAAAATCACAAAAAAACATAAAATCCGAGTAGAAAAAGTTTGATTTTTTTACTGTGAAAACCACAAATATGTTTAACAAACCATTTTTGTTACTTATAAAGCAAATATAAATTGTTGTTTGCTAAATATGTGCATACATTTTAAAAATTTACAAAGTTATGTGTAACTATTTACATTTAAATGCAGGCAATGCTCAGGTCTGCCTGAGCTCCTTCCAGCTGAATGAAGAGCTGCACTGCCTGCTCCACATTCAGCTTCTCCTGTTTTGACTCAATAAACAAAAAACCAACTCCACTACACACTAAACACACTACACCAAACACTACATAACACACTAACTATACACTCCAAACACGCTATATGTCACAAATCTCTCAACTCTCAATACTGCTGTCTCTACACCGACCGTCGTTGTCTGTCAATCATCCGCCGACGTCCCTCCCACAACTTCCTGTTCCTCAACAACTAAACTTGCTGCTTGAACACTTTCTTGACAAAAGCCTGTTTTTACCGTTTCTTCTGCACCAGACACAAAGCAAACGTGATGGCAATGTTCGCGAAAAAGCGTGGCGGACATTATTTACCCTAAGTCCGGTTTTGGACATGCCGGTGCGTCCGGTCCGTCGACTCGGGAGGTGGGCTGCGTGGGTTGGCTAGCGGCTAGCAGCTAGCTACACACGAACATCAACAGATTCCGATTCCACTTTGTTGTCCGCGCGTATCCGGATCTCCTCAGACACAAACAGACTCGGTCCGGACTCGTTTAGTCTCATTAATCCACTACAGTCAGTTTAGATGCACAGAACAGAACGGGACCGAACTGCCGGCAAAATCCCGGTCCAGCTCGCGCCGCTGCAGGTATAAATCTGCTTGTTTCTTAACGTATGTCATAGGCTTGAGCTCTGCAGTGATTGGCTCTGGTGCGCACGTGACTGTGGTGGCTCTGGTGGACAATGCTCCCGGAATTTGTAAAGCATTCATGAAATAATTTATTCACGGTATCATTGCAGTACAAACAAATGCGAAGTTGCACACCATTGAACCAAGCAGCAGCCATGTTGAAACTCTCAGGTCAGTCTGATCCTGATCCGCAGAGATATTTGAGACACAAACAGACAGACAGAGATTCCTCGCTTTTATAGACAGATTTTTTGGCCTTTATATAGCTTTATTGAAAGAACAGCTCAAGATACGACAGGAAGAGAGAGGGGGAGTAACATGCAGCAAGGGGCCCCAGGCTGGGACTCGAACCCGGGGCTGCTGCAGCAAGGAACCTCTGTACGTGGGATGCACGCTCTACCAACTGAGCTAAACAGTGCCCTGACCTAACATCATTAATCTTCATTAATCGAGTTTTCCCCAACCTCAGTTATAACTATAATATCATTTGAAGTCCTGGATTAGAGAATTGACATGACTTAGCTCAGAATGAAAACTTGGTTAGAGGATGGACATGTAATGATTAGGGGTGTCATGATTCTCCAAATCCTCGATTCAATTACATTTTCGATTCTAAGGTCACAGGTCTTTTCGATTCACAATTTTTACATTAATATTTTTTTTAAGCACAAGTTGCTATGCCATCTTTAGACTAGACTTTTATGCAATATAATATCTGACCTTTGTTCGCAATTTACCACACTACATTGTCAAATTTAAAACATTTATTAACAACATAATGTAACAATAACTTATATCTTCAGTCAATTGGAAACTTAAACAAAATAACCTGCTATCTAGTTTCTACAGAGCTTGCAAACTGTGGCTTTTTTGTCGACAACGCAAACGTTGTCAACATAACTCACTGGAAATCCAAAATACTTCCACACCGGCGACTTCAGTGAAAGACGAAGGGGTTCAAGTTCTGTCGATGGGTCTCCTGCATCTGCAGTTGCCATTGTTGTAAGAGTGGCGGAGCCCCTTTCAGGAATAGGGCGGTGCGTGAGGTGTGTGTGTGTGTAAGGTGCGTAAGGTGTGAGTGGGCGAGCGAGAGTGAGGGAGCGTGTGTACGTGTGGACAGTGAATGAAAGGGAGAGAAAGGAGAAGCGAAAGGAGTAGCAGGAGTAGCGACAGCAATAAAGTGGATAATATAGTTTGCAGCTTGGCTGTGAATAAAGGCGACGGCTAGATACAGCAAAGCTCCCTGCTATTATTTCCCGACCAGCTTAACACGTGAAAGTGGTGAAAAAAGAGGTGAACACAAACTTCGGCCCTGGAGGAAATCATCTCCCCTGTGCTTCCCGACAACCGTCTGGGAGCGGAACAGGAATGGTGTAACACCATGCTATCGTTTGGCTGGCTGTAGCTAATAGCTACTGGCTTAGCTAGTAGCTAAGTTAGAGGAGGTTGACTCGCGGCACTTCAACACGTGTGTGCTTTTTTCCGCTTGGCAAACCGACCAGATGTGACATGGGGGCGTGGCAGCATCGACGATTCCATTTTTTAATTTGAAGTTCGAGATTGTGACTTAATTTCGGTCGATTTCAATTTAAAATCGAAATAGTGACACCCTTAGTAATAATGCAATAATGGCCATTGGCAAATCATGGATTGGAACGTCAACATCGCAGCTAGTGTGATACCATTGCAAGATGGCCTCCAATTGTTCCTATTATACATTTTACACAGTAAACTATGCCAACACATAGGGTAAAGGACCATCTACCTTTTTAACAGCTCCCTGGCCTATCAGCTTCAGCTTGCGGACCTCAGCATTTATGTGTGCACACTGGAGCCAGGGGGTGCAGTTCTTCATGGTCACCATTTTAAAGTGTCGAGGTATACAGCCCACATGAGAGGACATCAGTTGCCTGTCAGCATGATACACAGAGCTTAGATACAGGTAGATCAGAGCATTGCTGAGGAGCAAAGCAGCAAGGCAAACCACCACCACTGGAACACTGTGAGATGTAGTACTGCTACTGGTCCGACTCATGGTGCTCTGCATCTGAAATGGAAAACAAAAGGTGGGAAAGAAGAATTTGAGTTTACTTGTAGGCTGAAAAACAGTGTTTTGCTGCCTCTGGTTAAAAGTTCCAAACCTCCAAAAAAGACAATGTTCAAAAGTGTTCCCTTATTATACAACATAATATTTACTTTGTTATAACAGAAGGCTTTTCGCCATACTTTAGAGTTTAGTTGTTTGATAACAATTTAGCCCTACGTCAAGGTCGGACAACATCTTTACCACTATTATCAACTATGGAGGACTTCTAATCGCACAAAACGATTTGCCACTGGCTGACTGATAAACAAACAGCGAGAAAAACACAACCCATTAACACCTGAGTGAGAAAAAAAGTGCTGACGGAGAGGAAATTGTGAATAAAAAAAGGACAGGTCAGCTCACCGGTATTGACTGCATTTTTATTTATCTGCACACTTTGTGTGTTTTTCATGGTTGTGTTAACATGGAAATTATGACCTGTGTGCCTTGATAAAATGGGTAAATACAAAATGAAAATGTTAAATGGTTAAATTCAACTTTTTATCACCTGCTCTTTGAAAATGCTGAAAATGGGACAGGTCATTAAAAATCATCAATAATTATCAGTATCGACCAGTATGAAACTTCACTGTCATGATAGACTTTTCAGCCATATTGCCCAGGCCTAATATAAAATAACGAAAATTAACTCAACCTAAATGATCACCGCAATAAAAGCAACATATACATTAATGCGGTGGTAATAGTAAAGTTTATTGGTGTTTTAAAAATAGTGATGTTGACGCCCCAATTTGCGGTGGTAATAGTAAAGTTTATTGGTGTTTTAAAAATAGTGATGTTGACGCCACAATTTTCAATGGGGTGCCCCTGCACCCCATTGAAAATTAGCTTGCCCAAAAACGAAACTACGGTAAAGCTTAAAAGTGCCTCTTTTGTCGTAATTATGCATTTACACGAAGGTTTGACTCATATTCAATCGCAAATAAAGCCTCAGTTGCTTTTTGGTGAGAGTTTCACTTTAATCAAAAAACACGTAATAGGAAAACACTGACCAGGAATTGACCCCTGTTTTGTTTTCATAGATAACAATATTTAAAGTTGTAATGATATACTGACAGCTGAACTGGAAACATCCTGTTTCCTAAAATATTTTACCTAATGAGATTGTAAGTACCTGGAGACAAATCCTTTTTGTTATACTCAACATGGATCATAACCCCTTGTATATGAAAACGACTCATTGAAAGCAGTTGAAAAATGTAAACCTTACAGTGCTTTTAATTCAGAAGGATCGCAGTGCCCTCTTGCTTGTATTTTTTGACATACCTGTATTGCCTGCTCTAATACGAGGGCGATGCTGACTGCATTTTTATGGGCTTGGTCTTGAATTGCCTGAACTATCTCCACAGTGCTGTGTCAGCACTGGAGAATGGTCTGGCTGCCATTTCGAATGTTTTAGAACAATCCAAAAAATGTATGTAACTATTATCATCAATATAATCATTGTAAAGAAATCAAATCTAAAAAGTAGGCGAATTGTATTGTTTATATGCCTTCCACAAATTAAACCAGATTGACAATCATCAATAATCATATGGCATAAATTTAAACTCTAAGCAAATATAAGTGTTAATAGTTAAGCACAGTTGTAAATACACATAAAGTAAATGCTTTATAGAATTGTTAAAGGTTCACAGTCATCCAGGTCATGGTCATTCTAAGTGCTATAATGTAGGGACTTGTTTCAGTTTCTTGAAGACGTCTCCCCTCTCATACAAGTTCAGTTTTGACTAACTGGAGGAGAGTTGCTGGCTTTCAAAATCTATGTCCTTAATGACATGTGAGCTCTGGGTGTCAGAGTCATAAAGGCCACATGTGTTTTGTTAGGGCTAGGTGAGCCCAGGTGTTGCGGGGGGGGGGGGGGGGGGGGCCCTGTTCAAAGACAGTTGTTCCAACTACATACCGGCTCTTCAAAATAAGTGTGACGCCACAGTGGCTCCGCCCATATCCACTTAACCCACTATCCCCATACTCAATATGACCATATACTAAAATATCATAACCAAAACAAACACCAACAAGACAACAATATCCCTTCACATTGTAACCAATAGAAAAACACCTACTAATTCACTCATGCCTCCTACAAGTGGTATACCGATCCCTAGACTGGTTTACAGATCCTTAGAGTGGTACATCATGTGTTGGTATTCCACCGACACATGACGGTACGTGCCGCTTGAGACTAGCCCCATTCACACAGGAGAAGATGCATAAAAGCCACACACTGGTTCGGTTCACCAATAATACGGCCGTGATTCTACCTCCAGAGGTGTATCAGGAGCCCCATTCACACTGCCGTTTGCATGCAGGATCCTGCACCAATTCTCTGCCTCCTCCTCTGTGTGAAAGTTTCAGATGTGGAGAGGGGGGAAATTTCGCTCCAACGCTGATCCGCCTCTGGAGGTAGTATCAGGGCCGCATTACTGGTGAGCCGCCCCAGTGTGAACGGATAAGCCAGAGGCGCAGAACGGGCGTGTCGGTCTGACTAGTCTGTTAACTGCACAGGTCCTTCACTCAACTAAATACAGAGAAATGTCCCACAAAGCAACGTTACAGGACCAAACAAAAGTAACGTAGTAACTGTAACTATCTTTGGCAAATACCACAGCGGAAATGTGCTGGCCCGTGGGTGAGGTGGGCGGAGGTGTCAATGACCTGCACTGCTGCGCGACCCACAACCGAGGAGTTTTCATACCAGGAAACAGCTGATCACAGCAGTCAGTCCATCATTTCATCTGCGGACATTAAGATGAACAACTGGACAGCTGCTGAGATCCAGGAGATGCTAGCGTCTCCTCGGTCTCTGCAGCTGTTTAGTTGTGCTAGCTTGTTGTTGTGTCGGCAAGCAAGGACAGTCGCTACTTTCAAATTAAAAGCCCCCAGCTAAGAACCCAGTTCTAAACTCCAGTGGGGTGCAATGTAAAGCTCTTATTTTGAAGACAAATTCTATGTCACTGTTCGCAGCCCAGCTTCGAGCTTCACATCACGTCACATGTTTACGCCTACCTCAGAGGCGGCTTTTGGAAAAGGAGGAATATTACGCCTCGGATTTAGAAAGACAGGCCGGCACATTGCCGCCCTTACCTTGGAGCAAATGTGCCGCCTTTTTTATCTAAAAAGGGCTTCAGAGAGCGTCCTGTTTACTGATGGTGATTATGTAATTATGTAATTTAGCGCAAAAAACGTAACTTCGTCACTTTCCAGGATGTTTGATGGGTCAGTATCTCAATCACAACACATCATAACAGCAGCCATATGATTGTGAACTGTCCACGGGTTTACATTGACAGGGGGGAACACCTGGGAAACACTGACATCATCATCATGACGTGTACTGTCACGCCTCTTTAGGAGCCGCAGCGCCCGCTTTCTGTGTGAATTACACGGCGGTACGGCGGAGATGCTTCGCTCTGTGTGTATGGAAGCGAATATGTTCCATAATTCAAATTAAAATGCATTAGCAGAAATGCTTTTTCATGTAAAGGTCAGAGCTGCATTATGTGACTCATAAATAAAATGAGTAATAAATCATCCAGATTGCATTTTCATTTTCCTCTTCAAGACTGCTCATTTTGTGCCAGGGCTGAAAAGTAAACTGCTTTTCGTTTTAAAGCCCACCCCCCACAAAAAGTGTTCCAAAATTCAATTTGGATTCGCAATCCCAAGCGGCGCAGGACAGTGACGTCAGCGGCCTCTGTTCTTCTTCAGCCCCAGTCTGAATGACCGTGCTACGCATCTAACACGTTAGGGGGCGGCAGTGTGCATGTTCGACGCTGGAGCAAGAAGAGAGACCGTGTGAAGGCTGTGTTGTTGTTAGCATAGACTGTGGTACATGTTGTCAGAAACAGCGGGGAAATCACCACCATGTCCAGTTCTGTACTGCGGTCAGGACAGCCATGGTTCGCGTTTGCTTGGTCAAATCAGCCGCACATTTTTTTTCCAGTGCGCAAATGCTCTAACATTCACGGTGATCGTAACGAAGCCGCTCTGAAGAGCTGCTGGTAGTGAGTGATGGGTCCGCTGCAGTCTCACAGTCAGAACCGTGAAACACACACGGTACTTTACAGTCAGTACTCCCGGTAATAAACTGAAGGTATCAGCTGGACTGTACGTCGACGTCGCCCCCATATTGGATGTGGCAGCTCAGCCCCGTGAACTGATACAAGCCAATGGAGTGAACTTTATCAAGCTAACAAAGTACTATAATGTCTGTCATTTACACATTCACACACGTACGGCTATATTCAGGAAACAGAGAGGAACCAAAAACAACGTGTGTAACGTTCTCTGATTATTATAAACGTTAACTACTGCTCTTATGTTCAGTATACAGGTCGGCACAAAATCACAGGATGTGTTTTATAATGTGTTTATGAGTGTTTACAGCTGCTAATGTATTAACGTTGTTACTGATGATACATGACAGTTCCGTGTCTATAATAACCTCCTGACATGTAAACGTGACGTCTGTGGGAATAAAAAGCACCAACGTCGTTTTTATAAATACAGTGATTTTTGATAGTCTTACTAATAATAACAATCATGGAGACTCAAACTCTGCATGTTTCTTTTCTTTTAGCAGTGAAGAGATGTACTCCATGACAGAACATTATAACAAATGATGATGTATACAATAACATTTAATGGTTAAAACAAAAAAAAGGTCAAGAGTAAAGTTGCAGTAGGCTACTATTATAAATATGCACCATATATAGTTTCTATTATTATCAATAAAGTATTTCTGATTTCTTATCATCCTATATCATGAAGTCAGTTGTTCATATTTAAAGTTGAATTAAATGGTTGACAGTATGGTGGACAGACGTCACATTTACATGTCAGGATCCGGTTATTATAGCCACAGATTAAATATTTGCCGCCTCTGAGAGATTCACACTGAGACGGAGGCGGGGAATTGGCGTACTAAAGCCGCATCCAAACGCCAGTGTGAATGGGGCTACTGTTATGCCACTGAAAGGCTGCTGAATAGGTACCGTTGACTCAATAGCAGAAACTTTCAACCCACCAACCAAACTATACTGACAGGATTTCTTTATAAGGAGAACACAATAATGCAGTACTTCAAATAAGATTTATGTGGCAGAACATAAACCAGTGTGGCATATTAAGTATCATGTTCACTGTACTTTGAATGACCAGAATAAGCCACTAATAAAGGAAATATGACTTGCATGGACATTGGGATATTTTCTAACACATGGTAATTTTAGTGTTAACTGTTTTACTTCTGGCTTATTGTGATAAGAACCTGTAGATCCAGCGTATTAGCCTTTGGGCATCAATATACCAACTGATCCAGTGGTATAAGCCTTCAGGTATTATACTGGCTAAATTTGAGTTGCGTCTATGTGATTCTTTATTCTATTTATTAGCAGCTTATTCTGGTCATTCAAAGTATAGTGAACATGATTCATAGCATGCCACAATGGTTAATGTTCTGCGATGTAGATTTTTTTATGAAGTAATGTATTATTGTGTTCTCCTAATAAAGAGAACCTGTCACGTATTGTCTGTTTGGTTGGCTCATAGTTTCTGCTATGGATTAGTCAGACTGGCTACGATGGCTAGGTTAATATTAGCCATGTTAGCTATAACTAACTCTTCAATTAGCACCATCAGTTTACAGACAGAAATTAAGATATATTACTTTACTATTATATCGCAAGAATCCAACCTGTAATAACTTTATATATGCCTACATGCCAACAACAGAACATACAATAGAAATGCAAATATTCCTTTATTTGCAGCAATGTGTTAAGTTAGCATTGTCAATAAAGACTCAAAAAATGTATACATGTACAGCAGTACTTGCTATAAAACCAGCCCAGTGGCATTATATTCATCAGGGGGTGGTACCCATCTAACAATCTTTCAATAGCATAACAGTCTCAAGCGGCACATACCCACAGTTGCCAAGTCCACTTATTATAATTGACTTTGGGCTTGTTTTTCTGTAAAGTCACTTATAGATATTGGTAGTCGTGGGTTGCGGATTTTTGGGCTTGTTGTTAAAGTGTTACTCTTCCTATTGTATTGCATGTCATATTGCTTTGAAGTCATGGAACAAAAAAGGATCATAACATGATTCGGGGTGATATTTGTGTGAGTGCAAAGTGTAATAATCTCTATCTTTTTTTTTTTTTACCACGAACGGAGAAGTTGCTTGTTTTGGGCTTGTTTTCATAGGCGCGCTTGCTTGTTTCTCTCACGATATCTGGCAACACTGCACATACCGTCACTGTGTCGGTGGAATACCAGCGGAACAACAGTAACTGTGCGTTCAGACCGAAAGCGCACAAAGAGGAAAATCCGCCTTGTCCACTCCACCTAACTGTACGTTCAGACCAAATGCGCATAAAGAGGAAAATGATCCCAGAAGTCATTCATTGTGTATTGGGAGCCAGGCGGACAAGGAGGGAAAGGAGGGAAAGGTGGAAAAGGCGGAGGCGGGTGGAAAAGGCGGATTAGGAGGGGAAAAAAAGTTAAAAATCCTCCAACTTTATGTAATGAGCTATGACGCGTCTTGGTGGAAAAGGTGGAAAAGCCATGCGATAACCAATGGGGATGTCTCGTTCTGCTGTAGTCCCTTGGTCAGGTCGGTCTCAAAGAACAACCCGCGTAGTTTTGGTTCCTACCAAACATTCGTTCGGAGATGGCGCTGGAAATGTTGATTGCTGCCGTAACAGAACAGCCGGTCCTCTGCGATTTGACCCTGTTTGCGAACAGGGTCAAATCGTAGAGGAACGGGTGTTCTGTTATGGTTGTTCTGTTACGGGTCGTTCTCTAAGACCGACCTGACCGAGGGACTACAGCAGAACGAGACATCCCCATTGGTTATCGCATGGCTTTTCCACCAAGACGCGTCATAGCTCATTACATAAAGTTGGAGGATTTTTAACTTTTTTTTTCCTCCTAATCCGCCTTTTCCATCCGCCTCCGCCTTTTCCACCTTTCCCTCCTTGTCCGCCTGGCTCCCAATACACAATGAATGACTTCCGGATCATTTTCCTCTTTATGCGCCTTTGGTCTGAACGTACAGTAACATACCACTTCAAGGATCGGTATACCAGTCTAGGGATCGGTATTTACCACTGAGCAGCAAATGACATACCTTCGGCCACTTTTCGATCTCGGCGCTACCGCGAGTGAGGGGGGCGGGGCACAGATTTCGCTGACGTTATTCAGTAACGATAGTTTCGCACAATAATAGCTACAACCATGCGCGAGCACGGTGGCCACAGTTGGAAGGCATTGTTACCTAATACCAATGGGTGTAGCTAGTGGCATACGTTAAGTAGTATGTCGATTATGAATAAGATGCTTCGGACATTTGTTTACCGACCACCTACCACAGACTTTTACAGGCACAGCATGTTTAACATCAAGTCAAAGTAACAACAAGACAGAGAAAATATAGATTCAGCTACGTCAACAAAATTTAGCGCCATTTACCAACATACCTGGCCACCACACGTTCACATGGTATAATGATTCAGCAAGCGATGACAACCTGTCTGCTACTAGTAACTTACTGCACAAAAATATGAATTGTGACATGAAGACATGTCTTTCACTCATTTCACTAGCAACGAGGAGACGGATTTGGGAAAATTGCTTCCGGTCAAGTTTACAGAATAAAAGCGTCTTATTTACCGAATGTATGTGTGTGTGAGCGAGTGGTGAGTATTCTTTAAACCGTACGTTCATAGCGATGCCTTTATTTTGAAAAGGTGGAAGTGTCGTTATTGATTCCTACCAACGACACAGGCTCAGGTTTTCCACTGAGGCTATTAGAAGACGTCTAGCGACAGCGAACAGGTACCGTTTTTTGTGTTTTTTTTTCTTATCTCCAAAGCATATCTGTTGGTATGGTCCCGTCGAGTTAAATCGCAAACCAACGTAGGCTATGGTCTAGTCATCTTTAGTTCAATTGACAACAGCCCAGATTCGTTGTTTAATCTTTCAACACACACATCAACGCACAAGAAGCTAACCCTAGCCCATGCAAAATACTGACATGGCAAGTTCCCTCATTAGCTAATTAAGGAACTAACTTAATTTACAACAAAAATTTAGCCGCTTTGTATCTATACAGTGTGCAAGCTTGAATTAAAACGGTCTCTATTGCACCCTTAAAAGCATAGTGCTAGTTACAGATGGCTATTTTCTTTTGCCATTTCCTGTTAAATTCAGGCGTGACATCTGTTTTGTTTTTCGTGAGGGTGTCATTGCATGATGAAAAACAGAAACATTATCATTTTGAACATGAAATTGATACAGTTAAACGCCATTTATGTTAAGGTCAAGGCGTATTTTTGTTTTCTAGCTCATCCCAGCATTGGCAACATGTTTTGCCATTTTCGGCATTGGCCAGCTGTTACTTAAATGGAACGAGCAGCCGTGTAATAATAAGGTGGATCCAAATAGGGTTGTAGCTGCTGTAGTAGTACATGAAAGTGAAAATCTTCAATCTTTAACGCTATTTTGTTGTCTGGTGGCTTACGTGCTGTATTCCATGAGTGGGAAGAGCCCTGTTTCCATAGTTTCCGCTATCTTCTCAGCAGGCTGTGATGTCAGCACAGCACTGCCCAGTCACACCCCTCC
This sequence comes from Diplodus puntazzo, assembly GCA_963678695.2. Lineage (NCBI taxonomy): Eukaryota > Metazoa > Chordata > Actinopteri > Spariformes > Sparidae > Diplodus > Diplodus puntazzo. The sequence continues at coordinate 2,546,080 of OZ023173.1, read as the reverse complement.
TCTCTCTGTTATTTCCACCTCACTCAGTCAACAGCGATGAGTCACCAAGCAAACTATACATCTCAATGATTTTTTTCTTTGCCATTTTAAGCATCCTCTGAGCTTGTGACACACAGAAACTTGCAAACTTAAACGAGCATGATTGGAGCTTCATGGTGTGTAGTAGGCTCAGGAGATATAAGAGATGGGATGACATGGATGTGTCATCTTTTAAGTTTTTTCCTGTTTCACAATAGGCCTTTGGGGGTGACTGTGCACAATAGTAAGCATGATTGGTCAGGTACAGTTAGTGCTGGACAATATAATTGGAACAGAATAAAAGGTTGGATTTAACCACCTTAATTTGAATTTAACCTCTCTTTTCTTATAAGGCCTAAAAAAAAAAAGTTTGGTTCCTGTTGGTTGTCAGTTGAGATCATGGGTAGGTAGGGAATTTATTTTATTTTAGTTTTTTATTTTATTTTTTCAGTGGCAGCGAGTGATATGTAAAAAGCTGCTAGCTGCTATGGAAGCAACCATTGCTATGTTGTTACTTAGTCATAAATATGGACATCTACACATGGAGATAATATCGACATTATGTCTGCACTGCTCGATCGTTGCTTTTTGTAAACAAAACAAAGCAACAAGAAAAAGTGTTCGCTTCTGTGGCTATAGTGGGATCTCAGCCACTCCACCTTAGCGTAAAGGATTTTCCAGAAATAAACAGAGGTGAGTGGCTACCTGCGGAAATATAAACTTTATACGGCTTTTCCACACTATTTGAGTTAAACACGCACTGTGGTGTCTTGTTTAGGAACCAACTCGCGTTCGATAGTTCTAGGAATGACTCTCAAAAAGTGGTTAAAACGGTTGTCCCCATAGGTTAGCGTTGTAGCAATTCCAAAGTGCTCAGAGCCAGGGTAGATCTACGGCAGGGGTGTAGCAAGCTTTCCAAAAGTACAGGGGATGGATGTGGTGGTGGTGTTTTTTTTTGCTTTTTTTTTTTAAAATGGAGGGTATGTAACGCTGTTACTGTGATGATAAATAACACTTAAATATTGAATCTGTGTCTATAATAACCACACCCTGACATGTAAATGTGACATCTGTCTTGGTTCATATAATTTAATTCTAAATATGGACAACTGACTGCATAATATATGAATCAGAAACAGAAATATTTTATTGATCCACGATGAGAAATTGGAGCCTTACAGCTGCTCCCATTCAAAGTCAAGAATATTCAGAAGAATAGTAATAATAATAATAATAATAATAATAATAATAATAATAATAATAATGATAATAAACTATATATATGGTGCATATTTATGATAGAAGCCTACTGCAACTTTACTTTTATTTTACCATTAAATGTTGTTGTATACATTATCATATTTTATAATGTTCTGTCATGGAGTTTATATGGGGAGAATTTTGTTCCTTTTATTATTCAATCAAATAGAATAGATTTGAAACCAAAAACGAGATTTGAGAGCAAAAAAGACTAAGTGGCAATCAAAATTTTTATTTTTGAGATCGAAACAGAACAGGTTGCAATTGAAAAAAAAATTTGAGAGAAAATATTTCTTCAACTTCAATCAAAACTAATGTTTGTAAGTAAAAACATACGACCATTTTGCTTATAAATCAGTCCTCTTTGCTTTCAAGTTAAAAACCTTTGTTTGCAAATCAGTCCTCTTTGCTAGCAAATGCTAAAGTTTTGCTTGCAAATCCAACTGCACTTGATGGGCAGGGCCTACGCTGGTGGATGAGAGAAGAGTTTCTATTGGTTGGTTTGACCTGGCTCCAGCGTCAGCTACGTCTTCCGCATTCCCCTGTACTGTGCTGCTTGGAGGCAAGCCTGTCGCTCTTGAAACGTTTCCCACAAGTAATGAATTGCGCTATATAGCGTTGGCTACAGCCTGCTGTACATTCACAACAACAACAACACAAGTAATGGATTATAATGCCCTGCTGCTGCAAGCACACTGATTAGCAGCAACATGGTTGTCTCTGCTAGTCACGGACTGAGCGGAGTAGCCTAATGAGTGAGTGGATTACAGGGAGGTGTAGACAACGTGGGGCTGTGATTTAAACATTTAGTGTTGCATGGAACTCGCGGTGCCAAAACGTCACGATTCCTACACAACAGTACTGTCAGCCGAGACCGTGGCAGCCCACGAACACCCGCTATAAAGCAGCTAACACTGAAAATGAGTATAGCGGCGCTGAGCTAGCAGTATAGCGACGCAGCGCCGTTGTTCCGCAGTCTGGGAGAACCCTGACCGTGGATTACTAAACTACCGCTGAACGTCTCCACTGTGTAGCGGGCTGCCGCTACTCCTCCCGGCTCCCGTTCTCACTACAGCTGTGCTAATGTCAACAAACACACGTGGCGAAAAAGTTAACAAATGCACGCACATTACTAAACTCAGATTTATGAGTCTGTTATATTATGGAATGGATCTACAGATTCATTGGGAACACTACATTGATCTTCATTCGCTGTTGTTTTTTATTGACCATGACTTTTATTGTTATGCAATGTTACATAAATACTGTCAAAACAATACGTTTTTCTTTTAATGCCAGAATGAAAGAACCAACAGCAGTCACAAGCCAGGGTAAGTCATTGCTTAATTTGTTTCTGTACAGCCTAAGTGACATAATGCATTGTACTGTAATGTACTGATGTTTTGCACCCATGTAAACTGACCACCCAAATGTGTCATGTAAATGCACATTTTCACGTTGCATGTATTTTATCAGGATCAGTCTTCTCTTCATGTGGAGACAACATGACCAAGTTAGGAGCTGTGTCATCCTGTGCAATGTCTTCACCAGTAAACTGGACAACTATGTTGGGCCTCGCTTTACACGAAGCCTGGTTAAGGAGTGTTTAACAACAATCAAAAGGGGATTTAGGTTTAATTTGGCTATCAATAATAATTAATGATTATTTGGAATAATTATTAATTATGATAAATAATATGATCCAATTTGCATTAGATCACCTCGGGGCACCACCCTTGAAGAAGGGAAAAGATAGCAATTTTACTAAATCAGTCTCATAAAAATGTACTGAACTGTTTATAACTCTGGTTAATAATTAACTTAATAACTACAACCAAATTTACCATAACAGCTAGTAATGGTCAAAGGATTTTGGAGTTCTTGACAGTGTAGAGGTTGGCAACATTCACTCTTGTACAATATTAAATAGACAGCAAGAAGGTTCAAGGTCTTTTATTTAACACATGATGGAAACACACAATCTAACTAACATGTACTATATACAAGTGTGTGTGTGTGTGTGTGTGTGTGTGTGTGTGTGTGTGTGTGTGTGTGTATGTGTGTGCCTGGAGGAGCAAAGAAACAATGGCGGTCAATGATGTCACATGTGGGTGTGATATGCTCTAGGCTCAAGCAACATGTGTGTGTCCCTGTGTGTGTGTGTGTGGGTATGTGACGCGATGCCATGTTATAGAAGATGGTTAGTTGCATGCAGAGACTCTGAGTCTGTGTGAAGCATAATTCGGCTAATGTTGAATTAGCCGTCTAGGGAAGCAAACTACCAATAACTTGACTTAAGGTCACAATAACACCAACAGTGAATGAACGCATATATTGAACACATTGCATTACATCAATCAGAGTTTAGTCCTGTGCTTAGCCGTGCTATGCTATGCTATCTAAGCCCAGTTCAACGTTACCAGTCTTTGAAGAGAAGGTGCTGGTGGTTGCAGGAGAAGGTTGGGGCTCCAATGTTGAACAAAGCTGTTCTTGCTGTGCAAGGTTTGATGAAAGTCGGCAGAGGAGGAAACTGGTCGCTCCTTTCCTTTGTAAGGATAGCAGCTCGGTGCTAACCTGCTTGGTGTTCCTCAGATCCTCAGATTGACAGGACCTTGTGTCGCTGCAGTGAGGAGAAGTTCTTTGGGCCTGCTGCCAATGCAGCTCGTAGCTCTCCACAGCTTGTTGGGCCCAGAAGATGGGATCTTGAAGGCAGGCAGCCCCGTGGGGGGAGGTGGAGAGGAGCCCTTGAAGATCCGAAGTTGAAGGAGTAGAGGGCGTTGAGTCAGAGAGCGAGAACAATGTATGCTCTGGGGTTTTGACTACCTGATCAGCAGGGGGTCTGTCACCCTGACCAATAGAAGCGCAAACCTGAATTTTGCACCTAGGTGTGAAGAAAGGGGAATTCTGGGACACTGAGTTCAGTTCAGAGTCCATTTTGAAATCCACAATGAATGACTTCATCTGTGGGTCCCAACATCCCCCCTTTGGTCTCAGGATGTCGCTTGATGTGGGATCCTGAGAGCATAGATCCACATGTATAATCCATAGTTTGAAGGAGTTCATCTGTCAGTTCATTATTATTTGTAACATCTGGGCAGTTCAATAGTCAGCTGGGCATTGGCTAACTCTATCTTGGCTAAGCAAGGATCATGAACAGAACATCAAGAACAGAAGTTACACAAAGAAAAGGGAATCCAGATAAACACTATGATTATGACATCAAATTCACCCAATACCTGTGTTTCTCAGTTAATCTCTGGGTTAATGAGAACAGGAAAGTTAGTGATGTCATTTTTGTTAGGGTGAGATGCAGAGAGTGGCACCTACAATGATATAGTCATTCTGGAGTGTCCAAGAGTGTTTGTGTATACTCGTTGGATTTCAATGCTGATTACTTAAAGTAATCAGACTTATTTTGGTAGACTTAGAATTTGCTTCTTCGCGCAGGTTTTTCTGCGGAAGGGTGCCACAAATTTGAAAGTCCAAATGACTGTATCATGGTTCTTGTTTGACAGTGTGGTAATGTTGTAAAACAGTGTTGGACGAGGACATGTGTATGTCTTGTTCTGTGAGGTCAGAATTCATTGTCCTAAGCTTAGGTTTACAACAGTTAATTCACACAAAAAAACTAAAATAAAGCAAAATACAACAAATGAGCTAGTCAAAGTGTATTTACAAAGTTGGACAGTGGATTCTGTCCAATCAGAATTTAGTCTCGATAGCATGGTTTTTTTTGGCTATTACTAAATTCAAAAGACTTGAGCTTGCTGCTGTTGCTAACAAATCCATGGTTTCCTATAGTAACTGTAAGAAAGTAAGTTACTTATCGTTAGCAGTCAGTACAGGGATGGATCGAGTCGTCAGTTACCAGAAGCTAAATCTGTTGTTCTTGGAGTTTAAGTTTTGCTTAAACCGTGGCTCAGGGCTGTAATGCTCTGCAGAAAGGAATTCTGGGCCGCTGTCACTATCTAAGGAATTATGATTGTGCTCTGAACTGTGCTCAGGGAAGCTGTGGTCATCATCTGAGCAGTGTGCTGGCTGGTCACAGTTCTGGGCCAGGATTTCTGCATATGGCCTTTTAAAACTCCTTTTGTCTGCATGCCTATCACGACGCAGTTGGTGGACGTGGCGGTTACGCTCGGTGTCCCTATGCATCCTTTTGTCACCCCCCTTTGGTCTGTTGGGAGGGTGACGTTTTGAGGCAGGAGATTTTTGAGACACTGTTGTGTTTGAGAAGGCAGGCTCAGGTGTCTTACCACTGGATTTGGATTTGACTATTACTTCCCAAGCTAACTGTGTCATCTTCCTTATCTCCTTCAGTGAGAGGTTCTCTTGACGCGTGCTCATTTCAACGTGAGGGCGTACACATGGGTGAAGGTTCTTCACAAACAAATACTTGAAGATAGGGTTCTCTTCTAAGCCTGGTGCATTCCTGCCCTGAAAGTAAGTGTGCCTAAAACGCATGTAATAGTCTCTGGGATGCTCGCAACGGGAATGTTTGACTTGGGTGGCTGCAACTTCTCCTGCGATTTGATTAGCAGTAGAAGAGAATTCTTCTTTCAATGCGTGACAAAGCTCCTTGTAGTCATCTCTGACACTGGAAGGTTGTGTTTCTATAAAGTTACGTACAGCTTTGGAGCTGGTCTTCTCCACAAGTGTAACTTTCTCCCTCTGGGTTGCACGGGGCAAGTCAGTTAGACAACGGTCAAGTGAACTAAGGTAATCCTCAACATGTCGATCACCGTTGTCCGGCTCAAATTTTTCAATGTCCCTAGCTATAAACTCAAGCTCTTTGAAGCGGGGGCCCTCTAAGCTAGCGTCTCTATGGACATTGACATCCCATGCTGCAGTTCTGTCTAGCTGGGAGGAAGGGGCAGGACAGCTGTTATCACGCTCATGGAGGTGTAGGAAGGAGGTGGGGCACTCCTGGAGTGATCTGGTCCCCCTTTCAGGGGGAGGGGCCCTGATGAAGGTGTCATGCATCAGAGACTGGGGGTAGTGGGTAGAATATCTTCTGGAGGATAAACTACCTGTGACCTCACTGTCTGTTTCAGGAAGAGGGGAAGTCATGTTGGTTTTATCTCTGTTTCTCAGTGGAGGTTGAGGAACTGACTTAATTCCCAAGGACTTAGGGTCAGTTGAGAATTGTTCACATCCTCCAAGTGGAGAGGGAGTTAACCTTCCATCAAGGGAGGAGTGTGAATCGGAGTAACCCGAATCACATTGGCTGAACAACGGTGGTGGGGAGAGACATCCTGACCTAAGTCTTAACAACTCCTCCTTGTGTGAACAAAGATCTAACTCTGCTGAGTGCAGGTCACCTAAATAGCGCATGGCTTTCTTATTAGCCATCTGAACTTCATTGAGGAGACTAGAATTATGCGTTCTGAGGAGTTCTAACTCCTGTTCTAGGGTTGTTTTGCTCTGAACAGCAAGGCTGGTTTGCCTGTGGAAGATCAGAAGCAAACATCTTAACAACTGGCCTGAGGATGCTGTCTGCGCATCACAACCGTCCTTAAGTAGGGACTCTATCTCTTCATTGCACTCAATGAGATTTAACCTGCTAATGACTTCAGGGCAGCCAGGTTTTACACTCTGTGCCAGGGAAGAAATAAATCGCTCTACAGAGGGGCTCTCCATTGTTAAGCAAGTTGTCTAAACAACGATCAGTTTGGTTGGCTATTGTGTTGCTTTGGCAAACACTCCGTAGTGTAGCTTGGGGGGAGTACCAAATTGTGTGCTGGTCTACACCATAGGGGGTAGCTTCCTGTCGAGGAGGGGTGGCTATGGCACAATCAGGTGGCTCTGGGCATACAGATTGTGGCCAATAAAGATAAACACAGTTTACAGCATAACTTTGTTTACCAAACCTTAAACATGCACTAAGTAATGCAGGGCAGTACAAATCAGACGATTGTCTCTTGAAGTTGACTCCGGCTGAAATACGTAGTAGAAACGGCCAAAGTACAAAACTTCTGTTTCACAGGGCTGGTAGCACGCTGTGGCTCTCTCTATGGTTCAACTTCTTACTCAGACTGAAATGCAAGGCAGTAACAGCCAGATATAAACTTCTATGTATCACAGGGCCGGTGGCACGCTTTGATTAACACGAGGAACACTTAACTTGTCATCAACAGCTTGACTACAATGCATTGAATATGGGATATTCAAATGCTGAACGGAAATTCTCAGAATTTCTACAGAGCACTTTCAACTTAAATCGATAGCGGCATTAGCAAATGGCTCAAAGCGTCAGATAATAACCTAAAAGATTTTGGTTAATCAAATGGGTTATAAAATTGATAGATCAATTCTCATCACACTGCAATTGTTTGTAAGTACAAATCAACGTCTACTCCTGTAGTAGACTAGTGGGGTTAAATGTGAAGACTTTTGGCTAAATGGTTCAAGATGTGAATCTTAAATTTTAGCACTGTTCAAATTATGCTGAAATTAATATTGCACATTTATGAATGATTGCCAACAGTACACTGCCTCACACGGGGCACCATTTATGTTGGGCCTCGCTTTACACGAAGCCTGGTTAAGGAGTGTTTAACAACAATCAAAAGGGGATTTAGGTTTAATTTGGCTATCAATAATAATTAATGATTATTTGGAATAATTATTAATTATGATAAATAATATGATCCAATTTGCATTAGATCACCTCGGGGCACCACCCTTGAAGAAGGGAAAAGATAGCAATTTTACTAAATCAGTCTCATAAAAATGTACTGAACTGTTTATAACTCTGGTTAATAATTAACTTAATAACTACAACCAAATTTACCATAACAGCTAGTAATGGTCAAAGGATTTTGGAGTTCTTGACAGTGTAGAGGTTGGCAACATTCACTCTTGTACAATATTAAATAGACAGCAAGAAGGTTCAAGGTCTTTTATTTAACACATGATGGAAACACACAATCTAACTAACATGTACTATATACAAGTGTGTGTGTGTGTGTGTGTGTGTGTGTGTGTGTGTGTGTGTGTGTGTGTGTGTGTGTATATGTGTGCCTGGAGGAGCAAAGAAACAATGGCGGTCAATGATGTCACATGTGGGTGTGATATGCTCTAGGCTCAAGCAACATGTGTGTGTCCCTGTGTGTGTGTGTGTGGGTATGTGACGCGATGCCATGTTATAGAAGATGGTTAGTTGCATGCAGAGACTCTGAGTCTGTGTGAAGCATAATTCGGCTAATGTTGAATTAGCCGTCTAGGGAAGCAAACTACCAATAACTTGACTTAAGGTCACAATAACACCAACAGTGAATGAACGCATATATTGAACACATTGCATTACATCAATCAGAGTTTAGTCCTGTGCTTAGCCGTGCTATGCTATGCTATCTAAGCCCAGTTCAACGTTACCAGTCTTTGAAGAGAAGGTGCTGGTGGTTGCAGGAGAAGGTTGGGGCTCCAATGTTGAACAAAGCTGTTCTTGCTGTGCAAGGTTTGATGAAAGTCGGCAGAGGAGGAAACTGGTCGCTCCTTTCCTTTGTAAGGATAGCAGCTCGGTGCTAACCTGCTTGGTGTTCCTCAGATCCTCAGATTGACAGGACCTTGTGTCGCTGCAGTGAGGAGAAGTTCTTTGGGCCTGCTGCCAATGCAGCTCGTAGCTCTCCACAGCTTGTTGGGCCCAGAAGATGGGATCTTGAAGGCAGGCAGCCCCGTGGGGGGAGGTGGAGAGGAGCCCTTGAAGATCCGAAGTTGAAGGAGTAGAGGGCGTTGAGTCAGAGAGAGAGAACAATGTATGCTCTGGGGTTTTGACTACCTGATCAGCAGGGGGTCTGTCACCCTGACCAATAGAAGCGCAAACCTGAATTTTGCACCTAGGTGTGAAGAAAGGGGAATTCTGGGACACTGAGTTCAGTTCAGAGTCCATTTTGAAATCCACAATGAATGAC
>OZ023173.1:2489374-2536789 GCA_963678695.2 Diplodus puntazzo | reverse complement strand
ACAACTACAATAAAATGAAATATTTTTTGAGGGAGAAATTTCAGTATATGAAAGGCATTGCACAGAACCCTTGATGACACAGGCAATTAGGCAATGTACTTGCTAGAAAAATAATGTTATTAGTTCCGACTTAAAGTAAGCCGACTGTCAAGCCACATGCACCACATCCAAGTACCAAAGAAAATAATACAGATACACAAATTAAACCACACAACCTAAATCAGCAGCTCCATCATTGCGCTACCATCATGGCAAAGCCAGAGTAATGTAATTTATTTTACCTGAATAATCCCATACCATTAATTGTGAAATTGCAGGTACAGTATAATGTCTTCAGTAGAAACAATGTAGAAAAAGTAGTAAAAATGTACAGTGTTAAAAGCCTAACTTGGTCATGTTCTCGCCACATGAAGAGAAGAGACTGATCTTGATAAAATACATGCAACGTGAAAATGTGCATTTACATGACACATTAGGTGGTCAGTTTACATGGGTGCAAAACATCAGTACATTACAGTACAATGCATTACTGTCACTTAGGCTGTACAGAAACAAATTAAGCAATGACTTACCCTGGCTTGTGACTGCTGTTGGTTCTTTCATTCCGGCATTAAAAGAAAAACGTATTGTTTTGACAGTATTTATGTAACATTGCATAACAATAAAAGTCATGGTCAATAAAAAACAACAGTGAATGAAGATCAATGTAGTGTTCCCAATGAATCTGCAGATCCATTCCATAATATAACAGACACATAAATCTGAGTTTAGTAATGTGCGTGCATTTGTTAACTTTTTCGCCACGTGTGTTTGTTGACATTAGCACAGCTGTAGTGACAACGGGAGCCGGGAGGAGTAGCGGCAGCCCGCTACACAGTGGAGACGTTCAGCGGTAGTTTAGCGCCGCTATATTCATTTTGAGTGTTAGCTGCTTTATAGCGGGTGTTCGTGGGCTGCCACGGTCTCGGCTGACAGTACTGTTGTGTAGGAATCGTGACGTTTTGGCACTGCGAGTTCCATGCAACACTAAATGTTTAAATCACAGCCCCACGTTGTCTACGCCTCCCTGTAATTCACTCACTGATTAGGCTACTCCGCTCAGTCCGTGACTAGCAGAGACAACCATGTTGCTGCTAATCAGTGTGCTTGCAGCAGCAGGGCGTTATAATTCATTACTTGTGTTGTTGTTGGTGTTGTTGTTGTTGTGAATGTACAGCAGGCTGTAGCCAACGCTATATAGCGCAATTCATTACTTATGGGAAACGTTTCAAGAGCGACAGGTTTGCCTCCAAGCAGCACAGCACAGAAAAATGCAGAAGACGTAGTTGGTGCTGGAGCCAGGTCAAACCAACCAATAGAAACTCTTCTCTCATCCACCAGCGTAGGCCCCGCCCATCAAGTGCAGTTGGATTTGCAACCAAAACTTTGTAACTCGCAAGCAAGGAGGACTGATGTGCAAGCAAAGGTTTTTAACTTGAAAGCAAAGAGGACTGATTTATAAGCAAAATGGCCATATGTTTTTACTTACAAACATTAGTTTTGATTGAAGTTGAAGAAAATTTTCTCAATTTTTTTTTTTTCAATTGCAACCTGTTCTGTTTCGATCTCAAAAATAAAAATTTTGATTGCCACTTAGTCTTTTTTGCTCTCAAATCTCGTTTTTGGTTTCAAATCTATTCTATTTGATTGAATAATAAAGGAACAAAATTCTCTCCATAAGTTTATCACTTCACTGCTAACAGAAAAGAGAGCTGCTCACTGCCAGTTGCAGCTTCTTAACTTGATCCAGGGCTTGAAGACCTCCGGCACGGTGCCGGAAATCCAGCGTAGCAATATTTTAGTGAAGTGTTTTTTGTTTTTTTTTTTAATTGAAAAAAAAACAAACTAGCCAGTCGTTTAAAGTGGTAGTTCCAACTACCAGTGGTACTCAAAATAAGCAAGGACTTCTAGCCAATCGGAGCAGAGTAGGGCGGGCCTTAAGTTTTCAGGCACCTGGACAACGAAGCCAGAGTGAGTGATGTAACATCAGCCCAGAGGCCCTGCACACTTTTCACTCAGACAAACTAATGCGACTGCCACAGTTGTTAGATTTCATCAATGAGACCAACATTAATCTCCTAAACAGAATTTAACCAGCCAGCGGTAAACCTCTAAAAGCGTGCGGATAAGTTACTTGGCTCGTTTTCTCCCCCGGGATGACGACGGAGGTTGGCCCGGGCGATCAGATCAGTAGACGGGCGCTGCTGCCGCTCTGACAGCCGTTACCCTGGTCCCCGGTCGCAGCTCCCACAGACTCTGCACTGGATTAGACTGTCTATCTCGCATGAGAAAATATTAAAACTGTGACGTGTTAACAGCGCTAAAGCCAGAATTAAAACATCTTTTAGCAGCTTTATATCGCTGTCGATTGCCGCGAACTGACGATAGCAATGCTAATTTCTGTTAGCCTGTGTATGAGGTTTTACATTATACGTTAGCATTAAGCTAGCGGACTTTATGCTTAAGCAGAGACAAGGCCCCCACACACCGGCCCAACCGTTGGACGTCTGAAGCGTTTGGAGAGACTCGGACGAGGTCGGGAACATTTCTGTTTGGTGTGTTCAGCTGCGTCTGAAGCTTTCGGAGCCGTTCGGACGTTGTCTGCTCCGATTGAGCATGCGAAGTCTGAGGAGGAGGGCTGTCGGACGTCTGAGCCATTGGATTCTCTGATTGGTTGTGTGCCAGCTGAATGGCCGTTCTGATTGGCGGTGTGCTAGCGAATCAGCGCCCTGCTTGGGAGGGTGGAATACTGTGTGCGCTTTGTTTTTCTATGGACTCCGTTCCGTCATTCCCCATTTTCATGTTTTGCAGGCAGTACTGGCACGAGACTGGCTGTTATTATGTCCGTTCAAGACGAATTAATTTGTGTTCGTTTGGTAATGCCTCGCTGCATGTTTAGTATGCAGCTGTTTTTATCTGAAATAGTTAAGTTTCGTTTTGATCGAAAGTAAAGAGAGTTGCGTGGATAAGCCTCTCGTTTACAACTCACAACACAAGCGCCAGCCGCTTATTGCATCTCGCGCAAGCGCAGAACGTACACGCTGCTGTGGAGTAGGCAGCACGTCGAAGCGGTGCGGTTCAATGCAACTTTTCTGCCGAACGGGTCAGACAAGAAGCAACGGAGTGGTCGGAGAGTGGTCGGATAAGGCAGTTGGACGTCTGGGCGGTGTGTGGGGGGCTTTAATGATACTGGCTGTGTGTGTTTTGAAAGTTGTTTCAAACTATAATGTGGGTTTAATTAAACATCTTTGATGCTTAAATATATATTGCTGCTTAATATAGGCCTATTGCTTTACTCTTTATTTTATGTCTGCCATTTTTGCTGTAGGGCAGGCTAATCTTCAATTTGGAGTGACAAATAAAACCTTGAAGCAAAAAAATGTCCTTTTGTTGGAGAGCTGACATTGATGTACATACAGTAATTCAGTAACAGTTGTAAATATACCTTTGTACGCTCACTACTGTCCATCCCATAGAAGAACATGATCAGCGGCAGTCTAGTTTGGAGCTATCCGGAGCTGATCTGATCTCATGTTAAAAGGATAGTTCAACATTTTGGCAAATTCACCCATTGCCATAATTTCTATACTATAGGGATTATGGCAATGGGTGAATTTGCCAAAATGTCAATGCAGGAATGGTAGTTTTTCAGATGCTCATATTTCATTATTAAAAACTTGGAAATTGTTATTCCACCTTGTTGATGTGATACGTGATTGATGCTCTCAGAGTAGTGCACCAGATTAATTCATTTAAATTGCAAATGTTCAGAATTTTCTTGCCCGGGGCCCAGACACTTTTTTTCAATCTGCTGATATTTTAATATCCAGTGATTACTCATTACTCATTGTTAGTTTAAACCTAAAAAATTTTCAGGCGCGGGATTTTTTCCTGCTTCAAGCCCTGTTGATCTGCAGACTTAGTAAATTTTTTGTCATGATTGTTGTTATTAATACTTAAGTGATCAAAAATCACAGTTACATGTCAGGATTTAGTTATTATACACAGATTCAATATTTATCTGTCATGTATCATCACAGTAACAGTGTACAAACATTGGCAGCTGTAAACACATAAAAACATAATAACCGGTTTGGTGCCGACCTGTATACTGAACATATAAGGAGTAGTTGACGTTTATAATCTTCAGAGAACGTTACAGACGTTGTTTTTGTTTCCCGTTTCCTGAATATATCCGTGCGTGTGTGAATGTGTAAATGAGACATTAACTTATAGCACTTTGTAGAAAGGAGCTTTATAAAGTTCACTCATTGACTTGTATTAGTTCACGGTGCAGAGCTGCCGGCGACGTATCGCAGTGAGGGCCAACCCTCTCAGTGAGGCGTCTTTGGGGCCGTCCAGACGAGAACACTCTTTTGCGAAAACGCACATGTTTGCATCGTTTTGGTCGACCGTCCACATGGATCCTGAAAACGCAGCGCAAAAAACGGGTCTAGGGTGGAAAAATCCGAAAACGCAGCCCTCCAGTTTTCATGTGGATGGTGAATCCGCATACTTTCCAAAACAATGACGCCATCGCCCCACCCCTCGACCTCTTGCCTCTGACCTCTGAACCCCGCGACGTCTCATAACAACAACAACAACAACAATGGCGGACTACATGCTCGTGTTCGTGCGCAGAAGATATTGAGCCTTTCTTGCAACTTACTCGCCTTGTAGTTGAGTGTGAGTCTCAGCAGCAGTTCGACCTCATTAACGGTCCACACAAACGATTCTGGTTTCCTTGCACTAGCCATTTTCATCTTCTTCTTCTTGTGTTCGGTTTCTCCGTCTACTGTCTATTTACAGCGCGCAAGCTTTCTGCGCATGCTCCGTCTCTTTTTCTCCGTTTTTGGTGAATGTCAAGCCTATAGGCCTGGAATATGAACTACAGCCTTTTCGGTCGTTTTCGGTGGATCCGTATGGACGCAAATATTCTTGAAACGATGACGAGGAAGACGGAGGGAAAAAGATCTGTGCCGGTGTCTATGAACCTAGCTAGTTCCCGCCTCATCAACAAGAGCTGAACAATAAATCTAACAGAGAAAGAGAGGCAGGACTTAAGACAGAACAGCCAATCATCAGCCGGTCAGACCCAAAGCCGGTGTCATGTTTGAAGCAGCAACAGGAGAGGGAGGGGGAGAGGAGGCAGCCGCAGCGAGTGTAGACAAAGAGCGACCAGAGAAACTGAGCGACTGTAGTGAGCCGTTTGTGCAAAACCGCGGAAAAACTGCGGGAAAAGTGTGGGTGTTGAACCGTCTCATAACCGTCTCAAGCTCATAAAATAATTTAGGTCGCACATAAATTGACAGGGTCGGTCGGAAACCGGAACCAAGCAAATTTTTTTTTTTAGGCCTAACCTTTCAGTTTTATGATTAAAAGGTATTTTTAATGTTCAGACTTTGTTGATGAGAAAGGACAGTAGGCGCAGCGCTAAAAGAAAGTGTACAGTTTCCTCATTGCTGCACCACTCTCACTGTTTCTGTTAATGTTGTGTCATGTCAGTCTAACATAATAATTAATTGATTGGCTGTAGGCATTAAATAATTTATACATGTGATGTGAATTGATGTCTCTGTTTGAATTTGCTTATTAATGTGTGTGTGTGTGTGTAAACACTGCTCAAAAAACTTAAGGGAAAACTTAATCGTCACAGTATAACACAGAGTCAGTTAAACTTCAGGGATATCAATCTGTATGGGGTGGAACGGTTCATAAAATCCATGGTTTGGTTCATATCACGGTTTTGTGGTCACGGTTTTCGGTTCTGTTCGGTATACGCTGATCGTTAGGAAAATCAATTATGTCTTGTATAGTCAGGTTAAAACTGAAAGAATGAAGCAGTCTGACATTTGATACATCATTTTGACAGTCTTAGGTCAAAAGTAGGTAAGATTCTGGCACTGCAAGAGAGGAGACATTGCTAGTTCCAACATGCTTTTCACTTATTTGGCAAAGAAAGTTATCTTTAACAAATGCTAAGAACAAATAGTTATTCACTGTCACTAATGCAGGGGTTCTTAACCTTTTCGGCCTTGAGGCCCAATTTTTTCAGTGCAGAGTGGCCCGGGGCCCATTAAATATTGACACTGTATATGCAGTGTTGGGGAAGCTACTTTCCAAACATAGCTTGTAAAACTAAAAAATAGCGTAAATGCAGATATATTCACACTTTTACAGCAATGTCACGAAAACAAGACATGTAGTAGGCCTACATGTAGTTCAGCTTAACTCAGCGTTAAATAAATCAACATATGGTGTATATGAAACAAAATATAATAGCCTACAAAAAATTCACATACAAATATGCCTCTCAGACTCAAGTTTTATTTTTTAAAGAACAAAAGCTGACATTTTTGGTCAACATCACAGGACCTTCAGAGGCAAGAACACTGAGGTACTAGAACTAGATGCCAGGGCAGAATCGCTTGTTGACACGACACATGAGCAGTCTCTCAAAGTTTTTATCAGACAGCTGGTTCTGTTTGGCACTAAAAACATCTTTTCCAACACTAAAAAGCCGCTCACATGCTGCACTGGCTGGGACACCAGTGTCGAACTTCTTCAAAGAAAAATAAAGTAAAATTTATATTATATAGATCTTTTTATATATATATATATATATATAAAAAATATATATTCATGTTATTGTCCAAAATTTTAGTTTGTAAATTGAGTAGTTAAACTACAAAAAAATGACCCAAAAAGTAGTTGAATTACTTGATACAGCACAAAATATGAATGTAGTTTAACTACCAGCAAGTTACAGCAAATTGTAGTTAAGCTATGTAGTTCAACAACATGTAGTTTAAGTCTCCCCAACACTGTGCATAGGTTTAATTGATCTCACTCTTGGTTTGATTTATATTCAATAATAAACCAAATCCACTTACAGTTTAACATAGTAAAATCTTAACTAAGTTAAATAAATAATAAAATTACATGATTAACCGTGATATCCACAAATATTTTTACTAAACTTTTGTTAGCGTATTGTGGCGGGCTCGAGCAGAATAAACTTTCACGGGACAGAGCTTTTGTCTCAACACGGCTCCCGCGCCACTAACGCGGAAACACATAAGTACCGAACTGTGACGTTTCATGAGTATCACCACCCGCCCTATCTTACTTGGTCATGGTGGCACACTGCAAACTCAATGTCTATGCCAATTCAACATCAAACATCCTCAGAACACAACAGCAACAGTCAGAACATGCACAGGAAGCATCAAACCGAAACACATCACAACAAAAACAGTCTCATCAACACTTAAGAATTTGCTCCCATGAGTCTTTGTGACATCATAGCTCACTGTCCGCAAATGGTACTCCTCCAGTTTCTTCGTTAGAAAGTGTCAGACCACACTCCACACACTGGGCTCTTGGCTCTGCCTCGCTACCTCTGTCTACAAAGCCGTACTTGATGAAGTCAGGATTATACTTGCGCAAAATTCTAGTCTTTTCGGGGGGTCGACACCACTTTTGTCTTATTTTTTTCGTTTTAAAAAATTCTCCATCATTTTTGCTACAGGTAAGCGGCAAGCTGAATGTCTTCTTCTGTTCTTCTGTTAGCATCTTAAACAACTTACTGACGCATAACCGCCACCGTGTGGTCGGAAGCTGCATTGTAACTGAGCGTGGATCATGGATAACATAGCTTTCCTCTGGCGTCTTCAGTTGATAACCTATGCAGTCCCGCAGAATCACTGCACTAATGTATTTTAATGGGCAGTCACAGTCAGGAAACTTTCAGTAGCCGTGGAGGTCCATCCATCATTAGTTAGCGCTACATAGGCTGTCAGACAACTCTAACAATTCCTCTTCGGGTCGCGGGAATTATGGTGTTGCTGAAGTGTTTGCGGGAGGGGATTTTATTTTACGTCGTGGCTCGAGTGTTTAAATCATATAACAAAATCCTGCACCCTCCACCACGGCAAAGGGCTGCATATCTTACCCCACTCCTCTCGTTATTCACATTGCCTTGTCTGACTCGTCACTGTCAGGCTGTTTTTAAGCTGCATGGAGCAGAAGTTGTCCTGTCGACTCTCTCCCTTTCCTCCTTGCGCTGCCAGTTGTCTCACTGGGATGATGTCTTCGCAGATGAGCTGACATGTTAGTCGTGTTACTGTTAGCATAAACAACGTGTGGCACAATGCTTGCACACTGTCGCGCTTTTGTCAACAACTTTTATACCGCCGTCATCGTAGGTCACTCTAAATGCAAAGTGGTCCCATACAGCAGACCTATGCAGTGCTGCTGGAGCATCTTTAGCTCTGACTCTTTTCCACTCGCCATGCCCATGAACGTCTCCACAGCTGATCCAAAGATACTCTATTACTATCTGCTACACCGCTTCGCTTCTTCTTCTTGTTTACTGGTGGTTGGCATCCAGCTCAGTACCATCACCTGCTGCAACTTATTTTTCTCATTTACTAACGTTAGTAAATGAGTAAGCCTCGTTAGTAAATGAGAAAAATAAGTTGCACGTGCCTATGAACCGAACGGTACACACGCGTCCTGAACCGTGACAAGCGTACCGAACGAGACAGATTTTTTTGATGAACCGTTCCACCCCTACAATCTGTCCATTTAAGAAGCACAAGTGATTGTGAATCGATTTTACCTGCTAATGGAATTGGCAACAGGTGCAATGGAGAGGCAAAAGCAGGACAATGCAAAAAAGGGATTGGTTTTACATGTTGAGGCCATAGACAGTTGCACTCTGCTGATTCTTCCTGACTGATTCTTCTGTAGTTCGGTGGTCTGCTGGTGTAGCAGTGTGTCACGACTCAAAGCATGATGTTGTGCCTGTAGCCCAATCAGGTGGCACAGGTAGTCCAGCTCCTCCAAATAGCACATCAATATGTGCGGTCGCAAGGGTTTGCTGTGTCTCCTAGCACAGTCTTAAGAGCATGGATAAGATACCAGGAGACTGGCTGTTACACAAGGAGAGCTGGACATGGCCGTAGAAGGGCATCAACCCAACAGCAGGACTGTTATCTGCTCTTTTGTGCCAGTAGGAACAGGAGGAGCACTGGGAGAGGACTACACAATGACCTTACAGATACTACTGGTGCGCATGTTTCTGACCAAACTGTCAGACTCCATGAGGGTGGCATCAGGGCCCGATGTCCTCTAGTGGGACCTGTGCTCACAGCCCAGCACCATGCAGCTCAAATGGCATTCACAGAGAACACCAGAATTGATCCAGAATGACGGGTTTGGCAGTTTGTCAGTGTTGGGGGTTATATCGCAATAGGCTCAAACCATCGGTGGTTGTTTTGCTGGAGCCGATTTAATTTTGTTCAATTAATGGTGCACTGCCTTGAAAATCTCAGTCAATAAATGATTAATCCGTAAGCACTTAAAATAGGAATGGGCTACATCTGTGGTTTTCTTACTGTGATTAGAAAGGAGTCAAGGAGGAGCAGAACTGACTAGTGCAAAGAAATGCTGGCAGACTGCCTTGGGAGCGGGGCACTGTGTGCAAGTTGCCTTAGCAAGTTGATTAGCAGTGCAGCTCCGCCACCTGCGGTGAAGAGACGAGAATATATTTAACCTATACGCAAATTCATGAACTGTTAGAAAAATGCAAAATGCAGCATTTCCTATCCATATTTTTCAGGCACAAATCCCCTGTGCACTGAAGAATGCAAGGATGAAACCATGGGCTGTAATGTTTGACTGAAATTGCATTTTCACATTAAAGACCGCAGATGTCAGAGGGTACTCAGAAGGATGGTGTATTAGCAAATACTCGTGCAAATTGGTAGTGTAAGAGTCCTTTGCCGGTACAATACATTTGCAGAGACGGCAAATTGCTTCAATTAGGTCATTTTGCTTGCTGGTTGCATCTGGTTTAAAACCGCAACTGGTGATTTTGTCTTCTTCTTTGCAGCTTGCTCCTCCATAATCGCATTCACTGAAAATATGTGGTCTGACGGTGGCAGGTAGGAAACTTTAAATATATCGCCCAACCCTAGGAAGTGATAGTCTGGGGAGGCATATCCTTGAAGTGTCGCACAGACGTCTGCATCATAGCCAACACTTCCCTGGCTACTGTGTACTGAAATCTTAAGAGCAATGCCGGGGGTACTGGGTGTCTACTGATGCAGGACAATGCACAGCCTCATGTGGCATCGAGTGTTTAGGCCAGGGGTGTCAAAAATATGGCCCGCTGGCCGGAACCTGTATTATGTATCATCTGGTGCCGTGTCCAGAAGCTCACTGATGCCCCGATTTAAGTTCTTACTTCTTACTTCTACTTTTTGGTTGACTTTAGGCTTTCAAAGTTATTGATTTGAACTTTATGTCCATTACCAGATATATTAAAAGTTAGATCCCCTTTAGATTGAATGCTGTTTCAAGATCTCCAGGTAGATGAATAATATATCGTCAAATGGACAAATCTTATTAACAAAATTAAACATAGTAAAATTATTTGACAGAAACTCCTGTTTTACTAAGCTTCGTGTCTGTGCTAGCAGATAGTTCACACTTGCTTTTTTTTTCAGATTGATGCTCCAGACATTCGTCTTATCCACAGTGAGGACCAAAGCTTAAATTGCAGTCAGACATGCTAAAGGAATAAGGTCCAGCAGGGATACTACCTTCATATTCCTACTCTTCCAACAGGCTGCTGGAAACAGGTGTGACCAGCATCCTTTTATGCAATTTGCCCAGTTAGTCTTTTCTCACGGGATAATTCTAACAGCCTCTGTTAAACATTTTGCAGCCCAGGCAGAAGCAGCAGAAGACACTGATAGCCACAGGCACGATGAGAGTCCCTGTGTTCTGTGTGGTGGTACTGTTATTCATCTGTCACAGCCACAGCCTGGAAATACAAAACCCTGCGTATGGGTTGAAAAGGTAAGAACAAAATTCTCTCTTTTGTTTGATTATTTGATTTCATGCTAATTGCTGGGCTCATAATTTTATTTTGGGTTACAACTAGAATAGGTTTACATGCTTTTATGCTCAAAAAGGGCATCAGTTTTGTTCATTGCCGCAGTACTCTATTGAGATGCTCTGTTTTAGCTTCAGACCTCCCTCCTGAAAAGCCTGGTTGGCTCTGATTGGTCAGCTCGCACATGCCCTCCTGAGCCAGCACCTTTCGCTTTACTATCTCTCAATATTACAACATTAGTCCAACATCACCCTAGATTGGGAATAGCCACATAAGCAGAGCAAAATGGTAACACATGAAGCAAACTTCGGAAACTTAACGCATGCACAAGAATCTCTATAAAACGTTGAAGGAATGGAAAAAATGTAAAAGCATAACTAGTCTCCTGTAAATATTTTTGTTCTCATGACCCGTTACTCCCTTTCACATACATAGCACACAACAGTAGACTGACCATGGCTCATGTGTTACCCCCTAACACATGAATGCTCCCTGTTGAGATGCTGAAGCTAAATGCACATTCCTGGCTGCGAAAACGTTGAATATTGTCCACAATATCTAAAAACTATGAAATATTGTTTGTTGAAAAACTAAGGCCAAACTGAATTGGTGGCTTTAATTTATTTGAAGTCTCATCTGAAGAGAATGAAGCTTCCTAATAGTTGAGTGAGAATGAAGCAATAAAAATAGAATATAAGCTTTGAGCCAAACTGCAACGCTGACTTGAATTGGTGTTGATAAGCAGCTGATGGAGTATGAAGAGATGTTACAGTGAGAGTGAGTCAAATACTCTGAATCCCAATGTATCAATGATTGGGAACATTTTAATATTTAGATGGAGTTTCTGGCTTGAATGAATGAAAAGATAATAGTTAACTATAGTTGAAATGTTGGGAAATATACTGTGTGTGTTTGTGTTTGTGCGCGCTTAAGCTTGGCTGTATATGTGTGGTCATGTGTGCATGCTTACACGTGCATATTTGACTGCATTTATGTGTGTGTAAGTGTGTAGCAAACAGACTCATTGATAAATCTGTCTCTCACTGTGTTGGCCCAGTTGAACCGGGTTGGTCCTTGTAACGGACTGTGAGAGTTGATTTAATTGTGATTTCAGCTGAGGCTCACCTCACATTATCATGCTTCTGCCTCCAAAACAGTAACTGCTATCACTCAAATAATGATGTGGTAGAAACTAGGGATGCACCGATTGTGAAATTCTGGGCCGATACCGATACCGATGTTTAACATAACAACTTGGCCGATGGCCGATGCCGCTGCGTTTCCGGATTTCTCCCAAAAAAAAAAAAGAGGGAAAAAAGAGTTTCTCCATGAGCACAGCGTTCATGCTGCAAATCAAGATATTATCATCGGCCACGGCCATCTGCGAATGTCATTTTTATTTGCCGATGGCCGATGGCAGTTAACGAGGCAAACATCGGCCGATACCGATGTTCAGCCGAAGCATCGGTGCATCCCTAGTAGAAACTATAAGAGTCTTGTGAGCAGTTTTGTGTGTGTGGTCAATAATGTGGAGCAGTTCAGAGAAGTGGATGTGTTTGCCTGCCTCCAGATATGTTTCCTCTTAGTTTATTGGGACGGTGTTTCTGTCATTTAAACACCCACTGAGCCCACCGATTGCCTCCAGAGAACCACTCTAACACCAGCACTAATGTATCATTTTTCTACTGAAGTGAAAATTGTGGAAGCCAGGGCTAGTTGAAGTCGAGGTTTTCAGAATTTTTTGAGCCCCTCCCCACTCTGTCAGTTGGCTCCTCCACTCTGGCTGTCAACACTCCACCCGATACACACCAATGCAAAAATCTTAAAGTAGCTGAAAAGTTATCAGTGTTTGAACTAGGGATGCACCGATACCGATACTGGTATCTGGAATCGGGCCGATACTGTTCTAATATACTCGTACTCATATTCGTTAAAGTTCGCTGATACCAAGAACCGATACCAATCAGTGTTCTCCCCAGACGGTGGAATAGCGGCGCTGCACCGCTATACTGCTAGCTCAGAGCCACTATACTCATTTTCAAATTAAGGGTGTTTATTTCCTATATCTTTAACGATATGCAACGTGACTGCATCCGCAACAGCTGTCCACCGGGACCCTTTCTTCTCATGCGGGACGCAATGATTAAATGATTCTGCTAATGTTAGCTGCTTTATGGCCCGGGTGGGCTGCCGCGGTCTTCTCGTAGTGAGCAACAAGTGTCCCACTCTGATACGTGCGTCTGTTTGAGAGGCTCAGATAAATGTGTCGGTCCGCTGTCTTTAGTCACAACAGCCTTTGAACAAACTGTGCAGCGGACCGTGGTTTGTTCGAGGTCCGACGCCACAAAACCAAGCTACTAACGAGACGGTGCCATTTTAAGAACGAACTCTTGGCTGGCTACATGTTGTTGTGTTTGTTTCTCTGTGGAAAGTCAATGCAGGGTAAAAAAAATAAATAAACAAATAAAGAAAAAAAAAAGAAAGTCAATGCGGGGGCGGAGCCACTATGAGCTACGGGAGCCCATGAGGAGCGGCAGAGGAGCAAGAAACAGGCTCACAGCTGATCATGCAGAGATGATTCATTTCATCAAAAAGAACCTGCCACTCACTTTCCCAAAAAAGACTTAGTTCAGAGACCACACCATTACATGCTGACTGAAGTTTGAGATTTTGTTTGATTCAAATATGGACACTCTGCAATAGGTTCATCAATGTAAATTTGTAATTTAACCAATGGCTGTGAAGAAAGGAGGGACGGCTGTCATCACTGGTCTGTGTCAGCAGCTCTCAAAC
This sequence comes from Diplodus puntazzo, assembly GCA_963678695.2. Classification (NCBI taxonomy): domain Eukaryota; kingdom Metazoa; phylum Chordata; class Actinopteri; order Spariformes; family Sparidae; genus Diplodus; species Diplodus puntazzo. The sequence continues at coordinate 2,523,051 of OZ023173.1, read as the reverse complement.
TGCACAGTCAGTCAGTTAACCTGTGACTGTCACCACTGTCCTGCCCCTAAATGATGAAAATTGAGAGGGAAAGGGATGCAGATTTTGGTGTTATACAAAGATGCAGCTACAACAGAGACTGGGTGACTCATTGCAACTGAGTGAAGCCGGCAAAAGCCGATCCTCACCAAGTTTTTTGCGAACTTTGCCAGAGTTCGTTCTCAATTTCATACGGAAGGGAATACAACCTGAACCATCACAGTACCTGCGAGTATTATTAAAAACGTGTGGCTCAAAAAGACATGAGCAAATCGGTGAAAACATTCCTCCTAAAACCTGAAGATGACTGCCAGACAGACAAAGTAACAGCAGCTGAAATAACCAGCATGTAACCCACTGTGCAGCACTCCTAGTCAGACAGGTCAGCAGACTGTGGGTGTAAACTAGACCCCATCATTTTCCCGGACTTAGAGATTGCAAAAAAATGTTTATGTTGTTGAACAAAATCAGCAACTGTTGTTACAGATGTGCTTGCACCTGCCTCAGTGAAGAGTTAAAAATGCCAATGGTCCCCCCATGAAGTGACAGAAACACATACACACTATTTTTTTTCAGTGGCTTCAGATTAGATTAGATTAGATTCAATTTTATTGTCATTGTGGACAGTAAAAGTACAGAGACAACGATCAATTGGTTGTCACCGGGGTGTGGTGTTCAGCAGGGTGACAGACGCAGGGAAAAAGCTTCCCCTGAACCTACTGGTCCTGGTGCAGAGACACCTTTAGCGTCTCCCAGAGGGGAGGAGGATGAACAGTCTGTGGTTAGGGTGACAACAGTCCTTGATGATGCTTTCGCAGACATCGCTTGCTCTGGAGAGCCCCAGTGGGTGGGAGTGAGGAACCAGGGATTTGTTGGGCAGTTTTCACCAAAAGCAGTCGCCATATCATACTGTGACACTGTTGGTAAGGATGCTCTCAATGGTGCAGTGGTAGAAGTTCACCGGAATCTGAGGAGACAGATGGACCTTCTTTAGTCCCCTCAGGAAGAAGAGACACTGGTGAGCCTTCTTGATCAGGGTGGAGGTGTTGAGGGTCCAAGAGAGGTCCTCTGAGATCTGGACACCCAGAAACTTTAAGCTGGTGACATGCTCACACTCCATCCCGTTGATACAGATATTGTGTGTGTGCCATCATTTAACTTCCTGTAGTCCACAATGAGCTCTTTGGTCTGTAAGGTGCTGAACCCTCCTCTCTGTAGGCCGACTCATCATTATTGCTCATGAGACTAATCACAGCTGTGTCGTCTGCAAACTAAACTGGTGTTTGTACCATGTGCAGGTGTGCAGTCGCAGGTGAAGAGGGAGTAAAGGAGGGGGCTCAACACGCACCAGTGACACACCAATAACAGCTTGAAGTTTTTTGGGGTAGTTGTGGATGAGGCACTTTATTTTGTCAGATGCCCATTCTTCTTGGCAAAAAGCCTCCAGTTCCTGTAAACTCTTGGGTTGTCTTGCATGAAGTGCATGTTTGAGATCTCCCCAAAGTGGCTCAATGATATTGAGGTCAGGAGACTGAGATGGCCACTCCGCAGCCTTCACTTTTTTTCTGCTGTAGCCAATGACAGGTTGACTTGGCTGTGTGTTTCGAATCATTGTCTTGCTGGAACATCCAAGTAAGTCCCTTGTGCAACTTCCGGGTTGATGAGTGCAAATTTTCCTCCAGTATTTTCTGATAACATGCTGCATTCATCTTGCTATTAATTTTGATCAAGTTCCCCATGCCTTGGTAGCTCACAAATCCCCAAAACATCAGCAATTCACCTCCACGATTCACAGTAGGAATGGTGTACTTTTCATCATAGGCCTTGTTGACACCTCGCCAAATGTAGCGTTTATGGTTGTGGCCAAAAAGTTCAATTTTGGTCTCATCACTTCAAATAACTTTGTTATAACTTTCCAGAAGTTCTGCGGCTTGTCTCTGTGCTGTTTGGCGTAATTTAAGCAGGCTGCTTTTGTAACATTGGCATAGTAATGGCATAGTATTGGCTTACTTCTGGCGACTTGACCATGCAGCCCATTTTTCTTCAAGTGCCTCCTTATTGTGCATCTTGTAACAGCCACATTGCTTTTTTACAGTTATTTTATTAAGTTGTTTAGGGGTTTGCATCCCAAACAATTTTCCTGGCAGTTGTGGCTGAAATTTGTGTTGGTCTACCTAACTGTGGCTTTGTTTCAACAGAATCCCTCATTTTCCATTTCTTAATTAGAGTTTGAACTCAGCTGATTGGAATTCTCCTTGAATATCTTTTTATATCCTTTTCCTGTTTTTATAAAGTTAATCTTCTCTCGCGGATCCTTTGATAATTCTTTTGCTTTCCCCATGGCTTGGATTCCAGCAATGTCAGTGCAGCACTGAATGAAACATACATGGGTCTGTCAGAAGCCCAGAAACTCACTAGCCCCATTCACACTGCCGCTTGGATGCGAGGATCCTGTGCCAATTCTCTGGCTCCGCCTCTGTCTGAAATTTCGCTCCGGACCTCTGGAGGTAGTATCAGAGGCAGAGTATTGGCAAACCAAACAAGTGTGAATGGATAAGCTGGCTGCGCATATCGAGGCTGTGTCGGTCTGACAGTCTGATAATTACACAGGTCCCTCACTCAACAAAATAAAGAGAAATGTCAAATAAAGCAATGTTACATGACCAAAAAAAACTTAAACGTAGTAACTGTAACTGTCTCTGGCAACTTATATGAGGAAAAAAATACCACTGTGAGTCTTCATCACATTTCTGCCCGAAAAACAGCCTCTGCCACCAGCAAAAAACTTTATCTCACCAAGTGTTTGTGTTGAAAAAAAATGACTGCGGCAGTCAGCCCCCCAGACCGAGACTTCAGTGAACTTTCCCCCAGAAAACAGCCTCCCTCCCCGCAAGTGACAGAATCAGACAGCGTCCAGTGCACTGATGGCAATTATGTAATTATGTAATTTAGAGTGAAAAACTTAACTTTGTCACTTTCCAGAATGTTTGGTGGGTCAGGATCTCAATCACAACACATTGTAGCAGCATCCATATGATTATAAACCGTCAGCAGGTACATATTTAGATTGATAGTGGGACACCGGGGAAACACCTTAAAAACACACAGACATCATCATCATCATGACGTGAACTGTCACACTCTTTAGGCACCTGTGTGAATTATACGGGTTGTCTTTCAGGCGGAGAGCAGTTTTAAAAAGCGCAAACACAATTGTTTGATAGTAAATGGTTTCAGCCAACCACTAACCATAAGTGAAAGAAAAGTTTTTGTAGTATCATTCATATTTGCGGAAATTTGGCCAAATAAAACACACATCCTGCCAGGTTATGTAAACTAATGGGTGCAACTCTATTACATATATTGCCGTTTTTATTGTTATCGTATTTGACAATGATGTCATGCATTATTCCTTTTGCACTTTTTTATTGTTACTTATTATTATTACTATTGTGATATTGTTTGTTATTTTGTTGTTATTGTAAGTTTTAGCAATGCCTGGTTCAAGAAGTTCCTTTGGGACTAATTAAGTTCTATCTCACCACCTTGGCAAAGCAACACACAAAGGACCCTTAGACTTTCACACTTTCAGCAAAAAAAAACAAAAAAAACAGGTGAAAAACAAAGGAAGGTAGCTTAAAGGCACATCCTTCAGACTGAACAACCAATACCACCGTAGATAACGCTACACCCAGCAAATTACTATAACTAGTAACTTAAACGAAAACAGAATAAACAACAAATGTGCATTTCTTGTAGCTGACAAATTGTGTATTGATGAAAAGTTATTTTGAAACACCAAAATCACGCCATAGCTCTTCTGAATGTACTGAAATAGACTCCAACATTCAACCTGTTTGCAGAGGACTGGGATGGTTGACAGAGAAGGAAATGTTTGTCGTCTTTTGGACATGGAATAGTTTTCTGCATATGGGTTATTGTGTGGAAGCAGGCAGAATGACTGCTATCTCTGTCATTTATTTTGTGTCCTGTTGTAAAACAGAAAGTTAACCACATTGTTTTTGTTCCCTAAGGTCTCGGGAAAATGTCTTGTCAGATCCCAGCGACTGCATGTCCAGGACTAAGCAGCAGCAGGTCTTCACAAACTCTCACAATTTCTCCGTAGATATCCGAATGCCTGGTGTTGTCCCAAGTGGGGTGAGTCTGTTTTAATACTACACTATTGAGTGATGGGTCTGGATCCTTATATGTCCTGCTACTAGTAATCTTGTAATTAATCAATTAGTGAATTTATAGAAAGTTCATCTGAAGCTGTCCTGGTTATTTATCTTCGTCTCAGATGCGCCAGAAACAGTTATAACAGAACACAAAAAGGGGGTATAATGCCCCTTTTCCACTAGTCAAAAAACCCACTTAAACCAGCTAAGTTCAGGCTTTGTGTGCAATGGGGATGTTTAAACTCTGCATTTACACCCAGGTTAATTGAATCTGCAGTAGACCATGGTTTTTATCACCTCGGCTCAGCTTTGAAATAGATGTAAGGCTCGGGTGAACACGCTAAATTCAGCCACACAAAGTGATGACACGTTATCAACATCTGGTGGTGGTGATGTGTAAATAAAGAAGGAATTTGGGATGCTGTCTATTAAGGATGTTTTATTACTGGACACAGTATTAGTGGTGCAGCCTCTATTTTCTGAACTCAAACCGCTTGACTTCTTGGCTGTGAAAATACCTGGATCGCTGACCAAGCCTGCTAACTTCCGGTTTAGCGCCTGGCTATCTTGAAGGGGGATAGAATAATTTAATCGTGCGGCGACTCTTTGAGAATTTCTGAACGCTATTGGACTGAATGGCTTAAATACTGATAATAAAATTCGTCATTTGCAGGGGTTGTGACACTCAAAATATTGCACCCACTGTTTTACAGGTGCTTCTTTCACAATGAATCTATTGTTGTTTTCTTGTTGTTACCGTGTTCACCCAGGTCTTACATTTAGATCAAAGTCGAGCCGAGCTGAGGTGAGGTGAAAAACGCCTGGGTCTACTGCAGAGCCTGCGATTTTTGACCCGCACTTAAAAAAAGTCTGTGTAGACCCACTAATTTTGTTGGAAAAGTGGTATAAACTATGAGACTATAAGACCTGTGTTGATGGAATTTCTTCAGTGGAGTAATTTTAGTATTGCTTGTCTGCTCCTGAATTACTCTACATAACATTGCAACCACCGTACCCTTTTCTGACATTTAATCAGGCACCCATATGATAAATGTGGGATAAAATGAAGATGCCCATTGCAAGTGAATTCTTGTTATCTTCTTGCCAATTGCTGCTGCAAGAACTTTTCATGGGGCACAGTAAACATTTCATGAAGTAAGGAATCATACCTAAATTTTGATCAAAAGAAAAAGACAATATTTTTGATTCCTCTGAGTTCATATGGCAAAATAAGTTAATAAGTAACTCTCCTGGAGTAGTCGCGTACTTACTGATGGCCCAGGAGACATAATGGAGTTTACTGTGCTGAATGTTACTGAACAGTAGGGATGTCCCGATCAGGTTTTTTTTTTACCCCGATCCGAGTCCTTTAATATTTAGTATCTGCCGATACCGAGTCCCGATCCGATACTCAGCCTTAACTAATATTTTCCTGGATAATACAGCTGTATTAAGAAAAAAAGTACCTGCATTCCTTAATATTTTTTTTATTTTGTTGAAATAAAGTATATACTTTCATATGGCTCTTCCTTATTCTGCATATGCTATTGCAACATTGGCCTCCACCTTCTTTGTGTTAGCAGGTGAGTCTGTGACTCTGCACTGTGACAGCAGACCCTCTTGTACAGTCAGCTGAAGTGTGAGAGACGCAGGCCACGCTTGTTACCTCCATATCATCCACTGCTTTTTACATATTCCTTACGTCATGTAAAATGACGGGGACGTGTTGCTTGTCTATTTCACACGTTTTCCCTTGATTGCCTGTTTTACATGCTCTGCTGTATGAGACCCATGAAACTAGTGCGCATACCAGCGTTGTAACTCGAAAGTGGAAGAAATGTAATTTAATGCCGAGATGGTAGGGGATACCGGGGATTCAAAAACTCCAGGTGACGAAGAAAACCCTGATCCTCTACCACAGAGATGAGCTGGTTATCCAGAGCGATTAATTTAATTACCCTCTCTGTAATATAATTGCCATGTCGCTGTCTCAAAGATATTTGTCTTTCCTTTTGAAAGTATCCGCGAGTGTTTGTTGCTACGGTGTCTTTGCCTGTATTGTTTGAGTGAACTCGTATTCTTTGAGTGTTTTGTTGTGTTTTTATTTGCTGTATCAAATGTGTAGTAGTAAATGCAGCTCTTTTGCAGATGCTACATGTCGCCGTTGGACTACTTTTGCTTTCTAATTAAAGTTATTTCCACACTGCAGACATTTTATCCACAGGTTTGCCAGAGTAGCGTTACGCACGCGTCTGCGTTCTGCCAAAAATTGTGCTCTGACGTAAAAAAAATTAATAAAATTGGGCTTAGGTCCACTTTCAAAATTCAACCAATAGTGTCACTGCAGCAAAGTGATGCCGGACAGTCTGACTCTGTACCACCTCATAATGGTGATAAAAAATAATGAGAACAAATATACATACATACATATACATATACACATATACACATATATACATATATGTGTATGTATATATATCCCTTATCTAGATTTAACGTCCGATTCCGATCGAGTCTGAAACCACGTGATCAGATTGGGACATCCCTACTTAACAGTGTACCATAAAATGTACTATACACTTATGCTGCTAAACATTTCAGCAAGTGATGTCTGCTCTCTATTATTCAGTAATGAATATCAAATTGTGTTCTTAAATGTTTCAGTCGGACACCTACCTGTGTATGGCATATCCTGTGCCGACTAGTCAAGATGCGTATATTGGTGAGTATATTTTCCTAAAAGTATTTATAGTTGATAATTATGTGGGTCACTCTACACCTTGGCCTGAAGGCACAAAATGGAGGGGTAGAGCTGGGTGGCTGAGGCAAGGCATACATTGGGCCAAAGTGTGCACTGTCTCCGAGGAAGGAGTCCCTCCACTGATCTGTGTATCAGTTCCCCAGCTCCAGTGCTTTGGCTATTGAATTCAGTGTTTCAGCTAATAACATTTTGGCTTGGCAGCCATTGAAGACAACAGCAAGAACTCAGTGGCACAAATGAGGAGAGAGAAGAGAGGGCTTCCCATATCAAGGGGGCCATGGAAGTCTTTAGTAGATAATAATAATAATAATAATAATAATAATAATAATAATAATAATAATAATAATAATAATAATAAACATGTAAAACAATCATCTCTGCTTTTTTTAGTAGTCTTCCCCATCTGTGATGGAATGAGTGGAACACATACTACAGTTGTGGCATACAGTCATTGCTTTCCTTGATCTGTGGGGCACATGACTCTGACTGAAGTTTGTTTTTGAATCAGCTTTGACAGCAAATCAAGTTTATACAGAAATGGTCAGAGGAAATTGAGTCTGAAAGCCTGAAGTATGTTGAGTGACTCTAGCATATCATTAAACATTAAATAACTTAACCACAGTGCTTTTCCTCCACAGTGGACTTCCTACCTCATGCCAGTATGGAAACAGTCCATCACATGCTGCTGTTTGGCTGCCAGACTCCTGTCTCTACCAGCAGCTACTGGTAATACTTAACTCACAGCTCACTGTTAAGTGTCTGGAAGGAGTGTTTTCAATGGTGGGGTAAAACATTATACAGTTGTGGTCAAAAGTTTATATTCACTTGTAAAGAACATGTACATCTGAGTAAGTTGAGTTCCAATGATTTCCACAGTTTTAATTTTTCTGTGATTGGTTACATGTCTCAGCAGGTGATAGATTGTGTTTTCTTGTTGACCGTGGCAGTGACACAACTGTGCCATGAAGTATATACTTATAGTTGTTTGCACAGTTGATCTTCGGACCTGTAACTGCTTTGAAATGGCTGTTTTGACTTGTTCACATCAGTAATGTTCTGAGCTCCTTGGACTTTCCCATTGTAGTGTTTGTGGTTGAGTCTAATGGGCGTGTCAAGCAAGCCCTATTAAAATTCAGCCCAGAAAAGTCACCAGCTGTTATCAATCAGAATCACTCGGAAGAAGTTAAGACTCCATGCTACAGAGAACATTTGATTCACACAATTGCCATGATATATGTGTTCTATACAAGTGTATGTAACTTTTGACCACGTACATGCATGCATACATACATACATACATACGTACATACATACATACACACATACATACATACATACACACATATATACATACATACATACATACATACACACATACACACATACACACATACATGCATACGCACATACGCACATACACACATACATACATACATACATACATACGTACTAGGGCTGTAATGATACACCAAACTCACGATTCGGTTTGTATCACAATTTTTGACCCACGGTTCAATACAAACCTTATGTACCTTTATGTAACATTTCAGTAGCTTCTGTTTATGATACTCGTCTGACAGTATCAGAGGCGCAGTATTGGCAAACTGAACCAGTGTGAATGGATGAGCCAGCTGCGCGTATGGAGGACGTGTCTATCTGATGGTCTGTTAACTGAACAGGTCACTCACTCATCTTAATAAAGAGAAATGTCCCACAAAGCAATGTTACAGAAGCAAACGAAGGTAACATAGTAACTGAAATTGTAACTGTCTTTGGCAACTTCTATGAGGAAAAAAATACAGCAGCTGTACGTGGAGAAGTGTCTGTCCTCCTGTCTGTCCTCCCGCCTGTCCTACTGACTCCTCCTCACATTTCTGCCCGAAAAACAGCGTCTGTCACCGGCGAAAAACTTTAACTCACTGAGTGTTTGTGATGAAAAAAAAATCTCTGCGACGGTCTGTCCTCCTTCAGTGAACTTTCCCCCGGAAAAAAAACTCAACCTCGCAAGTGACAGAGTCAGACAGCGTCCTGTTTACTGATGGCGATTATGTAATTATGTAATTTAGAGCAAAAAACATAACTGGGTCAGGATCTCAATCACGACACATTAAAACAGCATCCACATGATAATAACTTATCCGCGGGTTTAGATTGACAGGGGGACACCTGGGAAACACCTTGAAAACACACACGTGTCATCATCATGACGTGTACTGTCATGTCTCTTTAGGAGTCGCAGTGCCGGCTTTCTGTGTGAATTACACAGCGGTTCGTCTTTACTCCACTTCACTTTGTGTGAACGACCAACGGCGGAGAACTGGTGAACCACCGCTGTGGTGTTGATGTGGCGTTACTTATAGCTCATAGGGCTGGATCTGGACTGGAAGTTGTGTCGCGATTCTGCCTTCTTATAGCGCGAGACAGGTTCGTGGATCTGACTGTCTCGATTTCGGTTTTGATACATGTGTCGTTACAGCCCTAATACACACATACATACACACATACATATACGTATGCTCTCTTCTCAGTTTATATTTAAGATGGACTTATCACTGTTATATTGACAGCAGTCACCATGACTATGTGTAATGTGAAAGATGACAAACCCACAGAGACTTAGCCAACCCTTCCGTTTCCCTCAGCTCTGTGAAGCTTTGTAGAAGGCATCTATTTTCAATGACAAGGCTCTTATAAACCCACTGCACAATAACTGTGTTTGTCTGCTGTTTGGTGCTGAGCAGGTAGAGATGAGCTGGTGAAAATAGTGGAGCACTTTGCAGAACTAAAAGGAGAGTGCATACTGGAAATTATTCAAGTGGATACAAACATGACTCCAAAGGAATGATAATGTTGCTTTGTGTCGACTGAATGTGCAGACATGTTCACCATATAGCTTGTAATGGTTCTCTGAATGGGCCAAACTCATACAGATTTAAATATCTCTATAATGATAATTATGTCTTTGTGTCATGCCCCTCCGTATTCTGCTACTTAATACTTAGTGTGAAAGAGGAACTGCTCAGACCATTACAAGTAAGATTGTGCTCGACTTCCCCCTTTTGAGTAAACCATGAACGGAATGTCTAAGAATATCAAGAAACACTATGTCAAATCATATTTACTCCCTGATTGCCTGAATACCAGTCCTTTGCAATGAAGTGCCAAACGCAATAGTAAATTGCAATACCACCTCTATGAGTTACTATTTACAGTATTCATTAATTTCTCTCAAGGGACTGTGGAAGTGTACAAGGCACATGTGAGGATGGAGCTTCCATTATATACGCCTGGGCTCGCAATGCACCACCGACCAAATTACCCAGAGGTATGTCTTATGTCTTCTAAGTGTTGATTGATAATTACTGTAAATCATATTTATTCACTGACTTCAAGCTGTATAGCCCCGTGGCGAGTTTTGCTGTCTTTTGACCAGGTTTTGAGATCTATCTCTAAAATGTTGTCCTCCTTCTAAATGCAGTGGATATAAATGGAATGTATATTTCAGTACTTACATTGTTGAGAAGTAGCTTGTCAACTTAATATTATTCATAGACCTGACTTACAGTTTTCAAAGGATATATTCTTGGGTAAAAGAATAAAGGTAGTTATGATGAAAGTGAGAAGACTAAAGATCATGAATGGTCAAGTATGGGCTTTTGCATACAATTTTTATATTTCCATCTTTTTGTCTTTTGTTTATATCTCCATGCAGTTTAATGCATTTATCTAACCTCTGTTCTAACCGCTGTTCTTTGTTGTGTCATCAGATGTTGGTTTTAAAGTTGGAAGAAACTCAGGAATGTCCTACTTTGTGCTGCAGATCCATTATGGAGATGTCAGTGCTTTCAGAGGTAAATCCTTACCAATGTTAAAGAACTAAAATTTGTGTTTCAAAGACAATTTATGTAATCAGTTACATCACGTATATCAATCCAGTAAAGGTCTGGACAATTTGTGTTTTAAAGTAATCTGAAATACTGTAGCCGGAGGTTTCACAGCTCAGTAAATGTTGTATGGGGAAATGGACAACTTTTTGAATCTTCCTCCCTCCTGTTTCTCTGTGGTTTTACTGATAGCAACATGGCTTCTGCTATAAACACCTGGGATGAAGAAATAAGTGGACAGGTGTTATTACTTTCTGAGTAGAAAGAATTCTGGTTTTGAAGCGTCTCATGTCCTAGTAGTAAGGTGAATCTCATATAAGCGAGGGACTTTGATATAAGACAGGAGTTCACCATCCAATGAAGGCCCGTCCGTTCACTCGGTACCTCGGTTTCCATCACTCTCCCTCTTCACCTTTTTTGCCTCCTCCATCAGCAAGGTTCTTTTTTTACAGTATAAAGGTTCTACATTATACCAGTTGTTCACTTGGAACCTGGGGATAGTGACTAGGGAAAACAATGCCTCCTCCTGTTTTGGTTGCACAATGGCAGACGTACTTCCTTCGTACTGTAATTTGTACTTTATTTGACCAAATCACACTGCAAAATTTAGGTAAACCAATAACTATGCCGATTTTGTCATTTTCCCACAGCCATGACACTGTCCAGTATTATTACTATTTACTTCAGAATAATAAGTTAAAGCAAAGGAGTTGTTCGCAAGTAGGAACAAAATGTTGAGGTGTTTTTCCCTCAGCTGTAGCTGGAATGTGTCATTGCTAAAAATGAAGTTAAGTTAGCATCTTGATTGTGTGATGATTGTATATAACATTAAGGGTCTTTTATTAGGAACAACTGTACAGCCAAATGAAATCCGATACAACAGCCCTACAATAAAACCTACTATAATGAACCTCATACTGTTGCTGTTAGAGTATGAGAAATGTGTTGTTATACTTAAGGGTCTACTTTGAATTGGATGGTATCATGTTAAAAAGGTGTTCTAACTAGAAGTTTTACACTTGTTCTCATTCTTAATTGAAAATCAATCAAAACATTTGCTTTTATTTTAACTACGGATAGCATGGGAAGTGTTTATTGTCATTTTGGTTATTGTATTGATTTCTTTGAGAAAAGGGTTTACTCTTGGAGGATGAACTGAACTGAACTGTTAATATTACCAAACATTTTTTTTATTGTTTTGTTTGGGAAGGGCTACCAACATACAGTCTAACTGTTTTTGTGAAATACTTACCTTTTTAAAGAAGATATGACAATGTAAATGAGTCAGGACATAAAAACAATGATCCCTTTAACTTTTTAAATTTGGATGCAATAGTCTAACAATGGTATAGCTGCCTATTTCCAGCATACCATTCTCTTCTGTTTTTGTAATTGTAATTGTCAGCTTTGATGTTTGGAGTGCACATAATGAAATCAAATGTAGCAGTTTTATTTTTGTTTTATTTTATTTTGTTCTGCAGACCATCATAGAGATTGTTCAGGAGTTGCCTTAAGAATGACATCCAAACCGTGAGTATTTACTTAAATAAATGACTTTTCTATCGAATGCTAAAATGAATGCGAGAATACTGTATGTGTGTTTCTGCTTAAGTACCAGGAAACATTTGCAATAGATAGTTGGACACAAAGAAATAGGAAGGAGATATCACAGGTAAAATTATTAAAAACACGACCAAAACAGCATTCTTACCCTCTTAACTGTGGCTCTCATCAAAGGCAGCCTTTCATTGCTGGCATATACCTGCTCATGGCTGTGGACACAGTTATCCTTCCAGGGAAAAGAGGTAGGTTTGGTATATTGTTTTCGTCATTTCCTCTGATAGCCTTGTCTGGAAGCCATGTTTATTCCATCAGTATTCTATCAAGTAAATGTCCCTTTTTGCTTTCATTGGACCTGTAAAAATGACATAATTATCACAGGTTTGTTCCCCAACTACTGTGTAATTTCTGCTTGTATTGAGCATGTTAATCTTCCAGACATCATGAATAGCTTAAATTGGAATTCTGGTATTTTAAAACTGAAGATTTATATTTTTTGGTGTGTAGTGATTTATACTTTCCAAAAGTTTGGACATCCGTACATAGTGCATAGAAGAGTGATAAGGTGGTGGAGTGGACCTTTGTACAGGTAGCTCTCAAGCCTGTCCCGGGGGTATTCAGACTGTGGGCAGTATTATCAAATTACTCTCAACCTTATTAAGAAAGAGGCCAAAATCGAATTGGCTCGCTGAGTCCCATGTTGTCTGACCTAGAGAGCTCACAAGAAATTGACATGGATGTCTTATTTCACAGTTTGTGGGTTGGTACTCCAGATACCCAAATGTATGTGTACAAGCACTAAAAATAATATTTCCCCTTTAAACTCAACATACATTGCTAACCCACTAATCTTGCTTTGTAGTAAAGCCCTCTATTGTTGTTAATAAAAGCCCACATGTTGACGTATAATGTAATTTGGCCAGTTTGTATTTATTTTATTGTCTATTTGTGTTGAATCAGTGCCAACACTTATGCATTTGCCTTATTGTCAACATGGTCCATATTCAGATGTTGCTCTTGGAATGCATAACACGATAGGAGTGGCAGAAAAGGAACTGTACAGTACAGATTGTGCCTGTCTTGACATTCCTCTTTTGTGTTAGTGACAAATGCAGACATCGCCTGTGATTACACTTCATATCCCATCTACCCGTTTGCCTTCAGGACTCACACACACCACCTTGGTGAGTTATATCAGATAATTCAGCAGATTGTTTCAGAGTAACTTTGATTAGTATCTCTGGTAGTCTGGATGACTGTTTTTCTGTATCAGGCAAAGTGGTCAGTGGCTACAGGATCCGAGACGGAAAGTGGAGCCTGATTGGGAGACAGTCCCCTCAACTACCACAGGTATGTTTTCACATGAGATGTCCCTTATGTGGCATGAATGCACCTTGAACGATTCCACCTTTCTACCCTAAATGTCAGGGTGCCCGGTAGCCAGATTGTTAAAGGTGCATCCATGGCACATTGTTTCACTGTCACTGGTTTGAGTGCAGCCGGGGACCTGGGTTATGTGTCACACCAATCTCTCTCCTTACTTGCTCTCTGCTTCTTCACCAACAAAGAAAAAAAAATAGAAAGAAACCCAGTCCAGGCTTTACCCTAAAACCATGTCTTAACAGGAGCAGCAGATTCAGTATTCCAACCGTTGACACAGGATGTATTTTAGAGCTCAAAGTTCAACTCACAAACACTATAGTTGTGTGCATAAGATTGAAGAATACAGATTTGAAGTCAATGGTGAACTCCCATTTAATGTTGAAATGACTAGCTGAATTATCAATTAGTCAATCAACAGGAAGTCAAAGTAACAATTTAGCATTTTTGAGAATGATATACAGTATATTTTCTTTCTTGCAAAGAGTAAAGATGAGCTGATCAGTAATACTCTCGTATCCATTTGCAAAATATGAAGCTGGAGCTACTAGCCAGTGAGGTTAGCTTAGAGTCATAACTGGAAACTTCAGAAACAGATGGCCTTGCTCTGTCCAATGATAACATGTTGCCTTTCAACATGTAAAACAAGCCTTTGCTTTGTGCAGACCAAACTTACTGTTGTATATAGCCACTCTCTTTCCCACTAACGCGTTACGTAACACGGCCATGATTTGCATAAACCCCGCCCTGCTGCGGAAGTGGTATAAATACGTTCAGCACATCAGTTCTAGCGGTTCTCCCACTCGCTCTCCAGTCTTGGATAGCATTGCTTACAATAGTTTGCAGCTAGCTAACAGCCAACCAGTCAGCTAAACAGTCATGTCTCCTCCACAACGCTCTGCATCTTTCCTGGATGCCACAGTGTGCAGGGTGATGGCGCTGTTAGCTTATTTAAGTTTCCTTCGGATGACAACGTAAGGAAACGGTGGATCGATTTTGTCAAGAGGAGCTAACGTTACTGTGGGGAGTTAAACATCACCACCAACACCCGTCTCTGCAGTGTCCACTTTACCACTGACTGTTTCAGCAACCGTCACCAGGTAATGTCTGGATTTCTGCAGAGTCTGTTGACGCTGGTCACTGGGGCCGAACCGATCCTCTCCTCCGTCCCCCGCTTGCATCCTCTCCTCCCGCCGACAGCAAGTGCCACCGGCCTTATGTGGCCGCCGCTGACCCTCTCCGTCCCGCTGATGGCGGGTGCCACCGGCAAAATGTGGCCGCGCCGCCGCAGCCGACCCTCTCCGTCCTGCTGACGGCGGGTGCCACCGGCATAATGTGGCCACCGCAGCCGACCCTCTCCGTCCTGCTGCCAACTTGCTGCTTGGACACTTTCGTGACAAAAGCCCGTTTTTACCGTTTGTTCCTGCACCAGACACAAAGCAAGCGTGACGGCAATGTTCACGAAAAAGCGTGGCGGACATTATTTACCCTAAGTCCGGTTTTGGACGTGCCGGTGCGTCTGGTGCGTCGGAGGTGGGCCGTGTAGGTGGGCTAGCAGCTAGCTACACACGAACATCCACAGATTCGGATTCCACTTTGTTGTTCTGGTGTATCCGCATCTCCTCAGACCCGAACAGACTCGGTTCGGACTCGTTTTGTCTCATTATTCCACAACAGTCAGTTTAGATGCACAGAACAGAACGGGACCGAACCGCCGGCAAAATCCCGGTCCTGCTCGCGCCGCTGCAGGTATAAATCTGCTCTCCTCAGACCGGAACAGACTCGGTCCGGTCTCGTTTAGTCTCATTAATCCACAACAGTCAGTTTAGATGCACAGAACAGAACGGGACCGAACCGCCGGCAAAATCCCGGTCCAGCTCGCGCCGCTGCAGGTATAAATCTGCTTGTTTCTTAACGTATGTTGTAGGCTTGAGCTCTGCAGTGATTGGCTCTGGTGCGCATGTGGCTACGGTGTGCAGTGATTGGCTCTGGTGCGCACGTGACTGTGGTGGCTCCTGTGGACAATGCTGCAGAATATGTAAAGCATTTATGAAATAATTTATTCACGGTATCATTGCAGTCCAAACAAATGCGAAGTTGCACACCATTGAACCACGCATCAGCCATGTTAAAACTCTCAGGTCAGTCTGATTCTGATCCGCAGAGATATTTGAGGCACACACACACAGACAGACAGAGATTCCTTGCTTTTATAGAGAGATGGTGGCACTGGAGTCACATAAAATAAAAGCTTACAGCGAGAGCTCCCACATGATATCTTTCATCCGTTTTTTTTTTGGTTAGTTGCCCCTTCTTACACTCTTCATTTCATCCTTTCTTTCTCTGCTTTATAGTCACATGTCCATCTTATTTTCCTCTTTCCTGTCATTTTTCCTTCCTGCCATCTCGTATAATGTCTGTGCTCAAGGATGGTGACGGTGTGTGACCCACCTTATATTAACTCAGATGCCTGGCTTTAGCGCAAGGTAGCAGTGAATACACGTAACCTATAATCTAATCAAATAATTTCAAAAAGACTTGTTGTTTAAACATCTGAATTCAACAGAGAATATGTTGCTCACAACCGCCTTGGAATTTCTGTTTGGTCATTGCCCAGCATTCAATGTGTTTTCTCTCCAGGCTTTCTACCCTGCTAATAAGGAGGTGAATGTGAAGTATGGCGACACCATTGCAGCCAGATGTTTGTTTACTGGTGAGGGCAGAACCTCCAAAACATTTATTGGGTGAGTTTTGTTTAATATTCAATGTTCCTAATGCATTTTTAAACTGCACTGAAGAGGTAGTCTACAGTAACTGAAAAGTACCCTTTCATTATCAATGGTTCTACTCAAGGTTCTACTCAGACAACTTCAGTAATAGATGAGCTTTTGTTTGCTCCTTTTTTGGACTGTCTTTGTATTGAAATACAGCTTACAGACATTCATCATAGGTATGTAAGACAGACCAGTTTGTTCTCCTCTGCCACACCTTCGGTTCTTTAAACCAAGGCTGGAGATGTACTTGCATTAAATTATAGGTCTGCGTGTGCATGAGGGCTGCCACACATGTCCTGTGTCTGTTTGGAGTGTTGGCTGTGCATGTCCTCAGTAATTAACACCACATAAAATGCATATGGACATGAACTGGAGGGCAATGGGAGAAAAACCCTCTTGAAAGAAAGCAGATCACAGCAAACCACATTGGTGTGTGTGCGTGTGTGTGTGTGTGTGTGTGTGTGTGTGTGCGCGTGTGTGTGTGTGTGAGTTAGGTGTGTGTGAGTTAGTTGAAAATTCTGGTGGTGTTTCTTCTCATCCTTGTCCCATTGACAGAACAAGATAAACATAAAACATACTTGGATGCCATTTACAAGTTACATACAGTATATGTGATGGCACTGCTGTTACTTTGTTCTTCTATTATCTCAGCATTACCAAAATATTAACCTTCAGTATGTATCATGTTTAAGTCATACAAATACAGCCGTTTTATTCAGTTCTATGGTGTGGCCTTTAGTTCTATCCTCCGATGACATGTGTAGTACACAGGCAAATACATGAACGCTAACAGTCACAATGGAGCTGGATGTCTGTGTAACCATGTTGCTGAAAATAAAGTTTATCTCCAGCCTTAAAGGGATATTCCAGCGTAAGTTTAATCCATGGTCTAACACACCGTGACAACAAGTAAGATCTGCTAGCACAACTCACCACTCTCCTGCAGCAGCTTGCTCATTGTGGGGAAGCCCTGCTAGTCGATTACCGAGTGCAGTTAGAAATGCTTAATTCCATTCTTTTCCCTGTCAGCTCTCGATGATAGCTGTTATAAACTGGTAGGCAAGACACATATGACGTTGGATTGCATTTCCATGGAGTGATAATCATTTTCATCCTTGAGCTGCGGAACTCTGCTGCACTCTTTGTGAGTGATATATTCATCGCTAAGAGCCCTTTTGTTTTTTCTGCAGTGGTACCTCTGATGATGAAATGTGCAATTTCTACATTATGTACTACATGGACAGCAAACATGCCATCCCATACATGAACTGCATGGAGACTGGCTCCAAAGAGCTGTTTCAGCATATTCCAGCTGAGGCAAATGCTCCCATCGCTGTCAGTCCAGGTGATATGAAATCTATGATGCATATGGGAAGCTCAGCAGGTACAAAGGAATTCAGTATTGTTCATATTGCATACCTCTAATCTAAAGTTATTACTTTTAAAATTTAACTTTGTTTTGGAGGGGGGGCGCAACACTTTCATGTCATTTTATTTCACGGGTCCTCGTCTGTCATGATAAGTAGGTGGTTATTACAAAAAAAACAATTTTAACATTTCTTTTTAAATCAACCCACAATTATCATAATAACTACCTCAAAATTCATTGAAAATGACCCCAACAGGATTCAATAATGATATTCTGCTATTTTTCCACAAGCAGTCACAAGCAGTTAAGACATAGCTGGTAATGTCTTTAGTACATTTCTAGGAAACTTCCAGCTGCTTTCCACTTAACTTGTGATGTGAATGCCATTTTAAACTTCAGCTAGTTTCTGTCAAATTTCTGTGTGTGTGTGTGTGTGTGTGTGTGTGTGTGTGTGTGTGTCAAATAAAGAGAGAGAGACCCTGATTGTTGACTTGGTGACAATATGAATGGTTAAAAGATGTAATGTAGTTGGAAACTAAGCTGCAACAACTCTCAATTTTCGTGGCCTGCTGAGGGGAAGTTAGATGGAAACAGTGATGGATAGTTACTAGGGCTGTAACGATACACCAAACTCACGATTCGGTTTGTATCACAATTTTATGACCCACGGTTCGATACAAACCTCAATTTTTTTTTTTTCTAAATTAAACATTTTATTTATGTAACATTTCAATAACTTATGTATATGATACTTGTCTGATAGTATCAGAGGTGCAGTATTGTGGAGGGCATGTCTATCTGATGGTCTGTTAACTGCACAGATCCCTCACTCAACTTAATACAGAGAAATGTCCCACAAAACAACGTTACAGAACCAAACTAAGGTAACGTAGTAACTGTAACTGTCTTTGGCAACAAGTAAAAAATACCACAGCTGTACGTGGAGAAGCGTCCTTCCTCCCGCCCGACCTACAGACTCCTCCTCACATTTCTGCCCAATAAACAGCATCTGTCAACGGCAAAAAAAACTTTAACTCACTGAGTGTTTATAATGAAAGAAATCTTTGTGACAGTCAGCCCTCCGGACCGAGACTTCAGTGAACTTTACCCCGGAAGACAGTCTCCGTCGGTTTTGATTGACAGGGGAGACCCCTTGCTAACACTCACGTGGTCATCATCATGACGTGTACCGTCACGTCTCTTTAGGAGTCACAGCGCCAGCTTTCTGTGTGAATTATGCAGCGGTTCGTCTTCACAGCGGTGTTCCGCTCTGTGTGAACGAACAAAGGCGGAGAATTGGCGAACGACCGCTGCGGTGTTAATGTAGTGTTACTTACAGCTCATAGGGCTGATCTGGACTGGAAGTTGTGTCGCGATTCTGCCTTCTCACAGCGCGAGACAGGTTCGTGGATCTGAGTGTCGCGATTTTGGCTTCGATACATGTATCATTACAGCCCTAATAGTTACTATCCATCACTTTACAAGTACCTTGTTCTGTTACGGGATTACGACCACTGAAAAGTAACTTGTTGCTTTGCAGCATTGCCTAGTGTACCTAGTGAGAAAAGTACTTTTGTGTTGCCAAAAGTGAAAACCCTTTTGTGATTCCTTGCACATTTTGCTACTCGTGTTGTCCAGAGGATGCATGGCTTCCTTTAAAATGATTGACTCCACCGATATTGAATAGGCTATTCTACAACCCATTATCGGTGACTCTGCAGGCTCATAATGACAGACACAGTATCCCCTTCAAAGCTGATTGTTTTTTTGTTGCATTATAAACCAAAGCCAGTCCTGGGACACACATAGCCTATATTCAACGTGTGTGTGCGTGTGTGTGCGTGTGTATGTGTGTGTGTGTGTGTGTGTGTGTGTGTGTGTGTGTGTGTGTGTGTGTGTGTGTGTGTGTGTGTGTGTGTGTGTGTGTGTGTGTGTGTGTGTGTGTGTGTGTGTGTGTGTGTGTGTGTGTTGAAATCGCATGGTCAGCCTATGAATTAATTATTATTATTATAAGATAGTATTCCAGTAATTATTGCACCTATTTAGAGACAATTGAAATAATTTTCAAATACGTAGGTCGTATAACCACCTATCACACCAGCTACTTAGCATGAAATTCCTGGTCCTTAAAATGAAGTGTGTAGGTTCTCTTTCACTTTTCACACCTTTCTTCATGCATGCCTCCTTTTCTTTTGTAATGTGCATTTTCCAAAAGAACCTGTCTCTCGCTCACTGAAATTTGTTTTTTATCCTAAAGATCATCAGGAGAACAAATCCTTGGATACTAACAAAGCACAGCAGGTTCTGGATCAGGGTGAGTTCAAGGAAAATGATCTCCAACGTCTACACAGATTTTTTTTGTTTTGTTTTTGTTTTTTATTTTTTTTGCACTATAAAAACTTATCCAATAATCAGACTGAATTTCATGAATTCATACCCATTCAAGTATTATTCACTGTATTATTCAAGCTGCTATTGTCATTTAGTACTCATATACCGTTGCATTTACTAATGACTGATATGTCCAGCCTCTGACATCATTGTGGGTCCACAATTAATGTGTCAACTAGCGTACAGTTAGTATGGATTGACAGAGAACATACACATTTTTGCATATAATTTAATGGTTGAATAAACCATAATGTACCTAATTTAAAATGTATAACTTCTGTGACACAAAATAAGTAACTTCAGTAGAGTCCATTGTTTTCCAGGACATTATGTCTGTTTAATTTCTCCTTTTTTTTCACAATTGAGGCACACAAGAATTATAAAAGACTGTGTCTGAGCACACTAACTAGTGTGTTGTCAATTTAGCATACAGATGGCAAAACCAGCTAAATTCTAATTGGTCTACTTTGGTCGTCAAGAGGTCATTTTCTATGTTAAATACTATGGTCTATGGACTTTACATTTACTACATACAAGCGCTTAACAACAGTTGTTACATTTACCCATTCACACACACTCATACACTGATCACAGAGGGTACATGCAATGCATTTTTATTACAGCATGCAGCCAACTGCTCATCAGGAGCAATTTGGGTTTCAGTGTCTTGCTCAAGGATACATTAAAGCGCATCCAGGGCAGTCAGGGAATCGAGCCAGCAACCTTACTGAACCCTTACTGTATAGCCTCAAAATTAATACACTGATGAACAATTATCAATCTGTCCCACGCAAGCACCGCACACACTATGTGAGAAGAGCCAGGTAAAGCAGCAGGGCTAAGATGTTGCTAAGCTTCACAGAGCTGGCCATCTCAGGAGGAAAGAGTCAGATGCAGTGCCAAACCCGCTGGAGGTAAAAACGCCCAGGATACCCACATGTACTGAACGCATCCCCCAAATACTGCTGATTTTGTGGTGTTGGCATTTCAATGGAGCTTTGTCATTTAATGCACCTACGGCACAATGCAGGCATCAGGTTTGAAATGCCAACACCACAAAATCAGCAGTATTTGGGGGAAAGTCACTACTTATATGATATATTCATATTCCTCTATGGTAACCTCAGTGTCTGCGCACAAATGCATAAACACATGCAGCGTGTCAAACCCAAAATGGAAGCTCTGCTTCTGTCTTTACATTGCTCTGACAGTCTCCTCTCTGCAACGAAAAGTTATTACATTCACCTCAGTATTACAGAACTGGGCTAAGTATTAAGTCCTGTAGTGGTCCAGGTTTCAGGGATCCAATCCCCAACATGTTATATACCATATTTATGTGACGGTGAAGCCAGGTTCTTAGAACCTCTCCGATTGGATATTTTTTCAATATTTCCATTTTCTTTTCAATATTTCACAAATAAAAAAATAGATTAGATATATTCTTTTTTAATTAAAGGGTCAATTTGGAAGATGTGCTGACTTTGTGTTTTTTGTGGCCTCGGCTAGTGTTTCATGCTCTCACTTGCTGTGTTCTTCATAGCCTAAGTAGCATTTGATCTGCAGCCAATGGTTTTGACCACTTGTTGTGGTCCGTGTAACATTGAAGTCATACTAGGATAACTCAAGAGAATATGCAGTTTGTTTTGGCACTGTATCTGCTGTGGCTTCACTCAGATCAACCCATCGTTCTCTGTTTATTATCCCTGTCCTACTCCTCTCTGTTTGTATGCATACTTGTGTGTGTAAGGAGTGTGATACATTATGTACAATGCGTAGGAGGAGTGACCATCCATGTCAGCCTAACCCATTGTAGCCTAATGCATGGTATCTTAAGCTGTTGAGTCGGAGTGCTGTTCTATTGTGTATAAAAACACGTTGAAATACTGACAAAGATTTGAGCCCCAGTACTGCATGCATTAGCTCTGTCACCACTGCAGACACAGTGCTAGCTGCCTTCAAGGAATGTCTGGCAGAGTATAGTAATATTACTTGGTTGTTTACAAAGTTTGTTTGGTTTTATGATATACTCATGTGCCACTAGTCTTTTTAAAAATCTCTTTTCAAATTATCAATACTTTAGCTCCATTCTTCACTCCAAAGGAATAAACAGACTAACAACTGGGTCTAAATGAAAATATTTATTAACTGATTAAATAGAAATCCAATCAATGAATAAAAATGTTTTGTCATCAAATATGATTGTTTAAAGCCCCACACACACCGCCCAGACGTCCAACTGCCTTATCCGACCACTCTCCGACCACTCCGTTGCCTCTTGTCTGACCCGTTCAGCAGAAAAGTTGCATTGAACACACCGCTTCGACGTGCTGCCTACTCCACAGCAGCGTGTACGTTCTGCGCTTGCGTTGCAATAAGCTGGTGGCGCTTGTGTTGTGAGTTGTAAACGAGAGGCTTATGCACGCAACTCATTTTACTTTCGATCAAAACGAAACTTAACTATTTCAGATAAAAACAGCTGCATACTAAACATGCAGCGAGGCATTACCAAACGAACACAGATTAATTCGTCCTGAACGGACATAATAACAACTAGTCTCATGCCTGTACTGCAAAACATGAAAACGGGGAATAACAGAACGGAGTCCATAGAAAAACAAAGCGCACACAGTATTCTGCCCTCCCACACACCGCGCTGATTCGCTAGCACACCGCCAATCAGAACGGCCATTCAGCTGGCACACAACCAATCAGGGAATCCAATGGATCAGACGTCCGACAGCCCTCCTCCTCAGACTTCGCATGCTCAATCGAGGCAGACAACGTCCGAACGGCTCCGAAAGCTTCAGACGCAGCTGTACACACCAAACAGAAATGTTCCCGACCTCGTCCGAGTCTCTCCAAACGCTTCAGACGTCCAACGGTTGGGCCGGTGTGTGGGGGCCTTAAGATAAACAAACAATCATGGTGATGATTGTGAATTGAAATAATGAACAGGCAATGGTGGAAGAAATAACCTGTCCAATACGGACACTGATAACTGATGCTGGATTAGGATGCAAAATTAAGACGTTGAATTACTGTCAGTATTGTTGATGTTGTTGATGTTGTTTTGAAATCAACCCAGTCATGAGCAGTTATAGTGGATGGTTTTTCCCTACTTTGAGCAGTGAAGGCCGTTGCATGAGATGAGGTTGGTCAGAACCTACAGCATTAGAAATGTTGGTCAGAAACCTGTATCCCTGAGGCGTAGTGTTGTAGTACTCAAGATCAGTCTTGGTCTCGAGACCATTTTTTGAGGGTCTTGGTTTTGTCTTGGAATCAAGGGCATTTTTACTCGGTCTTGTCTCGGTCTCGGACTGGGCGGACTCTGGTTTTTTGAACGAGACTGGTCAAGACCACCGCTGATAGGCTTTTTGTCCATGCCTTACTGATAAGAGTGAAAAAGGACCCTCTCAAAAACAGCTAATAACTTCAAATCACTGGTAGTGTAAAGACTTCCCCCAGCTGCAGCTGCTACTTGCCCAGTGTCAGAGTGGCTGACACGCCCCCCTGCACACAGAGTATGGAGACGACAGGAGGAAAGCGGCTGTGTGAACTCGTAAGCAGGAGGCGATTTGAGGGGGGATGCCGTCCCCCTTGTTAGCAAAATTATCAAAAAGCATCCCCCTTGTTAACCTGACATCAGTCTCCATCCCAGAGTCAAGCCGGGCACAGCTGCTTTGCGATCCGGCTGCCTGGTTTATTTTTCACGATAGCTGCAACAAGCTTCACAGCACAAATCACGCCAACAGGAAGTCAGAGACACAGGAACGCATCCGGTCAATTTTCAAAATAAAACACCCTGTGCAGACTCCCGAAAAATGACCAGATCAACCAAGTCGGGCCGACTAAAGGCTTCTGAAGCGTTCCCGATATGAATCTTGTTCTCTTTATACATTCATGTTATGATGCCGTGCGAAGGGCGGAATTAAACCTGTAGCAGATGCGACGTGTTTGTTTTCAGTAATGTTCAAGTTTTTTCAGAGATGAGTTTTTTCTGTAAGTTAGAATATTAATAGAAAGTTTGCTAGTTCTGTTCTAAAACTAAATGTTACTTTTTGTAAGTGTTTTTGGTGTGTCAGTTCAGAACATGGTGGCTTATGTTATGTTGGTAATTGTCATTTTTGTGCTGGTTTATAGTTTAACCATTAATGAGGTAGCTGTTACATTTCCTAACGCCAGCTGATTTATCCCCCGTTGAAACGCACTCTGCTGGAATAACTTTCTCCATTCTGTATTTGTAGTTTTTTTTAAAATATAAGGTCTTCATATCAGACAATATATATGCTGATATTGATATATCTGTGATAGGCTAATATTGGCCAATAAAATCGGCCTTCAAATAAATCGGTCGAGCTCTACTATTTTGCACAATGTTCATTGTGTGTCTTTCAAGGCATTTAGATGGTAAAAAATTCCAAGGAGTCATGTAATTTAAAATAACCCTGCATGAAGTGTACTGTGAGAAACATGACAAAACCCTGCCTGAATAAACTCAGTCCGCTGCTACAATTTAAAGGTGTATTTACTCATAACTTTAATATAGTTATAAAAAGACAGTTGTATTATTTATCAAGCCAGGAAAGTCCCATTGAGATTAAAAACCTCTTTTTCAAGGGAGTCCTGGCCAACGGGCAGCAAAAAATACACAGTTAGGCTCACAACATAAATTCTGCAATGCTCTGCTCACCGAAACAGCTGGGACGACGTCAAACTTCTACTGGCATGAGGACAGGTAAGCTGTCGGTTACCATACAAAGTTTAACATTAACGTTATATCAAAAGTCTTGGTAAATTTCAACCCCCCCATCCAGAGACAATGAGTGAAAGCATGACAATGAGTGAAAGCTCAATTGGCGTTGTTGTCACAAGCAAGATAACAGAACAGCATCGATGAAATGGGACATATTTCTTCCCCAAAATGTGTGATACACATACAGGGCTTTGTCAAGTCAAACTGGTGTTGTGGGTGCTAGTATAGAAAGAACAGGCATTAAGGAATAATGCATGGGTAAACTATAAATCAGGCAAAATTAATGGTCGGTCTCGACCTCCAAATGTCTCGGTTTTGGTACTCTCTGGTCTCGGTAATTTCTTGGTCTCGATTGGTGTGGTCTTGACTACAACACAGCTGAGGCGACATGTGGTTGTAGGATGACAAATTCTACCTGGGCTGTCTTCTGCAGTTGTTCGACGGGGGAAGTCTGACAGCAGAGTTTTGTACTAGAGTTAGCTTAATAGAGATTGTGTAGGCGGCAGGGCAGATGAGCAGTCTGCACGGATCTCTCTCTGGTGGGTTGATGGCAAAAATTGTTATCAGCTTTGCCGGATAACTTTTGAAAGACTTGGCGCTGGACAAACGACACAAAACTCAAAAAGTCCTCAACAAAAGCCCCGGTGGTGTATACAATGTATAATAAAGTGGTAAAAGAATCAGTTACGTGTTAAACTTGGTGATAAAAATAGAAGTTAAAGCTCATGCCACAAGACAAAGGCAAAATATTACAAAAGGCACAAAGAGCAAAAAGAGTACGAAAGTAAGAAGAGAATAACAAAATAACAAGAGCATAACGAGAGCATTAAAAGGGTTACAGGACAAAAACAAGAGGATGGAAACCACGTTGTCACCTGTTTTTATCGTGGACTCTCCTGTCCTTCCTCTCCTCACCTGTCCTCTCCTTTCCTATTCTATGGTGGTAGAGAGGCCAGTAACTTTCCTAAGCTTTTAATTGTTAAAACTTTAAAAACCTGTAGTGGATACGAAAAAGAACAATACATCCATCAGTGAAATTACTCACTGGAATCATACACATAAATATAGTAAGAACTCCCATTTTGCCAAAAAATAAAACACTTCACAGTTTTCATTATATAGGCCATATTATGAGTCTTGACAGACAGAGTTGTAAACTACAACTTGTCTGGTGTGTGGAGGCAGTAATTCTAATACTGATTTTTAATATTGCAACACAAAATCCTATGAAAAAAGATCATATGAGCCTACTCAAATATCAGTGTATCCTTTCAACTGACCATCTGAAATATCTCTGTAGAAGAGATAGCAATATATGCATAAGTGTGTACTGTAGTTTATCAATGTAATGCCCAGCTTTAAATTGCGTGACTTGTCATTTCTGTCCTTTCTTCTCTGCATTGATTTTACTACTATTCTAACACCTTTCCTTCCTCGAGCCAACTCTTCACTGTCCCATAGAGTGAGACCACAGCTTAGCCTTATTTTCTGCTCCATGGTGTCTACCGCTAAATGCTGTGTAGCAGACAATAAATATTTATCGTATTTTATCTTTTCGATAGCTCTGTCCCAATTAAACATTTCACCAACCTTCCTTTGAACACCTTTATTTGCCCAGTTAAGCAAGACATTGCGTGTAGCCTTTGGTCTTCTTGTCCTTTATTTGCACTCTTTCCTTTCCTTTGTCTGTCTTTCTATCTGTCTGTGCAGGTGACCTCTATTCTCTTATGTCCAAGCTGCTAGGCCAGGGCAAGGATGTTGTTCACATTCATACGTACAACCCCAGCGAGACAGCCCAGGCTGTGTTGGTGGCTCAGATGGATAGCTTAATGCAAAAGAAAGACTTGGGATCTCTCAGTGCCAGACTAGACTTCCAAACCAGGGAGCATCCTGTTTTGGCGAGGGATAGAGTCCACAAATTCCATCAGCTTGAGGCCACAGCCAAGCCACCAAGAAGCAAGGTGCTAGCTGAAGGACAAGGTGGGTCCTGGATGCTATTTTTTTGTTATTGACAATGAAAACATCCCAAACTTTTTTCTTTGAGTGGTCCAATATTCTTAACTGTTACATATACACAGTATGCTGTATATGTTTGGACACCACTTCAACTTATTTACTTTGCCATAAGGGGTCCAATAAATTAGGTAAAATAAACTGGTTTGAGATCTGTACAGTGTTATCTGTCAAATTCACCAAAGTTCTAGTCGTAATTTTGTATGATGGTTTTAAACCAATTGAAAAATGGATATATGGAATAGTAAGCACAACTTATTTTTAGGGTTAGGGAAAAAATCTTCCACATTTCTTTTTCTCTCTGGCTGTTGTGTTTCCTCCTCAGTTCTGACTCAAGTAACTTGATCCCTTTCTCTGCTGTTCCTCATGAATATGTGACTCAAACTGGTCGACACCAACCTTGCATCATTTCAACACTGTTTTTTCCAGTCTCAGTCATTTATCTACCACAGGGAAACAATTGACACCCATGTGTGTTTTGGCTTCAGTGCAAAGAGTTTGCTTGTTTACAAGGCACCCTATGGAGTTTTCTTACACACATTACAGTTAGGTTTGCATTCAGAGTTGCTCACCGAAACATATCCTTGGCCCTATTTTGATGGTCTATCGCGCTGCACACTAGCGTGTTTAGAGGGTATATCCAAATCCATTCTGCTAGTTAAATGGCGTATAATCTTGGCGCAATGTGGGGTGCACAGCGCAAAGAGATGGTATTTAAACTCTGACTTAGTCATAGGTGTGTTTTGGGCAGAATATAAATCAAACCAATCGAGAGACAAGCTTCTCCCATTCCCTTTTAAGAGCCAGGTATTAAACAGTGGCATTCATCTTTGATGAGGGAAAGGGATGCGATCCTCGGCTGCTGGACCCCTGCCCCACCGTTTCACAATCGTCCCATCACCAACTCTGTTTGACTGTATATGAAAAAACAAACTGATGTTAATCTGAGCAGGATAAGGAGCACTGCAGCGTCCCTCTGTGTGTGCCAATTCTCAGTCCATGGATCAGACAGGACAGGTCATAAAAAGTATGATCCTGATCAATAACGGGTGGGATGAGAGAGGAGAAATACAAACATTATATCTGTTGTGATTGATTGATTGATGAAGGCATCAATGATTTTGTTGCTGTCCAGGGCCCTTGTTCGCTCAGTGTTTGTAGCCAACAGTGCCAGGTAGCTGGTTCAAGAGTCCCTACTACTGTTCCTTAGGTAGTTTTTCAACAAGGCAGACAAGAAAAACTGCGGTCACAGCATACTGATTTGACAGCTCTGAAGTGTCAGAGACTTGCATATTAGTTTGTACAAGTCTGTAAATGCATGTCTGTATGGCTTCACGAGGGATAGGAACTCTTTAGTGCTGGTGATAATGTGTCCCTGTTCTTTTTGTCTTTGCGGTAGCTGGCGAGCTTGGTGCAGCTCTGCAGACAAGTTTTCCTCACCTATTCCATAATGACGGGCCATGAGCAGTATGCACTGTTTGTCTAGAAAATATGTGTTTGGGGCTTAGGGCTAGAACACCTCTGAGTACCTCATTTGTCTCTGTTGAAAAGCACTGTTTCATTTCTATTCACAGCCTGTCTTTAACAGGATCGAATGAGTGCGTTTTCAGGTCATCCATGCTGTCTAAGCATGCTCTTTCCAACAGGGCCTACAAAACAAAATCCTCCAGATGTCGTGCTGTTTGGGCCTGCCTTCTCTCTCGTAGTGAAGTTTGTCTTTCAATTCCTGTGTTTGCACACAGGCCTTCTGGTGCTTTCTGATTTCTGTCCTTTTTTTTCCATCTGTGCACTTTTCTGAGAAAGCAGTGATTAGCGACTGGGCCAGATTACCCGTTGCTTCAAGATCAAAATTGGGGGCCTATAACTGATCTGACATGAACCTGGTTGTTCTGAATACTTCCTTGAAAAGAATGAGATGCAAAATAATGTTTCAATGATTGCACTGATAGCTCTTGCCTCTATCCTCCGGTGCGAGCTTGACTGGCCAATAATATCACGCAGTGTTGCCCGGGTTGCTGGAAGAGCTTTCTTGACTGCCCAGATTCCATTATACTGCCCATCGAGTGTCACATAGCTTCTTGAGCTCCGCGGGCTGCGCTGTTGGCTCAAGTTGAAGAGCATTTTTAGTGTCTCAAAAAAGTCCACTAACACCAAATTGAGCTTATGTACATGGCAATGTATATAAATTGCTTTTGGAACCTAAACTTTTCCTGAACTCCATTGTTACATCCCGACATTACTGGTGCTCCGTCATAACACTGGCTAACACAGAAATGTAGGTCTATATTACATTGACTGAGTAAACGCTTCAGGCTGGCTTGTACTGAGTCCGTGTCTAACCCATTTGCTTAGGTGAAATGCAAAAATTCCTTATGTACTTCCTCTGACACTGGGTGCAAATACCTCGTAATCACTAAACTCTGTTAAATACTTTCATCCACCAAAACAGCAAAGTGCCCTGCATCCTTCACCTCATCACTTATTTATTTTCATATCATATCAGCCATTACAGTGAATATATAATTTTGTATGTCACTGTGAATGTATTTGGCATTTGCTGGATTACTGGCTTCTTGTCCACTATTTGCAATGACATGCAGAAGCTGGTGAAAGTTGCTCCTATTAGATGACTTCTCACGCTCACTGTGACCTTGCTGTGGAGTCCCCTGGCAAAGTGTAGAGGGTAGATTTTCCTCCACAGCCTTCAAGTACTTTCTGTCCTCCATAATCTGTTTGTCCGCTTGTCTCTTTTTGTTTGAACTCACTCCGTGTCTCCGTAGAAAATTTGTGTCCCACACTTCCACGATGACTCTTCAGAGATGCTGATGCTTTTTGCAAGTTGTTGAATCTGTTGTTGGTAAATGCTGGCTCCAAATGAAATCTGTGACCTCATTTTAAAAAATGGTAACAAGAAAAAGAAAAATGTGTCTTTGGACACATAGTATTCCAGCCATGTATACTGATCCAACCACTTCTCTGCTGATTCCAAAATGTCCATGCGGGGTATTTTTGAAGAGCTGGCCCTCTCGGGGATGATTGCTTATATCATCTGCAGCAATGCTAGCATCCTCAGCTGTAGAAGCTGCGGTGGCAGGCAGGCCCCCCTCCTCTTCCCCATCCTCCAGCGTCTTTTTAGGTTAGTGTTGTGTCTAAACCTTAATGAGACCTTTTAACATCTGCTGTATTAGCCCTGTTTAGTTCACAATCACTCCCGTTTCCGGGTTTTGATTGAATCTGCATGTGTGGACATTTAGAGATTAAATTAAATGATCCATTATGAAAGATTTACTGATTAAGCTAATGCTAGCTACCAAAACAATTGCACTCTTTGGCTAACAGGAAGTTGAAGTAAGGTCAAAAGT
Organism: Diplodus puntazzo; assembly: GCA_963678695.2. Classification (NCBI taxonomy): domain Eukaryota; kingdom Metazoa; phylum Chordata; class Actinopteri; order Spariformes; family Sparidae; genus Diplodus; species Diplodus puntazzo. Next base: position 2,492,608 of record OZ023173.1, on the reverse strand, counting down.
TCAATGCCTGCTGTGCCCTTTGGCTGAATCAGATCACCTGGTTTTATGTTTTTTTTTAGTCATCAAGATACATTTATTTTTGTATTCATATATTTATTCATTTTACAAATTTTAGATCATGGTATTCACGCATAAAAAAATTATAAGTAAACCACAGACATTTTCTTGTGGGTGCTGTGGCTGTGCTGGGAGTAGCTACAGCACCCCAAGCCCCTCCTTGGCACCACTGATGTCCTCCAACAGTAGAAACGATATGGATATCTGTACATTAACGTGCAAATTTTTGCAAAAGGAACAGCTGATTAACTTATTTGATTTATTAAATCTCCTGACTCATTTCCTTTGGAGAGTTTATAACAGATTTTAATTGTGTGATTAAATGCTGATATTTGTTACAGTGACATGACTGTGTTCATGGAAATAAGTGAAAGCAGCCTCTCAAATCACAAAATCTGAGTGTATGAACGGTGTGAACCAGCCTGTGTGGGCGCATGTATTAGGCCTGTTGTTTTAATAAAAAGTGCACCTGCACCCACCTGTGCACCCCTGGACGTGTTTGTCTTACAGTGACGTGTGGTCTGGCTATCTTGAGGCAGCAGAAAGCGACAGCGCCATAGACCAACAAAAACCTGGTTTAAAGTCATAGGCACAGTCTGTTTCCTGCTATTTAAAGACAGAATTGTCTTTTATGAAACAAATTTCTGTGCATTTCTGGATATTTTTGGCACATTACTGCCACATGAATAGCAGGAAACCAGAGGCAGAAATGTGTATTGCATCGCTCATAGGTATTAATTCGAACCCTCATGCGCGTGCACGAGACACTGTGACCATGCATTAAATCTGCCAGTTGTCATTTTCATACCCTGCGCCCTAGTTCTGTACTTGCAACGGTCTCTGTGGTCAGGCACATTGTTCAGGGGTCGACATTGGTGACTGTTTGGTCTAGGCACTTAATTTGCTCAGGCAACTGTAAACTACGTGACAATGATTGTCCATGGATGTAAGAGCTTGATTTTAGATCAGACCTGCCACACATTCAGAGGCAAACGCTCTTGAGTCATGTCAACAACACAGCCGCTGGTTTGTATGCATCGTGGTTGTACACAGCAAGTTAACTTGGCTAAAATAGGAATCACTATATAGTAACTTTATTATATGGAAATATGAGTAAAATCTTCTTGTGATGGGATCGCACCAGCTAAGGCATCCGCCAACATGTTGACGCTCTGACTCTTGACTACTCAGGAGTCAGTGCTACAATATTATATGTGTACCCTCTGGCTCCCTTTCTGAAACCACTGTCATCTTTGAACCTGGTCCTCAATTTGATCTCAACTCAATCTCAAATCTTCCACTGGTCTCAAAAATTACTTCCCTGGTAGTTCTCTGGATTTTTTTCACTATCTATCTATTTGAGAGCATGATTTGATGATACTGTGTGATGTCTTTCTAAAAATCCCTGAATCTCTAAAAACATGAAAGTACCCAAATAGATTGTATTAACTTTTGGTGCAGATCTGCATAAAGGGACGGATCCAAGAATTTTCATTTTAAGATTTTGCATTTTTTTCTGCATTTTCATTCATTTTTGAAGGAATAATGTATGGGCCTGTGTCTGTGTGTGTGTGTGTGTGTGTGTGTTGTAGACTTCCATTTGGAACAAGTCTCAACTTGGCCACAGAGTTCCCTGCAGCTGGGTCAAGTCTCTGGACTTGCCCTCGACACAGATTCTAACTTGGTCATTTTCCACAGAGGTGACCACCATTGGGGGGCAGAGTAAGTCGCTTTCACTCATTATATGTCATTCATCAAAAAATGTCACTATGATGTTTTATTGTTTGATAAAATGTGTACATATGGAGTGCTCAATCCCACCACCTCATTCAGCTGTCCATCAAATTACAAATAATTCTGCAGACAGCGCACATTTCCTTATCTTTAGGCCTGTTGCCAGTGGTGGGCCACAGTCAGCCCCCTTTGGCTACTAAGGTGTCAAATCCAGTAACCTGGTGAGTGGCCCTAAACTTCTAAGTTTAAGACTTTAGGTATCCCTCTAGCATCACTGGTTGAAGCGCCCCTCTACTGCAGGAGCTAGAGAGATGGAAAAGTCTGAGTTGGAGGGTGGGCAGTGTTGTTTGGAAGGGATGTTCACAGGACCTTCCCTCCAAAGACCACGGTGACATACTGAAGTCACAAACAAAATGTGAGGTACGAGACTGAACATAGTTATTTTAACCAAAAGCATGATCTTTTCTTCAACATCACCAAGTAGTTTTAGTTCCTAAACCTAACCAAACAGAAATCATTTGATAATGTTAACGATGGAACTGCCAGAATGGGTCATAATATGTGAACTGATAGTCAGCAAATATTTTTTTAGGCTAAATCCAATAAGACATTGCATATTATTGCTAACTTGACTGCAGAGTCCTTCACTTGTGAAACTGTCACTAGAGGGTAGGGGTGGGTAAAAAAATGGATTCACATGGAATCGCAATTCTTATCTCTCACGATTCAGAATCTATTCACAGTTGTCAAAAACCATTAGTGTTAATTAGTAGTATGTTGACAGAATGAAAAAGGCGGAACTAAAAACAATTTACAGCGCGCACACCCAAGACATATCTTGAAGATCATCTTTAAATGAGGCAGCGGTTGCAAGCGTTTCTGTCATTTAATGACTGAACAATTATCTTTGCAAGATGAACATTAAGTAGGCCACATGTTTGAGATTACTTATATGCCTCGAGACGTTAAAACGTAATGTTAATGGAGTGGAGCAGCGGTTAGCAGTAACAAACAAGACTAGCTGACGACAACTTAACAAACACACACCACAGCAGACAGGCTGCTCTCATTGCTGGACTTTTATTAACAATAATAACATTTATAACGCAGCAGAGCACACGCCATTATTTTGTCATCCACATGCAGGCATGCATGCTTTAGAATTAATTGATTAATGTTGATAACTTTTTAAAATAAAAAGGCTGCAGATCATTTATCTTAATTTCAAGTTGTGTTTCATATTGTATTTCAGCAGATTAAGGACAGCAATAAATTAGTTCAGCACATTATAAAGCAGCAAAAGACTAAAAATAGGGCCCTTTTTGTTATTCATTCAATCTATAATTAATTTTGAATTGTGAATCATTTTAATTGGAAAAAGATTTCAAAATCGGAAACCCAAAAATCTAAATAAAAAATGAGCTTGCCAAAGATTCACACCCC
>OZ023173.1:2316874-2484374 GCA_963678695.2 Diplodus puntazzo | reverse complement strand
GATTATGTACTATAAAATGTGGTCATCATTGGAACTTTGACAGAGCTTTGACTGCTATGTAATATTATAATGTGTAATATATATATATATATATATATATATATATATATATATATATGTATATATATATATATATATATATATATATATATATATGTGTATAGAAGTTTATAAATAAACACTAATAGTAGAACTTTGATTAACTTTGATTGCATTGATCACATGAGGCAACTGCAGCAGATGCAGTACTTGCACATATTTTCTTCAGGAAATGCAAATATTCTAGTTTCTTTCAGAATTTACCAGTCGACACAATCGACACAAATGTATCCATCTTGTCTTGTTCTTCTGACCGAAGGCTCGTCAGACAGGAGGAGACGCATACCATTCCGGATCCCCCACAGCCTGGTGTTCCTTCCCAACAAACAGGAAGTTTGTGTGGCTGACAGGGAGAACGGACGTATCCAATGCTTCATAGCCGAAACTGGAGAGTTTGTAAAGGAAGTAAAGAAAGAGGAGTTTGGAGGGGAAGTGTTTGCCATCACCTACAGCCCTGCTGGAAGTGAGTTCAATGGCTGAGCTGGCCAGGGACTTTCATTACATCTCAGCCCCTTTAGTCGCACTGTATTTTTCTTGTTGCGCCATTATAATGCCAAACTATCCCTGCAGAACAGTTTAAACATTGTGTTTCAGCTTGCCAATAAGTACATTTTACATTATTGTTCTTTTCAGTCTCACTTATAGGGGCACCTCAGCAATTTTGCACACAGTTTTCAATGTTTGGACCTATTCTGTGAAAAGTTGTGTAATATTTCAGATGTGGGGAGGAGTTTGTTAAGCCTGAGAAAATAACTCTGATGATGTCGTGATATTGTCATCACGTTATCCTGGCTTGGGTTCAGACACAATTTATAACATAAAACCTATGTTATAAACTGGAGCAGTCACATTCTGTTGAATTGCATAATTGACCATTTTCAACTTTTTCAAAAGCGTGACCAATAGTAAACTGTAAAAAGTCAGGGAATGCTTACCAGGAAAATCCTTTAACAATTACTCTGTGTGTGTGTGTGTGTGTGTGTGTGTGTGTGTGTGTGTGTGTGTGTGTGTGCGTGTGCGTGTGCGTGAAGATGGCTTGATCTTTGCAGTAAATGGGGACTCGCCATATTACTCAGCTCCACTCAGAGGTTTTGTGATAGATTATTCAACCAAGGATATTTTGGACACTTTCAACCCAGAGAAAAAGGTAAACTCACACACAGATGCTCTCTCTTTTTCTTACCCATTTTTCTGTACACTACACTCAAACACTGGTGTTCATCGTTTTTGTGCATGGATGACTTGTAAAAAAGGTCCCCAGCTGGAATTGAACCACAACGTAGCGAACCATTGTTTACTTCTTAGACCAGGTTCCCACCAGAATACCACTTGATTCATTATCTAAGTATATCCACCTATCCTTATCCTTGGTCACAGGGTGCTGAAGCCCCTCCCAGCAGACACTGGGATGAGAGGCAGGGTATACCTTTTGACAGGTTGCCATCAGGCACATCTCTTACATATCTCTGGTGTAAATGCGTTACACGACACAACAGATACAAGGTTATCATTTTAACAGTTAGGGTTTACTTTCTTTAGCAATATTTCATTTTTTAAACCCAAGCCACTTGTCACACATACAGCTTGAATGGTTAGATAACCAATGCAAAAGATCAAATAATATCTTTAGTTAAATCTTATTTTCTACAAGACATAACTCGTCAGGCCTGTTTTTGCAGTTGCACAATGTTCATTTTAAATGAGCACTAATAATTAATTTACAATGGAGGTCAGTGCTGCAGTGAGGCTGATAAACAAGAGTCAAGATTAATCTACTTTTTAATCCAAGAGCAAAAAACTAATCTCTGAGCTCTCCTACTTTGTGTAAACAGCTCCAGATAAGAGCAGTATCTGATATGACTCTGGGTGTTTATTTTCTAGAGCGTTTGGCTCTGCGCCCAGATCTCTAGATGTCTCTGAGCATCTGCATTGTCTATGCTCTGCGGTTTCATTAAGGTCTGTTTTAAACTTGGGCATGACAGATTTAGGAACAGATTTGGCACACACTCCTTCAGCCTGGACCATATCACACCTACATGTAATATCAGTGAGCACATGGTGTTAGCACCACCATTGTTTCTTTGTTCTCTCCTGTCAAAGAAACAATTGGGGATCCACCATATTAGACCTGGGTCCAACCCTTCGATCAGCCATTTTGTAGTCCCCTTTTATCAGCCATTTTGTTTGTAGTTTTTCTTTGTCCGTGCAATCGAGGCCTGGCACCATTTTGCTTTTGTTCTTCCAGCCATACACTCACACACACACACCTCTATATAGTACATGTTAGTTAGATTGTTTGTTTATTAGAGTGTGTGTTTTCATTTCGTGTTTAAATAAAAGACTTTTGAACCTCCTTGCTGTCTATTTAACATTTACAAGAGTAAATGTTGCCAACCTCTACTCTGTTAAGGACTCCGAAATCCTTCAACCATTACTGCTGTTATGGTAAATTTGGTTGTAGTTATTAACTTAATCATTAATTTGTTACAAAACTGACAATTTAGTACCTTTTTATGAGACTAATTTTGTGAATTGGTTATCTTTTCTCTTCTTCAAGGATGGTGCCCTGAGGTGATCTGATATAAATTGGAACTTTTGTTTATCATAATTAAGAATTATCCCCGATCATCATTAGTCATTATTTATAGCCAAATTTAACCCAAATTCCCTATCAGTGCTGCATAAAGCATGTCAAGTTGTTTGTATCCAGACAATTGTGAATAGCTGATAAGCAGCCTTTTTGGATGATGGTAAATGATGTTTTGTGACCAGTTCTTTTAAATTGAGCCGTATTTTCTTTTATTTTCAGAAGTTTAAAATGCCTCATGACATAACTGTAACCAAGGATGGCAGCGTCTTTGTTGGGGATGCAGGCAACAAATCAGTCTTCAAGTTTACCACTGAGAGTAAGCTATGATGAAGATTCAGTTTAAAATGTTCTCATGTTCAAAACAATGTCAACTGGTCTGTTGTGTGTTAATTCTGATTCACTCTTTTCTTCAAGGTATTGGTGAGAATGAAGAAATCTTTATGGCTGTGTCCTTGCAAATGAATTCTGTACCTGTAATTTAAGTTTACTGTTAGTTGAACCTGTGTCCACCACTTCATTTTTTCTTTCATCTTAATTTTCCAGAGTTACATCACTCTGTCAAGAAAGGTGGAATCGAGGTTCAAGAACTTGAAGGTATGTATTGTTGAGTTTTACAATTCCAAACTAGATATTCATCATGATACTTCATGAACTGGCTGTTGCTGTTGATGTTGCTATGTGCCTACACAACAAAGCAACACACAGTAGTGGCTTGATGCACATCTAAACACCATTCAGTCCCCATTAGCACAACCTGGCTACTGTACCCTGACCATTTCTTCTGTCAAGTGATGCATCCAGTGTTTGCTGTGGGCATCAAATGATGCAACACGGCTGATGTTTGTTGCATTCACAGTGTCAACTGTTTGACACTGTCCGGTAATTTAGTCCTCATTGCAGTGTGCATGGTACGTAGGTGGGAGGTTAAGTTAAAAGAGGCAGTGCAAAGCTGGTTGTTGCTACTGTAGTTGCTGAAGACATCTCAACCTGTCTCAGCCTCCAATAGGGCAGCAGTCTGAACAAGGTAATGGTAATTATATGTAATTATGCAACACAGGGTTGCATAACAAGATGAAGTTTTAGCATTGTTCCTTCATGCAACACATATGTAGAACCTTCTGTACATACAGTTGCTTAATTTCATAAACACTTAGACACCAAGAAATAATACTTAGTCAGTTTTATGAATTTGCACCTTGGTGAGTGTAAACAGCAGCTGGCTGCTGCATTTGTATGCACCACCACTACCATGTTCACACTTTCACAATACCCGGGAGTAATCATAAAAAAGACACTGGGGCTGACAACAGTCCACAAATCTGAGAAACAAGGCACTCCAAATTAGATAGTCTCTCAGCATGGGCATTGTTTGACAGATTCTGTTGTGACTTAAAAAAAACATGTAGTGGAAACCCTGTTAATCATAATATTCTCTCTTTGCAGAAATGGATATGTTTGTCCAAACTAAGGTGATGCCAGAACATAAAAAGACAGCAGCCATCCAAGAGAAGCAAAGTGTGGTTCAGCAGCCTCAACCACAGGTGGAGGCAGAAGAGAAGAAGAGCAAGAGTGCAGCTAAGCCAATCAGAGAGCAGGGTGTTCTCCCAGCCATCATCACCACCCTGCTGCTCATTCCTCTGCTGTTAGTCATCACCATAGGAGTCTTTATCTGCTGGAGAAAAAACAGTATGTATGGCAACAGGGCCAGTGCACAGACGGTTTATAGGATAAGTTCACATTATTTCAAGTCAGTTTTAATACACTACTCACATGCCTATTCAAAGGGGTATGATCATGCATGGTTCGTCCTGTGCAACGTGTCCACAAAAAGATCCCTTCCTAAAAAAGTTTAAATGTAAAAGATGGAGGATGAGATCCCAGTCCTGGTTCTGTGCAAAATCTGTTCAGTTAAAGATCATATGACTAAGTATCTTCCAAACTTAATCTTTTTTGTGAAATGCTCTCTCTGTGCCTCCACAGACAGCGAGGTAGTGGCATTAGTTAGTACAGTTACACACTTACTAAAAAAACAAACTTTGGAAGATACACGCTTGCCTAGCTAGTAAGGGATCTCTTCAGGGCCTGAATTAACAGAAGTGACTACTGTTACCAGTAACACAACCCGGCTTACCTGTACATTTGGGCCTGTGAGAATCAGCTGACGAGAGCACCAGTTGTTGTTTACATTGTGATGGAGTTGAGAGTCAGCACAGTTCTCTGATAAACTGACTGAAAGCGCTGCACTCTGCACAATTAATTCTTATGTGAAAGCATGGCTGTGGTAGATTAACTAGCTAACCACCTGCCTCTTAAAAGAATGCACCTAATTATAAAGTAAGGAATCACTGTCTATCCGTCTGTCTGTCTGTCCGTATGTTCCTCACATATCTTGATAACTACTCATTCAAAAACAGAGAAAGAAACCAGCAGATCGTTGTAATAATGATAATGTGTATGCAAAGTTACAGCATCTTTCTGCATTGGCATTAGCATATTCCTGTTTCAGTATTAGAGTTTTGATAATACTTTGCAATCAGAGTGGAGTGTGAAGTAGTTTGGAGTAGTTGGAGTCCATGAGAAAGCTGCTATCAGCAAAACCAGAGGCCAACCAATCCAACATGCATATTTTGAATGGGCACTGCACTGGTAAGATTAAAAAATTAAAGTAGTGGGGCGCTGTTGAGCTCAGTTGGTAGAGTGGGTGTCCCGTATACAGAGGCTGTAGTACACGCTGCCTGCCTCCTCCTCTCTCTTACCCTGTTTCTTGTCGTCTCTTGAGCTGTTCTATGAATAAAGCTTAAAAGGGCAAAACAATAAATGAATAAAATAAAGTAGCGTAATAAATGTATCCAAATGTAACTGAGTACAAGTTCAAGTATAAGCACCAAAGCACTAAAATTATTTTGGAAGGCACGATTTTCCACCATAGTACATGTAACAATGTAATTCTTTGCTATCAACCTCTGCTGCTGACTAGTTTGTTGTGAAAGGAGTAAAGTGTGCGTTAATCATGTCAGGGGGCTTTATTTCAAATTTAAGTCATATTGTTCAGTACTCCATGACCAAAAGCTGAAAAAAAACTGAGTTGATTGTTTGCACTTGCTGTTAATGCTTGTGATACAGGGGTTAGGCCTATCTTCCTGAGAAAGAATGTGAAAGGCCAGTGGCATGCTATTTCTACAATCATACTAAACTACTGAGAAAGGCAGTAGCCTTGGTGTTGGCCATGAAACAACTTAGGGTTCATGTCAGCAGTGGTAACAAAACATTTTCAGAACAAACTCCATTAGCTTTCCAGGCAAAGTGAGTAACATTAAAGAATCTGAGGCATAGAAGTCTGAGAGAATCTGAAGTAATTGTGATAAAACCTCCTCCAATTCCTACAAACAGAAAACACTGCTCTGCTCCTTGTTGTCTGTTGCAGTCGTAGTATTTGGTCATCCATAGCTAAATATTGCTGAACCTTGTTTGTTTGCAGATCGATGTGAGGTGAAAACTGAACCCAACTCTGTGGGAGGGATCTTGGGAAAAATAAGAGGTAAGTCATTTATGACATTAAAATTACATAATATATAATGTGTTTCCTGCTTTTAACCCACTGTATCCTGTCTTTGATCTGAGCAGTTAATATTGACTTGAAAAAGTATTTTTTTATGCCACCGCACGAGCAACAGTGGGGATCTGGTTTTTATGTTTTTGGGCTGTTCGTCTGTCTAACTCTAGATTTTAATTGTAATATACTTTAAAGGGGCTTTGTTGAACTTCTTTGTTGTGCTGGAAGCGGGTCATTAGTTTATGTTAAGAGACTCCATTTCTAAACTAACGTTAGCTACTGTTGTTCTCTATTAGCGAGCAAAACGACACTGCAACGAAGCACTGAGAACTTTTATGAAGTCACATCCTTCATAACAAGTCTTTCATGAAGAAATTCACAGTCCAGCAGCATTAAACATCTTCAACATATCGTCCACAGACTTATATAGACAACAGAGAGACGGGGAAGGTCTCATTTTTGGTGTCACACTACAATCTGCTCATACAGTCATGGACGAAAGTATTGGCACCCCTGGAACTTTTCCAGAAAATGCACCATTTCTCCCAGAAAAGTGTTGCAATTACAAATGGTTTGGTTTTGGTTTGGTTATTTCCTTTAAGTGCATTGTGAAAACACAAAAAAGCAGAAGAAAAAAAGCCAAATTTGACATCATTTTACACAAAACTCCAAAAATCGACCGGACAAAATCATTGGCACCCTATTAAAACTGCGGGTAAATAATTTCATTTCAAGCATGTGAATGAGGCCTACAAAGAAAAGAACACGGTACCTACAGTCAAATATGGTGGAGGTTCAAAGATGTTTTGGGGTTGTTTTGCTGCCTCTGGCACTGGGTGCATTGATTGTGTGCAAGGAATCATGAAATCTGGAGACTATCAAAAGATTTTGGCCCGTAATGTAGGGCCTAGTGTCAGGAAGCTGGGTTTGCGTCAGAGGTCATGGGTGTTCCGGCAGGACAATGACCCAAATCATACCTCACAAAGCACCCAGAAATGGTTGGAAACAAAGCGCCGGAGAATTCTGAAGTGGCCAGCAATGAGTCCGGATCTAAATCCCATAGAACACCTATGGAAGATCTCAAAATTGCTGATGCAAGAAGGCACCCTTCAAATCTGAAAGGCCTGGAGCAGTTTGCAAAAGAAGAGTGGACCAAATTCCAGTAGAGAGGTATAGGAAACTTGTTGATGGTTATAGGCAGCGATTGGTTTCAGTTATTTTCTCCAGTGTGTGCACCCAAATATTAAGTTGAGGGTGCCAATGATTTTGTCCGACCCAATTTTTGAGTTTTGTGTAAAATGGTAAAATGATTTCAAATTTGGCTTTTTTCTTCCGCTTTTTTGTGTTGTCCCAATGCACTTAAAGGAAATAAACATGTGTATACCAAAACATTTGTAATTGCAACACTTTTCTGGGAGAAATGGTGCATTTTCTGGAAAAGTTCCAGGGGTGCCAATACTTTCATCCATGACTGTATATGGCCAATAAAAAAGTGATTTAAATTGTTCAATGCACCCCTCAACTTCATAGCAAACTTTGCTTTTTCAATACCAAAGTAGGCTAATTCATCACTACATCTCTCTGATATAATTGTGATTCAGCCAGGGAGAAAACTGCATCTGAACATTGATGAGCAGTGGTGAAAATTAACCAAGCTCACTTTCAGAATTAACAATAATTAGTAACAGCTAATGACAGCTGATGATGATTATCTTTGTAACATGTGGAAGAGATGGTCAGTGTCACCTAAAATAGAGAAGCTGCAACCTGAATGTACACTGCATGTACAGTGTTGTGCAAGGTACTGCCAAAATGTAATGTAATGTATTGCACATTACTAGTTACTTTCATTTGAAAGTAAAAAGGTCACATTACAATATAACTGTTTGTGTGGAGTAATGCATGCTGATTACTTGTGCATTACTTTTACCAAATAAGCACAGAAGTACAACAAAGGCATTACAATACAGAAGAGGGTAATATTGTTTCATAGCTGCTAATCAAGTTTTTTCAGCAGCATCCACAGCACAGCACAGCACAGACGTGAAGGAAGTCGAACTTCCAAATATTGTTTGTGGGCTGGTTTGTCACAGAAGAAGCCAGAACTATATTGGCTATATTGTAGCCAAGCTTTAAAGTTGGGATTATATTTGTGAAACCGATAACATAATAATAAAAGGTTCTGTAGTCTGAACCAACATGGCAAACTTTTCTTCTACTCACAACTGCAGCACGTACCGACAGACTCTTGTGTTAATGTATCCTCACAGCAAAAGCCAGAGATGGGCAATATTGTACAGCCTAATGAATGTTCTCCTCCGTGGGGAAGATCTGGCCCATTCATGCATTCACATGCAATGGTTACTATGTATTAATCCCTCGGTTATATTACAGTTGGGTGGTGATGATGATGATGATGATGATGATGATGATGATGATGATGAATTATATAGCCTCAACCTTTTGAATAACTGCAGAGCAGGCTTAGGCACAGGAATGGACAGGTCGACAAAGGATCACGACAAGGAAGTGTGTAGTGAGTTTCCTTGGCTTCACAAAACAAAAACTGAACTTGATTATTGCATTTTTGTCCTTTTCTTTCATAAAGTCAAAGCAATGGCAGTATGACCCTACAGCCATTTTCAGATTTCACCAACATGAACAGAGGAGGTGGCCTGAGACATAACTTATCACCCACCTACATGGCAGTACTGAGTTCTCTTCCCAGACAGCTTAACAATCATTCACATCTGGACTCACCTAGCCCTAGCACCCCACATGAAGGCTGGTTGGGTCAACGACCCACAAGTGGCCCTAACGACTCTGAAACTCACAACTCACATGTGTCCTTAACAACTCTGTAAGGACACTCCCACACAGAGTTTAAAAGCCTGCAACTCCCCTAGTTAGTCAGAACTGAAGAAGCTTGATGACACATGAAACTTCAAGAAACTACATTACAGCATTTAGATTTACAATGACCTGGATGACTGAGAACCTTCATCAACAACATGATTCATGATTCTTCTTCCTCTTCTTTTTCGTCTTCTATTTTTCTGATGGCGCATTGGCAGAAGTGGTGTGGTGTGGAATCATTCTTAATAAAAGCATCCATAAACATTTAATTACAGGTGGTAATATGTCACCGGACATCATGTCTGTAAATGATCACAGAAATCATTTTAGAAACACATTACATTCCACAACTGTAATGCAGTACTTTTGTAGCACGTTACCGCCAACATTGTCTATGAAGCTGAATCTGTGTATTCAGCCCATTTCTGTCTAAAAGCCAAGTCACCTAGAATAGCCAAATCATTTTTCACATTTACACACAAATTTCCACTTGGATATGCTGGCATTGTAGAGCCTGGCTGTCCCTAAAGTGGACCAGTGCTGCAACACAAGCATGCTGAGGTGGCCAAAATACAGTAAAGAAAGGATCAGATTGGGGTCAGCTTTATCTGAGCCAGTGCAGATCCATTAAAATATCTTCTGATCAAACCAAATACTAATCCTAAAATAAAATAATAATAATAATACATAAAATAATCAGTTAGGATAATAATAAGTAGTAATACTATTCCTTTCTATTTCAGGGCCAAGTTGAATATCGAAGTCAAATAACCTGCTCAAATGGTTGAGAAGGAAACATTTGCATTTGTAGATAATCATCAGACAACTGACATTTGATGTTTTCTCTCTGGCAAGGTAAAGCTGTGGGCAGTCTGAACCTGGGGAACTTCTTTGCATCCCATAAGGGTTACAGTCGTCAGGGCTTTGACCAGCTGAGTACTGAAGGCAGTGACCAGGAGAGGAACGACGAGGACAGCAGCGACTCAGAGAATGAGGAGTACTCTGCTGTGCCGCCTCCTCAATCCTCCTCTTAGACACTCTGGGACCAGCCGCCAACCTTCTGCTTACATTGCCAAGATGTATGTCATTCATTATGTATGTATCTGTTGTATTAGCTGCCACTCTTATTGTTTATATATTTGAAAATGTATTGTATATAAAAATAATCTGTCAGGATTTTGACAATTTATTCAATTTTAATTTAATTTTCCCATGGTCTCGATACAGCCTTGGTAACACATCTCAAAGGTTTCCCGATAAAAAATGTGTTTACCCAAAATCAAACTCACAGTTAGTAAATGAACTGGCACAATAACCAGGACGAATGTTTGAAATGTCTGGTGTCACATTAAGCCCTGAAACACACAAACAAATCTGCCAGTGGGTTGTGTTCCTTTAATTACATCCGTGCAGTTTCCTTTGGTTCAGGGCTTTCCTTGAAACAAGGAACCCACTGCTGGATTTTTATTTTAATTCATAAGAAAATAAACCAAACCAACTATTCAGTAGAGGAATGGCAAATTTAGACTGGTAGTTAAAGAACTCAGATGTGGTCAAATAATTCACAGTCAATTGATGTTTATGTACATTTATATTCAAAGCAACTTGAAGGGTTCAGTTTTAATGGTGGCACTATGACCAGCACAAGCAATGCTGCAACAGTTTGATATTTTCCTGATCATGTCATTTGCTCTGCCGATCTGTTTACCTGATGCAAAGGTGGGAGGACAGGTGCAAACAGGGGGAAGCAAAGAGAGGAGACCTTGGTACTGATTGTATTGGTGTTGAGCTGAGAATAGACCTCTCAAAACCACTTCTGAACCACAATCTTGATTGAGAAGTTGATTAAATCCGTCCCGCCATCTGAGGGCAGCAGGGCATGTGTCATAAATCTGCCCCCTCTGACTGTGATGTACCAAAGCACAGTGCCACTAAGCATGGCCATTCCCATTCACCGGCTGTATTGTTGATTGTATTCTCACTTTCAGGGGGAGACTCCAGTAATAATTGTTATCCTAAGCTACAGCAGAATTAAGACAGAAATAGTGCTGGACTATTTTTGGAGGACTTTTTTCTGTTCTTTTTTTCTATTGTCCATAAGTGCAGTGCCCGTTCAAAACATGCTGTTGGGCGACGATGATCTCGTAATGTGAGGGTTTACAGGTCCATTGTTGAGCCTCCTGAACTGCTCACAGAGTCATCAAGGCTGACCCAACATTTTCAAACATGTTTGATATTTCCAATATTTCCAAACGTAATGATTACAGCAGTTCTTTCAGAGCCGGACCATACAACCAATGAGAGAGACACCCATTGAGCCTAATGTTAGCTAGCACACTGCTGTTGACAGAAACTTGAAATCTCACCTCCAGTTCTCGCCGAAGAATAGAAAACCTGTGTTGACCGTGTTTCCTCACTCATCCAGACTCATTTTACCCTCTGCTTGTGTTTTTCTTACTTCAGTGAGTTCTACAGCAGGTAGTAACCACCACGCTCATCTCCATTTTGTTTTAGTCTGCTTCCCCATGAGATCATGTGAGAGATAGCGTGTGTCCAGCTCAAGCCACGCCCCTGCAGCTGCACAGAGCTGTGTTTACTGTTTATTCAAAATGCATTAATACTGAGCCTGTTACATGTCCAACTGAAACAAATCCCACCCTGCACTTTCATAGCAACAAACCTGTCAAGTGTGAAGTGGACTGGATGAACAGTTCTCAGTATGCAGGAAACAGACAGACAGATTCCTTGCTATATCTTTATATTCTTTGCACACCGTCCATCTCTAGCTGCAGATTTGTGGAGCTGTGTTCACATCATCCGGCTCTTATACCTTTCAGATGATAGTATAATTTCCTGGGGGAAGCATTCGCAATTTGTTGAGCTATTGTTGTCATGACGGCTGACTGGTCTCAGAGCAGTGAGATCAGTGGTGTGTGTGGCTGAGCGTGTATTAGTAATTGCTACACCTTCTATCTTCATCTTTCCCCAGCTCCTTAAGATGTCCCTAATTGATTCTGAGATAAACTTAGGAACTTTTCGACACTTTGATTGGTCAGATGTGGTTGTCTACGTATTACGTAAGTGTAGCCTGATAGCAAAGCTGTGCTACTCTCTGTCTGCCTACATGCAGTTTTCATGCTGTTAAATTGAACTGCCATTCTGTGCTGGTCACTGTGCTTGTTCCATTGAAACAGAGCCCTAAAAACAAGGTTTATTCTACAGTTCAGTCTTTGTATCCTCTTCAGTCAGAGCTGTTTTTGAACAGGGGTTGTATGGACATTTCGCTGCCTCAGTAAGACTTCAATTAAGCAGAATTAGTTACATAAATTTTGCAATTTTAGGGTGATTTCAAAAATGAATACTTTCACAGCACTGATGAAGTATACAGAATATACAGTTTAGTTTAAATTGGAAGGTGGTTCCTTCCTTTACTTACATTCAATGACTATTCAATATTGTAAAGCTACACACAAAGCATTATTTCAACATGATTATTTGCTCAATGTTTTTAGTTCAGTAACACTTCAGTTGTAATTTTGTGCCTTTTTACTTTGACTGTGTTTTGCCTTTCTTTAGCAACTGCCATTATGAAACATGATGAAACTGCTGCTGCTAGTAGAGCTTGTACTATGTTATTGTACTATGATCTCTCTTCCAAGTGAAACGAAATTGATATTATTACTTATATATGTAATATTTATGTGTGTATGCATGTGTGTGTATGTGAGCAATGCCAGTTGGACATTAATCAACAGCCAAGTCTCAAGCACTGTAACTTTATTCCATCAAACTCATTTACTTCAGATAATACAAATAAAGAGCATGAATTGAGAAAAGGTTGCTACGTACATCTTACGTGTGGTAACTGAATGGAACTGCATCCCTCTGCACATTTTCAGCTCCTTACTTACAAGTCATATATACTTTCTATTTTGCTCTCCATTCTTAGATGCATGCTGTACTCTTTTGGATTATTTGAGCAGTGAACTGTATCGCTGTTTGCTCATGCTTGTGTGGAGTCACTGTATAAGCCTACTGCATTGCCTAATATTCTGTTAAGAAAAATTATAATTAACATTTTTAGTCCAAATTCCAAGCCTAATGCTTTTTATACTGTGTCGCTCCTGACACTGTTTCTAATCCAGTATTCATATTATCCAACACCATAAAGTTTCTGGTCATTTGTGTCCTTGTATCAAATTCAATAATATATCAATAATTAGGGAATTGGCTCAGTGAAATTTAGGCGATTTAGTAAATTTCCCAAAATCTAACATTCCTCAATTCATGCTCAGATTTTCTGTACTTGTACTGAGTACACTGCTTGAGATTTTAGTTAACATTAAAGATTATTAATTGATCACATTCGATTTGATCAGTCACTAATTAAGAGTAGAATGAATGGAAACTGAGAATGTGGTAGTGGAAATGTTCACTTAAACCTTAAGCACTGGTCATAGTTTGTAAATCAGAGTAAGATAGTCTGTAAAATCTGGTGGCGAAAATAAAAGTTATGTGTAGCCCAAAATAACAAAAAGCTAACTCACAGAACACACCTCATAAAGGTACACAGACATTGAGGTAACACAAAGATGGTGGAATCAAGAGTATGTTTGTCTGGTTCTGTTGAATTCTGTATTCTCAGGTTTCATTTCATTTTCCTAATCTTACATTCCCCATGTAATTCCGTCCTCCGACTTTTATTGGAAATTTTTGTTTCTGTCTGTATCCTCAGTTTGCCATCAAGTTTAAATGAATGATATTCTTAATGGCATGCCTTTTGAAATGTATTTTTGATGTTGCCGTCACATGTGGGATATCCGGTATTTATTGTGACACACTGGTTTTGCTGCAAGAGTACTATTTTCAGTAATTATGTTATTTGTGTAATAAAGTGTCTGCAAAGCATCCAAGTGTCGTGGAGTTTAATACAACAGCCTGTTAATCCATGTACCCCTGTCTCCATCGATTTCCTGTCCTCAGTAAAAATTTGGAAATTGAAAAAACATATTTTTTATTTCTCCTTTCAATGATTCAGCTCCTTAATCGTCTTACACAAAATATCATTTAGAGAAAAAGTCTGTTTTCAAGTTACTATGTTTCTTGATATGGACAGCAGCAACAACACAGGAAATGGAAATACACAGTCTACTCTATTATTGATTAGGCTATTTGTTTTAAAACATGCCTAAAAGCTTGTTTTACCTTTAATTTAACAGGAATATTCCCATTGAAATTCTAGATCTTCTTTACAGGTGAGCCATGGCCAACACAGCACATAAAAAGTTTCACATAAGGAAAAAGCTACAGACTTAAGCAACTAATTACATCAAGACAGTGAATGTAGCAGTGTTGACTCACAGGGGATGTGCATTCAGTGGGTAACAGTCCTTAATCCTATTTTTGTCTTCTATTCAAATGACGAAAACAGACTTCATTTTATTTGATCATGTATTTTCCCGGGCAGCTTGAAAATTATGCTTCACCCGTTTTTACTTACCAGAAAAAGCCTACAGGCTGAACATGGCATTGCAATTATTATATAGTCACAGTGTTCTTTCTAAGATGACACAGACATTTTTTTAAGAAGACATCTGTGCACGATTTCTCAGAGACAAAGTCAGGTAGGCATATTCATCAACTAATTGATTCAGCTCTGGCGTGACTTCAGTGTTAATATAGATAACCTACACAACAGCCTCAGACTGTCTGGCATGTTTGAAGAAGAAATCTGGTAAACATGAAGCTGCAGATCGCGCAGAGGCTTATAAGCCTAACTGAATGAGTTTAAAGAGAGAAAACATTTTGACTAACTGTGACTAAAACTAATATGCATTTTAGGTAAATCTAAAGTAACTGTCAAAATGAACACTGCATTGAACACACTTAAACATACAGTACAGCTACAGCATTTGCTAAATTACCACGGCAAAGTATGGTCACTGAACAAACAAGCCTCACACTGACATCACCACTGGCTCATGAGATTAAACGTAATAAGCTGCTTTACGTTGAGAATAGAAACAATAAGAAGTGGAGCAGTCTGCAGACAGTGTGGACACGCAGCAGCTGCTCACACATCGTCTGCCTGTATTATTCATATCTGATACTTTAAAGGTTTGATAGCACTTGTCAGGACTCAACACCAAAAGGTAAACAAGCTATTTATTTTATTTATTTCCTGACAGCTTTGTCGGATTAACGTAAAGAAATTGTTCATGTACTTCTTCTCTTATTATTTAGAAATCATCCGCTTTCTAAGTGTTTTTGTCTGAACTGTATTGATTAAACTTTTATAAATGTTGTAATTACTGGACATCAAGATATTTTTCAGTTTGATCTATTTACAACCAGAAGTCATTCAGACAGAATGAATCCTTTACTTTAGACTAACTGATTAATGAGGGATCTGTTTGATCTTCTTGACAGAGCAGGTAGACATGCCAACACACTTGTGTTAGTTTGGATGACTGTAATTCAGCTCTGTGCACAAAATGTGTTTGAAACATGTTATTAGCTATTTGTCATTTATTCCTTTCAGTAACTCCAATATTGATTTTTGATCAGTGCAGTGTAAATGCCCCGATAGAAGATGGCTGCCAAACAAACAGACACTCATTCCAGTTTATCTGAAGCAAAGACAGTAAGCTTTCCACATTGCCTCATGTTCCCATCCTTCTTTCTGTTTACTTCAAGCATAAAAGTATTTGACCTGTCTTGCAGTTAATGTGAAGCTGTGCTAGATTTAAGAATGAGCAAGAGGGGGAGGAGGAGAAACAGCAAGAGGAGGAAGAGCTCCAGCAGCAGTAAACGTGAGTTGAAGCTTTGGGTGGAGGGGAGGGTGCAGTGAGGTTAATCTTGTGATTAGCTGAGTCACATTTTTACCACACCTGCGGTCAGTTTGCCACTATTTGGACTTCTTCAGCGTGGATGGAAATTACAAGGGGACAGAAACATCAGTTATCCCTTTCAATATCATTGTAAATATGACCATATCATTTTAAGTGATACAATATGCATTGAGCGCACCAGTGCTAATTATAGACCAAAAATAATGTGTTTTTATGCTTCGAAAGCAAATTATTAAGATGATCAGGGGGAAAGTGAGAAGTATTATTGTTAACCTGACTCTGCAGCCCTTCACATGCAAAACCCTAGAAGTGTAAGTAGAGCTTCACAATTTGAGGCTTAACAGGCTAGACACACAGGCTGCTTGGTGGCTGCGTTGTGTTCTCATATGCTTTGTTTCTGCTGCAGCCGGGCTCCTGCCTGCCTAATCTGTTTACATGGAGTTTGCCATTGATTATTATCAATGAATACGATGACGTGATTTTCCTGTACCCCACTGAAAGAGCCAGAGAGTAGGAGTGGGAATGAGAGGGAGGCTGGCAGAGAAATAAAAATAGCGTGCACAGGGAAAAAAATGCCCTTCACCTGTTCTTCTATTCTTTTCATGTCTGTGACCTATTCTAAAGATGCAGACATTAAAACTGCAGTAAAACGCTGCTATGGTGTCGATACAACTGTCTACGGGTCTGTTTTTAGCCGAGAACCACACGTGTCGTGGTAAAAATAGGTTAGTCTCTGAATCGGTATATGACGCCACGCTGCAAACTCGCTTGACACGCAGGTGCAGTGCAGCCAGTGTGGCTGCTCTATGGATGCCAGACTGAAAAGCTAGAGGTAATGCCACACACACGTGCTCCTCAAGCAACTCGTGTGGCCAGCCTGTAAGGCCATTGGCCAAGTTGCTGTATTTGACAAGCTGGGAGTGAGAACGTGTTGAACAGGGATGCATATTTTAAAGTGTTAGATTGGCCAACATTGGGTATTGCAGTCTGAACTTGTGTTTTACGGTGTTTTGTTTTGTTAAGTAAGGATAAATAACGAGTGGGTGATGGTAATGCTATATGGCAATGTCGCCATATAAATGTATATTCTGATCTGTTAAATTTGTTTTAATTCTAAAAACTTTTTGAAGGAAATGTATATCATCTCATGTTGTCTTCAGTCCTGTTGCTAAATGCTAATCTAAATCTAAATGCATACATTTACATCTAAATGTTTACATAAAAATACATTTTTTAAGTCAGTCTCTTACTGATTACTTGATTGATTACTACATACTTAAAGTATGTTGTTTTTTTCCTTCTAGAGAGCGTCTCACCATGCTTCTTTCGAAGGCAGAACAAAAGCTACAAAGATGATATTGTTGAAAAGGGTGAAACAGACTCCCTTCAAAAGGAAACTGTTCTGTCGGGATCTGAAGATGAGAAGCAATACAACCATGGTCCACCCAAGGAGAACATTTTTAAACAAGATTATCAAGTGCATTCATTTTCAAACCAACGGAGTATTTATACAAAAACAACAGAGAACAAAGAGAAAGGAGTGAAGATAGTAACGCTAGTGTCTGTCGATGATGGGGGGGATTCACTCCCAAAGCTCGTGTTTCAGCAGTCACATGAACCCTTAGCTGAAAATCCAAACCACTCATCAACACCAGTTACTAACATCATGAATATTAACTGCTCCGGATCACATGTGAAACTTGAAATTCAAGGAATTTCACAGTTAAATCCCTCCAGCAGAGAGACCACATTTGTTTTCATGAATGAGGGAGAATGTGCTGAGTCGTTTTTTACGAGCAAATATGAGAGGAAATTGATACTGAGCAATGAGTCATCTGAGCAGCCTGCACAAAATGTCACCAGTCCCAATGGAAATCAAAGCACAAATGACAGATTTACATTTGGCAGCGCTAATGAGCATGCAGAGGCTCAGAGTTATTCAAGATCTGTCAGTCCAACAAAAACATGGAAGGATCCAAACTACTCTCAATACTGCAGTGATCACAAACGACAAAATCACAATTCAGCAGACTTGATGTTGAATAAAAATCCATTATTAAATATCAAACCTCAAGTAAAGAGGAACCGTTTTCACAAATCCTTCAGTAATGATCAGTTCTGGGACATTCCTCCACCCCAAGAATTTGCAGACATTGACTATAACTCTTTAGAGGACCTAACACATGACCTGGCTTCCTGTAGGATTGGCACTTGTGGACTTGCTGACCGATGGCAAAAGGACTTTTATCAGACACCTGATATCGCCTATACTGAAGAAACTGTATGCCCTTTTTCTGAAGAAGCTGACGAAAGAGCAGATCTGTCACCTTCATTGGATCAATCATCAGAATCTATCAACTATGAACCCATCATCACGAGACCCTCCTTGTCTATGAATGGGTCCAGCCTCACCAAAGACTTCCTCAATCAT
Source organism: Diplodus puntazzo (assembly GCA_963678695.2). Taxonomy (NCBI): domain Eukaryota; kingdom Metazoa; phylum Chordata; class Actinopteri; order Spariformes; family Sparidae; genus Diplodus; species Diplodus puntazzo. The sequence continues at coordinate 2,465,994 of OZ023173.1, read as the reverse complement.
CAAAAGAAAAAATCCTGGATTAGAAACAGCAGTATTGCCACTGTTGAACAAAGAGAACGTTTGTTTCCCAAAAAAAGACGTCAAACATTTCCTGGAATGTCAGAGAGTCGTGGATCCATGCAAGAGGATTTTCTGTTACCCTTTGTGGGTGAAGGAAAGCAATCATTGCTCAGTCCATACTATACAACCACTGAGGATAATCCTGATGACCTGTTCACTGTAAATGAACAATGTCAAAGACAAAGCAACAGCAGATGCCGTCATAAAGATTTCAGACAACAGGACATGGGCATAAAACAGAGCTTGTGTGAGGCCATGGGGGTTTTAGACACATATGATTGTGGATATAAAGTTGATCAAAGTGAGGTTGCAGACAGTGGATTTGAGCAGGAAATGGGGGAAGTAGAATATCACAGCCCAGAGTCCCCTGCAGAGGAGCTCTGCCAAAGTGCCCTTGCTATACAAGTCATCCCTCCTTCCTGCAGCGGCTCAGAGGAACAGATGCTACAGAACCATCCAGTAATATCATTCCATAACAATAAGGTCAAAAATGCAAGCCAAGAAGATTTAGCCTCAGTTTTACCCAAACACAGTAAGCTCTCAGTCATGACCCTAACTGTTGGTGCACTTGAGGAAAGATTTCTGCCGATGGATTCAAGATCTTCCCTGGGTAGTTGTATGGAAAAACATAGTGCTTTGGACGATCCCTGCATGTCCCCTTCGCAGGACAACAATGATAATTCATTCAACACAAATAATGTTACAAAAGAGCAGTTGAACACAGGAAGAAGGGGTACAGATGATTCAGACAAACCTATAGTGCCTGCACCATGTCCTCCTGAAGATTCTATAGGCACAGAAGTTAGCTCAAAAGAGCAGCTCAGTAAAAATGACAAGACGGATAAACAGACTGTATCCAGATGTAAGTTACAGTAATGTTTGTGAGCAAATAAATGTTGACAACTTTATATTCTTCATAAACTCACCTATTGTGATTTTGTATTATCATTACCAGCTTCCTTAGAAGCCAAAGAGCATCTGAAGCCTGTGCTTCATAAAGACCTGGAGAGCAGTGGCCCTGACCACTGGGCTAAGAGGCGAAAGCTCTTCAAGGAGAGCAAACAGTGGAGCTCGGCTGGTGGAAGCTCAATAACCAGTGACATCACAGAGGAATCAGGTAACTTTAGACCATTCGTGCAGGACACGAACACAGAGGAGGTAGTTTTAAGACTAGAATGGTTCTCAATGCCATTCTAGCCAGCACATACCTGAACCAAAGCCCAACAGTCCTCTTTAATTCAATCAAGCCTCATCCAATATCAAACGTAATGCAATGTTGAATAAATGAATAAATAAATAGATTAAACTGTCTTGATCCATTCCTTTATCTATTCCTAAACAAGGGCCATTTAGATGGTCTATAGGGCTTGGTCTAAAGAGCAAAGCACCTTTGCGTTTAGGGCGTGTCCAAGTCCATTTTGCTAGTTAAACGTCAGATAATCTGGGCACAAAGTGCAGTGCACGGCTCAAAGAGGTGTTACTCAGACTCTATATTAGACATGAGTGTGTTTAAACAGTGGCACTCATCTTTCCTGAGAGAAAGGGATGTGATCCTCGGCTGCTGGACCCCCTGCTCCACCATTTCACAGTCATCTGTCCCATCAACAACTCTGTTTGACTGTATTTGAAAAATAAACTGATATTAAACTGAGGAGGATGAGGAGGATGAAGAGCACTGCAGCGTCCCTCTGTGTGTGCGAATTCTCAGTCCGTGGATCAGACAGGACGGGTCACAAGTATGATCCTGATCAATAACGGGTGGGATGATTTGGGAAAATATTAATGACATCACCTGCATTGATCCTCTGCAGGAGTAACTTTATACGTATCTGTACACTAACATGGGCATTTGCGCAGGAGGGTGCACTTCTTATTAACACAATGTGGGAGCTGGGTGTGAAATGACAACACCGTCAGTCTGAAACCAGCAATGATACTTGCGCTGAGCGTAGATCGAGCCCCAAAATTTAATGGGGTCTGTTCTGGGCTGAGATCCATCCTCCGTCCAAGTTACATGAAAATCTGTTGAACAGCTTTTTGTGAGATATGCCGATCAACCAACGAGTAAAAAGGACAAGGATGTGAGCAGGGTTGGCAGGAGACATGGTGAGGCAGGCCGGCAAACTGCTCAAGATCCTGAGGCTCAGGAAACAAACACATGCACACAAAGCAGAAAGCAGGATACAGACATGACAGGGACTACGTTCATCCAGGATATTTTGTGCAAAAAAAACCCCAAACGCATTGAAATTGTTTCAAACACTTAGAATTGAAACTGATACTTTGATATTTTTGACAACACTACATCCCAACACTGCTCCCTAAAACCTGAATATAAAATGCTACACGAATAAGGTCTAATTTAGCAATTCCAAATGCAATATGCTGTTTACATGGCCCTTATCAAACTCAGAATACTGTCATATTAAATATAATGGAGTATTAGTGTACATCTAAACGCACTGACTTCAAGCATTCATTCTGGCTTACTGATCATTCATAATGGGGGTGAACAAGGGTCTTTTTATTATATTTACTCCATTGATTTGTGTATGCTCTCCTGTATTATTGTCTAGTGTCAGAGGAGACTCGCTCTATGGACATGACAGTTGGAGACAATGAAGACGGGGGCTTTTATACAGAGACTTTCCATTCTTCAGCATGGATTTACCAAGGAGATGATTTAGGCTCAGGGGCCATTCCTCCCAGCCTCAACACCAGAGCCCGAGCCGTCTCCAGTAAGATGGATGGGGAATAATATTGAATCTCAGAATTCTTCAATGGAAAATTAACATTTGCTTTAAGATATGCATGCAGAGGGAACACTTGCTTCTTACACTTACTAAGCAAACGTATACATAGGTATCTTCCTTCACTTAATCAAACTGTCCCCTCTTTTTCAGTTCGTGAGAGGACTGTCAAGATCAGCAAAGGGATAGGAGATTATCCTTGGGGCTTTCGAATACAGTTTTCTAAACCCATTGTGGTTACAGAGGTTGACACAAGTAAGTGAATTCCTGACACATCTAGGAATTGTCTGAACTAAGTGATTTAGCATTTCTAGATTGCTGCCATTCAGGTATTTCCACTACTTTGAAAATGTGAAAAATCTGAATTTCAAACTACAGCTGGCACTGCTCTGCATATCTTTGTGTACGTTTGTCTTCTTTCAAGTGAGAGCTGATGTTTCCAGACCTTGAAACTACATTATACAATTTGTCTGTATTGTTAGCAGACACATATACATGGTAATAAATGCAGAAATGCAGTAACTGAAGAAGTACTGGCATATTAGGTATTTTTAGACGGTCTCTTAACTTTTTACCCAACTATCCCTATGAAAACATAGTTTGCATAATATTTAACACAACTACAGAACAAAGATGGGTGAATGCAAATGTGAGATGGGAGATGTTCAAACAAAAAGCTTCCCATCAGAAGAGATCAGGGCAACAGTTATGGATACAGCAGTGTAGAGCAATCACCTGTAGGTAAGATATGGGAGTGTCATCCAAGTTTAAATCATCTATGCTTTTTAGGGTCTCGAGCAGTGTTTAAAGTCTTTAGCATGTACGAGCAGAAACACAAGCATCTTTCCAAACATATGGTTAGAGTGCATCACATACACATGGGGAGAAATGCTGTGATGGCCTGTAGTTCATCTCTTTCTCCATCCATATCAGGTGTGTTATGGAAACAACTATACAAACATTGATTAATGATTGAAAGTAACTGGACTATTATGTGTGTTCACACATTCATTGAGAATGTCCGCTGTATGGCGGATACTTTTGGTCACAAAAAAGAATTTAAAGTCGAAAAAGAAAATTAAAAGAGATCAAAGTGAAAAGATTAATGATAAATATAAATATAATAAATAAAAGAAATCCAAAGGGCACAACTTAGTGCATACATACTGTACATGCTGTGCTCCACACACAACACACCTGTATTTCTTATCGTAGTGTACATAATATATGCAGCTAGTGTAAAGCAGCTTCATCAACACAGTATCATCATAAAACGTGCATGTGTGTTTAAGACAAAAAGCAAATGGGGCAGACACACAACATGTAAACTCCACACAGAGAGGCTCACCAATGAGTTTGAAACCAACTGGGAGCTGTGACTTCCTGTTCTCGTCGTCACTGCAAAGTTGCCAGCCAACCAGCTGAGAGAATTTGTTCACTTAAAGGATTGTGTGTGCTTGTTTAGCTGGTATGATTTGTGTAACTGTGTCTCCTCTGTAGGCTAAATGTTTCCATTGTTTCAGATGGGGCTGCTGAGGAAGCAGGGTTGATGGTAGGAGACTATGTCTTAGCTGTCAACGGAACTGATGTCACCAGCATTCCTCATTCTGAGGCTGCCCATTTGGCCAGGCAAGGTATGCTGTTTCCAAGCCTGATAATGGGTCTAATCATGCCACACACTCATGGTCTATATCCATAAGTAGAGTAACGCCAATGTTTTAGCACTCAGAGACTACCAGAATGCTTAGCTAAGGTTAGGCTGCTGGGCTTTTAGGTGACATATCTATTGTATGGCTAACAATAATGTTTCAAATCTATTAGCTTTTTTTTTGACAATTTTGTCAAAATAGAAAACTGAGTGTTTCAGAATACTTAAATAGATGTTATTAATAACGTAATGTTGTTGATGTCTTAGGTCCAGACCTTCTAACCATGACCGTTGGGTCAGACATTGCTTGTGGTCCTAATACCCCAAGACCTGCATGTCGTGGTTATCTTCATAAGCGTACTCAGTCTGGTCTGATTAAAGGCTGGAGGAAGAGATGGTTTGTGCTCACACATGGCTGCTGCCTTTATTACTATAGACACAAACGGGTGAGAAGCAGTCATCATCATTATATATTCTAGTATATGAAAACATTGTCCTTTTGACCTTACTAATATGTTCATTTCAGGATGAAGGCAAAAGACGGGCTTTGTCAGCAGTAAAGCTGGATGGGGCTGAGGTGGGACCAGACATTTCCCTGGGAAAACCCTTTGTGTTCAAGTGCCGCCCTCAGTCTGGTAATCGAGTGTACTTCTTCTGTGCCACCTCCAACCAGGAGATGAAAAGGTAAATATAAGAACTCTCTGAACCAGAGATGGTCCTAAATATTTGTTGTATCAGTTTGATCTGTTTTTTACATGTATTTGAATTTGCACGAAAAGTTCAGTGGAAACCGTCAAATAAAAAAGTAGTCTGTGACCACAACAGTGCTCTGTAGAGCACATACCTCCACCAAGCCCCAGCAGTCATCTTTAATTCAGTCAAGCCTAAAACAATACACCATCTGCAACTGCTTAACCATAATTTAAGTTCACCAGATCTAGGATTTGCATCAAGTTACAGTCACTCATAGATACCAGCCACCTAAATGCACCTGATTTTTTTCATCGATATCCATGTATTATTCCCTCAGAAATCAATGAAAATGTGGAATAATAATAATCTCACAATATGAAAGAAAGTGGGGAAAAAAGTTCTGGATTCATCCCTTTGTTTAGATCTGCACCAAAAGTTAATGGGTCTATTATGGGCCGAGACCCATCCTTCAGTTTCATGGAAATCAGCTCAGTGTTTTTTGTGTAATTCTGCTGATAAACCAACCAACCAACGTACACAGGCTAAGACATAAACATAAATATATTTTTATGCTTGGCTAAAGGAAAAGTTGGTGTTAAAAAAGTTACGTTCATATAGAAATCTCATTCATGTGCACTTTTGTCTCGGTTGAGTTTCAAACATCAACAGTCATTTTGAAAAAAACTTGTATGTGAACATCACGTTTAAGCTGTATCTTTGTGATTCTAGGTGGCTGGAAGCGATGGAGAAAGCTATTCATCCCATCACACAGGTAACATCAAAATCTGTAGATGCATGAGTGCTTGAAGTTCGTTTTTTTCCAACATCAAAATCTTGTTCTTATACAGATTATAACACAGTACACTGTACTCATATCCCCATCTGTTTATTCTGTAAATCATGTTTACTATTAGCATTACTTCTACTTGCACCTGCACTATATATACACATGTACTTGCACTGCCTAATTTGACTATTGCACGTGCTCATATTGTTTATATCAAAGTGTATTCAATTCAGTTAATTGCATTCGTTTTTACTAAAACAACTTTCTTTAATTAGTATTATTTATGGTGCTATTAGATATTAGCTGTTAGACAGCCCCATTAACGCAGGTGTGTGCCTCCCTTGTGTGCAGTGAGTTGGAAAGCAAACACCAACAAGCATGGATTGAAGCAGAATATTTCCTTCAATTATTAATTTTAAAAAATAAATAAAATTTGACTTTTGGACATTATGCTTTGGAGTTGTCGGAAATGTTTGGATCACACCGAAACTCTGTCTCTGCCTTGATGTTAGATGGTCTTTTATTTTTCCATCGGATATCTTAGTTATAACGAGACTGAGCTAGCTAAGCTTCTGTGTTTGTGTATGTGTGTGTGCTAGAAGGCATTTATGTACCAAGAGGGACTAGAAAAAATCTCTGTTGCTAAATTGTTACTAAGGGTCAGCCTACTTGCTGGGGCAGTAAACTAAGTTCCATTACATATGTCCACTGACATGAGTGTTTTTTACTTATTAGGCAGACTGCATGTATTTCCATGGAAAGATAAACAAAGACACCACAAAAAACTTTTTCTTTGGTTAATGATTAGCCAAAAGGACAGGGGAGGGACACTCTGCTATGATTGGTTACCTCATGTAGTAGTTTACAGTGGAATAACCAATTACAGCAGCATAACATTTCTGACAGAAATTTCAGCATGGGGATTTCACCTTCAATACATTACTCCTCACCTCACTACTTTTTGGACTTCTGGTTTGATGCTAAGCTGCATTTTGTTGTCTCAGTACCTGTACTCTGTGGAATGACACAAAGTTAAATCTAATCTAATCTGTTGCTAACACTTGGTTACCACCTGTCATATGTAGCCCTCAGGTTTACACTAATTTTCTCCTTTTTTTTTTCTCCAATTAACTCTCATGTTTCAGAACCACGTGTGGGTGGATGTCACTAGACACAACTCTAACCTGCCCCCACTGGCTGTGAAAAACCCAGAGTGTCTTGGATTGCTTCATAAAATGGACAAAAACAAGGAGATGTGGGTACAACACTACTGCATTCTTAAGGATGGTTGCCTCTTCTTGTACAGCGGTATCCGTGCGACTCATGCATATGGTATGTTTATGTCTTGTTTCATTGGCTAAGATGAATGTTCTTTTTTGTTTTTTTGTGGGTGTGTGGTATCATACGACGATTCAAAGGACACACTGGCATGATATTTTTTGATGGTAATTCTAATATGAAAAATTGGCAATTTTGCTGCTGCTGAATTGACTTTGAAATTGATTACTGATTACTGAAATTCAGTGTTAATTTCGTTGACGAAGACTATGACGAAAAATATTCGTCAACGAACCGTTTTCACGGACGAAAACGAAATGAAAACTAAATAAAAAGTCAGATGTGATGACAAAGACTGTGACGAAATATAACTGACACTTTAGTCAACGAATAAAAACTAGACGAAAATGTTAGGGAGGGACGAATGGAGAAGAGATCCAATCAGAGCGAATCTTTTGAGAGTAGGTTGACCGATGCAGAGGCAGCAGAGCCACTTTAAAAAGCCGCGGCAAGCTATAAGGCAGCAGCATTTACACAGAAGGAGAACAAAGACGAGTTTGCAGAACTTAAAATACAGTTCAATATCAAATCAAATATGAACATATTCCACATAGTTTAAGTGGGATAACTGAGCAACTCATTCCATATACCATAATTAATAATAACCATAGATGAAATTCTGTTTGTAATTTTAATGGTTGAACAACAATGTTTACTGCTGAAACATTCACACAGAAATATTTGAATCGCTGTTATTATTATTCCAATTCCCTCTGTCTTTTGGCACATTTCAGCTATGCTTTGCGTTCTCATTCAAATATCACTGTTTAGCTCTATTAGTACAATTGTGCTTCCATTCTATATTGTATTCATATTATATATAAGCTTTCTTTCTACTAAATTTTACCATAGAGAATGAATGGGAGGCACATGATCACAACTGGTCACAACTAGTTAAAATCCTGCCACTGGCTATTACTCCAAGCTTTACTTGGGATACTGCTACTACCACTACTTCTACTGCTACAGCTTCTATACTATCAATGCTACTACTGCTACTACTACTGCTGCTGCTATCACAAATACTGCTGCTACAGCTGCTGCTAAATCACTGCTCCTCCGTGGCAGAGTGGGTAAAGCGCATAGGGAATTATTTAGAGGTTCATTCAGAGGTTCAAATCCTCATATCCTTGCTTAAAGAAACATTTCTAACATATAAACAACCAGGCATACACATCGTTGATTAGATGATCCATTACACCTGCAGCAGTAGTGTCTGAAGGATTTTTAAATATGCTGAACAGTAAGAACTGCTTTATAAATGTTAATACTTTCAGTTGTGGTAGGTTTGTTCAAGTAGACAGTAGTACAGAAGTACAGGTCACCAGTTAACACACTGTGTTGGAACAGCCAGAAAGACTGTGAAACTGTGTCAGACTCTCTTTGTCAGTTTGACAAGCACTCAAATAAGCAATATCTCGCAAGTGCCCCAGTAGCTCAATTGGTAGATTGTGGGTCCTATGTGTCCTCACCACATTGGCCTACGATTTGAATCCACCCTGTTGCTAATAGCTGCATGTCATCCCTACTCTCTCTCTCCATGTCCTGTCTTGCTTGTCCCATCACAATAAAGCCATGAAGAGGGGAAAAAAAATCACATTTTTCATACATTATGACTTTTATTTAACTTTTATACACACATACTGACATACACATAGATGTCCTGCTCAGTGGCCAAGTGGTTAGAGCATAAAGCTCATCTACACTGAACCGCAAGATCAGCAGTTAAATTCTGATTATTGGTAAGGCAGTGCACTACATTTTCTACAATTCCAGCAATAGGCCTTTAAGCATTCACATTGGATTTTTGGCAGGAAATGCATTTTCTAGTTGCAAACATGATTCTGATTCCCAAAAAGTTCATTGATTTTTGTAAATATATGCTTACTAACTGCCTCACATGCCACCATCCCATAGATATTCAACCAATTATTCACTGAACCGTCATCATGATAACATTAGTGAAGGACATGCTAAAACCCCAAGTTATAGTATGTTATGTAATATAGTATATTGATTATTAAAAAATGATTAGTTCACATTGTCATCTATGTCTTCAGGTGGGATATACCTTCAAGGGTACATGGTGAGAGAGCAGCCCTATGGATCCAAGAAGTCCACAATTGAGCTGAAACCTCCGTCTGATGAGTTCAAGACTTTCTACCTCTGTGCTGAAAATCCTAATGAGAACAAACGGTAAGGAAGGGATTTATATCTGTGATCTATTCTAGAACCCTAGTTTTCCCTTGCATTTTAACTGTATTCTGTATTCTGTATGATAACTTGGCTGACCTGCACTGTTGTGGTCCTTTGTGGCCCCCTGGCGCAAACCTGTCATGGTCTTGCAATAACAAGACTGGCTCAAGACATCTATATTTTCCAGGTGACAAGTGAGAAAGCCCTGTTTTTAAAATCATCTCTGTTAAGCTCTCAGTACTTAGGAAGCTTCTGACTACATTTATGTTGTTCACATTTTACCATTTGACAAGATTGAACATGGCCCATTTCATGGTAAAAACATAAATAAGGTTTCCCCAAGTATCCCCCAAAGTTATGGAAAACAATGGAATTAAAATCTTAACCTATAACACTACCTACACATTGTGTTTAGGCTTGATATTAAAACTCAATATCTCAATTTTGACTTATTCTTTGATCAGAGAGCTCCAAAGTTAAAGGTCCCATATCATGAAAAACACATTTTCTCTGGTCTCTACATATGTAAAGCTGGTTCCCCTGAGCCTGCCAACTCCCAGAATGATGAAAACAAGTGATTCCTGCATGGTCTCTGCAGCCCACCCACTGGTAACACGGCGCTCCTACAGGCTGTTCAGATTCTGCTCCTATCGTTACGTAACGAAAGGAGTTATTATCATAGTCCGGCCTCCTCTGCGCAGTGATAGGAGATATCTGAGAGGGGGGCGTTCATCCCCGAGGTGAAGTTCGGTGTGTCCAGCAGTGAGATAGCAGCGTATCCCAATGTCGTCGCTCAAAGATGAACACGCAAGTAGCTCTGTTGTTGGTTGTAAAAATCAACATCAGTGCCTATATTCTGTCCCAGCTACAGAACAACAGAAGAGACAGTGTAAGAATTCCCCCTTGTGAACGACTGAGCCTTTTGATGATTGTGAGAGAGTGAGGAAAAGCTTCTGTCCGCGACACTTTTGTCAAGGAAGGACGGGAGAGGACGGGAAGCGTGACTCAGCATTGTTCACTCCAAAACAAAACCCGAAGAAATGGGACCAAAAAAGATTCCCACAACTGAAGAAGTCGAAGAAATTAAACGATCGCTCGACTTTCTAGCAGAAGAGATTACAGCAGTCAGGACACAACAGAAAACGATACTGGACTTGGTAGTTGAAGTCACGGCACTGAGACAACAAAACACAGAGAAGGAAAAAAGGATCGCCATTCTGGAGAACCGGGTGGCCGATTTGGAGCAGTACACGAGGATGAATGACATCATTGTCTCCGGAATGGAGATAAAACCTCGGAGTTATGCCTGAGCAGTGATGGGGATGATGAACAGAGAGGAAATCACGGAACGAGACTTACTCTCCATGGAGCAACAGGTGACAACTTTCCTACAGTCTAAGGGGATTGAAGTGGACAGCAACAGCATAGAAACATGTCACCCTCTCCCCAAGACAGATAAACTGGCCATAATAATGCACTTCACGAACAGAAAACACAAAACTGCGCTACTGAGACAAGGAAGAAAGTTGAAGGGGTCAGATGTCTATCTCAACGAGCACCTGACGAAAAAGAATGCGGATATTGCCAAAACAGCACGTTTTTTGAGGAGGCAGAAGAAAATACAATCTACATGGACTGCAAACTGCAAAATCTACATAAAGCTGAACGGATCACCAGAAGAGGCTAAAGTGCTCGTTATCAGGGACATTCAGGAACTGGATAAATACAATTGAGTTCAAAAGAACAACACAAAAGGACAGTACAAGGTATGGGAACAACATAAAAGAGTGATTGTACATCACAGATAACAATGACTAGCTCTGACAGATATCAGTCATCTCCAATTGGAGATAACAGACAGGAACAACAACAAATGTGGAATAAAAAATGTGAAAAAATGGAATTTAAAGCTTTCAAATATACAGAACACAAACTACAAGACATGGAAAATGAAATTGATCCTGAAAATAACTTCTACAACAGTTCACATAACCAGTGTGAATACTACACTGAAGAACAATTTAAGACGAGTGTAAAAATGGATGGAGTAATTTCAATAATTCATTTTAATAGTAGGAGTCTCAATGCAAACTTTTCAAATATACAATATTGTTTAAAAGAATTAGATAAGAAATTTACTGTAATAGCAATCTCTGAGACTTGGCTTAGTGAGGAGCAAGCACAACAGTTGAGCTTGAGGGATATGAGAAGTTTTATATTAACAGGAATGAGAAAAAGGGTGGTGGAGTAGCTCTATAAATTGATAGAAATTATAATAGTAAATTAGTGAGTAAAATGTCAATTGCTATAGATAATCTTATGGAGTGTATCACTATGGAAATGGATATTGAGAAATTGAAAAATATGACTATAAGCTGTGTATATAGAACACCAGGATCATGCATTGATACCTTCAGGGAAAAGCTATTGGAACTGTATGCTTATACAAATAATAAGAAAATGCTTTTTGTTTGTGGAGACTTCAATATTGATCTGTTTAACACATTTGAAAATAATTCAACTGCAGAATTCATAAATGCAATGTACACTATGAATCTATATCCTTCAATCACTAGACCTACTAGGATTACAAAACACAGTGCTACACTAATTGATAACATATTTACCAATGTAATTGTGAGAAAAATAGTAAGTGGACTACTTAGCTGATATGATATAAGCGATCATCTGCCAGTTTTTACAACTCTCCAAAGCAGTACTAGGACTAAGACAGATTATAAAACTACTATATTAACTAGACATAAAACAGAAGCTGCAATTCATTCTCTCAGAAATGATCTAACACATCAAAACTGGAACAAAGTTTATGTGGAAGATGTTGATGAAGCATATGAGTCATTCTTGTCCACAATAACTGTTCTCTATGAGAAAAATTGTCCTCTAAAAAAGAAAGTAGTAAAGCAAACATTTGTTGAGAAACCATGGTTCCATAAGGGAATACAGAAGGCATGTAAGAAGAAAAATCAATTATATAAAGACTTTTTAAAGAAAAGAACAACTGAAGCAGAGAATATCTATAAGACTTATAAAAATAAACTTGACAAGAATTATGAGGAGCAGCAAAAGGGATCACTACAGTAAATTATTGGAGGATAACAAGAGTGATATTAAACAAACATGGAAGGTACTGAACGAGATAATCAAACAAAAAACTGCAAAACCAGAATACCCAAATTATTTCTTGGTAAAGAACAATAGATTCACTGACATGAATTTAGTTGCAAATGGATTTAATGATTTTTTTGTTGGTGTTGGTCCTGGTCTGGCTAATGAAATTGTAAGGAATGATAGTAGAGATGATCTTGGAAGTGGTGACTTAATTGTAAATGAATCGATGTTTATAAGGGGAACAAATGAAAATGAAATTATTGAAATTGTAAAGTCATTTAAGAGTAAGAGGTTAACAGATTTGAACGATATCGATATGTTTATTATTAAAAATATTATTGAGTGTTTGGTGAAACTTCTGACGCATATTTGTAATCAATCTTTAAAAAAGGGAATATTTCCTAAAAAAATGAAAATAGCAAAGGTCATACCAATATATAAGACTGGAAATAGACATGAACTGTCAAATTACAGACCTGTCTCCTTACTGCCACAATTTTCAAAAATACTAGAAAAAATTATGTATAGCAGATTAAATGATTTCATCACAAAACATAACATACTGAGTGATCAGCAATATGGATTTAGGGCTAACAGGACAACTTCACTTGCATTAATGGAATTTGTAGAAGAAATAACATCTGCAATTGAGAACAAAGAATATGCAATAGGAATATTCCTAGATCTAAAAAAGGCATTTGATACTGTCGATCATGATCTCTTGTTAAAGAAAATACATAGATATGGAGTCAGAGGGGTGGCACTATCTTGGTTTGGCAGTTATCTGGAGAATAGGCATCAGTACGTACAAATGAATAACAACTTCAAATCTCAACTTCAGAAGGTCAGTTGTGGGGTTTCCCAGGGTTCAGTACTGGGACCAATGTTGTTTATTTTATATATAAACAGCATATGCACGGTCTCTAAGTTATTAAAAACGATTGTGTTTGCAGACGATACAAATCTTCTCTGTTGTGGCAATAACTTGGAACAACTCATGGATACAGTTGAGATGGAGTTAAAAATACTAAAGAGATGGTTTGATTACAACAAGCTAACATTGAACCTAAATAAAACAAAATGTATAATTTTTGGTGATCGACCAATAAATTCAAATAAGAAACTCATGATAAACAATGTTGTCATTGAAAGAGTGTCTGAAATCAAATTTCTTGGAATAATAGTTGATAATAAATTCTGCTGGAAGCCACATATTAACTGTATCAAAACTAAAATATCAAAGTCAATTGCAGTACTATACAAAGTTAAAGATTTTCTAAACCAAGCATCATTATACACCCTGTACTGCTCCTTCATACTTCCATACATAAGCTACTGTGTGGAGGTGTGGGGCAACACGTACAAAACAAATACTAAACCAATCTTTATCCTTCAAAAAAGAGCCATAAGAATTGTAAATAAAACCACTTACAGAGAAACAACGAATCCATTGTTTATCAAGTTAAAAGCTCTAAAATTAAACGATTTGGTCGATTTCAAAACAATTCAAATTATGTATAAAGCCAAAAACAAATTATTACCCAGTTGTATTCAAGAGTTGTTTCAATTTAAAGAAAATCACTACAGCCTGAGGGGAAACGATATATTCAAGAAACAATTAGTAAGAACAAACACAAAATATCATTGTATTACAGTCAAAGGAGTCACATTATGGAATAATTTTAACAAGGAACTGAAAACATGTACATCATTAAATAAGTTCAAACGAATGTTCAAAGACAATATACTGAATGGATACCGGATGGAATAGGATGCATAGGTTGTTTTGTTACTTAAGTACATTTTATTTATTATTTATGTGATCTGAATTGTTGATTTCACAAGAATGATTATAAAGTTAAAAAATAAAATATAGATTTAAAAAAAAAAAAAAAAGGAGTAGGACTCGATAAGTTCACACTTCCTTCCTGCTCCTTTTCGGACATGAACTATTTGTTTGCTTTTTTCTGGTGGGATTTAATGATTTGCTGTATGCCTGATGTTTTCAAAGCTTGTTTGTTTTGGTATTATTGTTATTATTATTAATAATATTATTAGTAGTAGTAGTATTTACTATTATTATTATTATTATTATTATTATTATTTATTTATTTTAAACTTATTTCATTGTCTTATTTTGTCTTTAACATGTCCGAATAAACAAATAAACTAAAAAACTATAAGTGTCGCCGCGGTTTGATAGTATTTAAAGTTGCCTACGAGTCTGGAGAAGTCAGCTGGAAACTGGCTAACTAGTTAGCTCTACCTCAGTCCGCTATGCAATGGCGTTTGAAGCGAGTTTGATGTTAATAATATTACGAGGGAGCTTGGTTGTCACAGTAAAAAGGCTGGAAACATGTGCAGACTGGAGACAGAGCCGATGCGAACAGTATCCAAGAGTTTGGAAACTGTGTTGGAGACAAACACAGCTTTCGCTAGCTGTTAGCCATTAGCTACATGGTAGTAACTGTAACAACACATACGAACAAACTAACATTATTCAGGCACACTAACCATTCTGAAACGTCCTGCTGCAGCTGCAGAGTCTGTACTTCTTCAGGAGCCTCTCCTTCCGGGTCCGATTCTGGGTCAAACTGGTTCGGTTGAACGAATAAACCTCCACGAGCCATAGCGATACATCCACCGTAAACATTAGGGCATGCTACTGCTAAAGCAGGGGGAATCCTCTCCCTGAGAGTGACGTAGCAGGCAGGGCTCTCCAAGTAGGCGTTGACAGACGGAGCTCATTAGCATTTAAAGGTGCAGGCACAGAAACAGACTGCTCTGAATAGAGCTCTGTAGAGCGACTTTTAGACAGCTGAAATTCAGGACCACGTATGGGTTTGGGGTAATACATAGCGAATACAGAGTTTTTGGACCTCTGACAGCTGTGTGAAATTGATGAAAAACAGTATAATATGGGACGTTTAAATCAAACTGAAAAGCTTTTTTGATGACTTGGTTTTCTTTTGGTCAGCGCCAGGGGCGCCACCAAGGGGGGGGAAGGTTAGGACTATTCCAAGGGCCCGGCACTGACAGGGGGCCCTTTGAGACATGGGCAACCTATACAAGGGCCCAATCAGTTATTTTTTCATGGGGACCAAAATCCCTGGCAGCGCCCCTGGTCAGCGCAGATATATTGCTTAGGTTAAGCAAGCTAGTAGTAGAACAATGGCTAAATTTTCCAACTAGCTAAGCAGCTGTGACTAGCCATGTTCATTTACGTTGATGATCATATTATTGGGTGATTTCTAACACGTGAATGAGACATGAGGTAGTTGGTTACGGTTGACAATGATGTTCCTGAGCCTGTTGTTCAACAGCTAGCCTGGTTAGCACAAATAGCACAGCTCCTGAGTCAATGGACAGCTGAACAGCTGCTGCAGGAACAACATACTAATTCATTGGCTGACCCACTTGGCACAAAGCACACACCTGCAGCAGTAAGGACTACCTGCTGTGCTAGGTTGCCTTTTCAGACTGAGATCTGTTTGTGATGGCTGTTTTGCTTGTGTTTGTTGTTTGTGTTTTTGATTGTCTGTCGAGTTGTTAATATATGTTTTTATTAGACTAAAAGAGCTAAGAGAGCTTGTTGAACATAGTGAATTAACTATCCACACACATCTCTCCGCTTTCCAGCCAAATCATGTGTTTCAGCGACCGACTTTGGATGGAGGCCTGAAGGGGGGGGGCGGAATTTGATTTGGTTGGATACCATTTCACTCCAGTGAGTGAGGAAAATGCCAGTTGAAGACAATAATAGAAGATGTCATGGTGATGTTTCCAATGTTCTTTACAGATGGATCACAGCTATCAAAGCTTCAATAAAGAAATGGCTGCCTTTACATCAGGCCCTTCGAGACTACCTGAATCAACCACCAGAGGAGACCAGAATGTGAGGCAGTGTACTCTGTGAATACTGACAGCAGCCTGCCTCACCCTGTGGACCACTGGATGAATCTCCTGTTTGCCCTCTGTTCCCTGTACTGCCAGTTTGTCAAAGAGGACAATATCACTCAGGAAAATCTTTACTCTGCAAAGCAACTGGATTCACAAGATCAGGTGATTAGGCGATCTTATGAATCCTTCTTGCCAGGTTTCAGGTTATGTGCTTATGGTTGAACCACAGTGGTTCAAACCAATCAGTGTCCTATGAGGAACCACTAGGAACTACAGGCGTGGTTTAGGTGTGAGTGTGATGGCCAGTGGGAGAAGTGAATGTCTGAAAATGATAATGGCTGCTCCTAAAGAGTTTAGCATAGCTGATACAGCATCATTTATATCAGATATGGAGAGTTTTTCTACTGAGTGTATTTCATTGAAGAAAAGAGCAATGAATGGCTGAAACGATGTCATGGACTGTTTGGGACATTTGGGTTTGTTAGTGACATGATAACTCAAATGACCTGTCTGTGTTCATTTTATGTTATCAGTTTAGTTTTGTAGGTTTTTTAAGTCTGGCGGTCAGTATTTCTCAGTGTAAAAGTGACTGAGAAGAAATTAGGAAATAAACAAGCAATAACAGCTTGTTATTTTTTTTCCCATTTAATCACGTTTAACAAAATATCAATAATTGCCATTCAAATTCCAAAAAATGTTCTACTCTTTGAGACTCGATACTGCAAGTTAGACTGCAGTATCTTGGGATGGGGATTTACTGCATTGGGACTTGACTTGTCCTGATCTAAGGACCTACTGACTTGAATTGACTGAACTTGCCCGAGAAAAAAGGACTTGGGACTTGCTTGAGAATTGGACCAAATTACTTGAGTCACATGTTTGGTATGTAACAAGCTTTAATGTGCTCACAGTGCTGCATGAATTTTAATTATTAACCAAACTTGACTAACAACAATGAAAATACTGATCATACTGTCATTGATTTGTCCATCAAGTTGTGCACGCATTGCCCTCTACATTCATGGTGGTTCTGAATGAGCATCTCATACATGCTTTTCTGGGTATTTCAAAATGTTTGGAATTCTTGTTATGTAGTACTGACTTTTCTATGCTTTTATACTGATTCTGTTTTCCTGCTACACTGTAAACTCATTCATAAATGTGCTATAATGCTTTTGATACTGCTTTTACTCACTGCATAACAGATAGTAATGCATCAGTGTGTTAGCCAAATAAATCCAATCAAATCCTGATGAAATAAGCTTCATTTTGATGTAATTATTATTCTTTGCAGCTGGCTGTGAAGAAAGATCCCTTACAAGTCTTCCAAGTGTGATTCCAACCATTCCAAGTGATGGTACAAAAAATCTGCTTCGCAAAAGCTAAAGCTACACTACTGCAGTGAGAGATGAAGAGGGTAGCATCCAAGGTGACAGTGTTTTTAGTACCAGTGTCCACACTTTGTGTTACTCTCTCTCTCCAGCAGACCAGAAAGGAAGCAGTGTGCAGGGGAAAAAGAAGAGGAATTTTACATTAGAAAAACATGATACCCACTTGATGTGACCAAATCTCATTCTATATCCATAACTTAAAAAAACCTGTTTGTTCAGTGTGCGGACTATGGATTCCATCACTTTTATTAGAAGTGTATGACAAAGTGATCATCTCATAGCGATTATGAGCAGAATGAATGATGTTACCCAATAACTGTGTTAGTGCACATGTCAGCACGTGAGTATTTTTAAAAAATATACCTGGAAATGTGAACCATCCTTTACGATTCAAAACAGTGGCTAAGGGTAATATATCCAACATTCACTGCCAGATATCACACTCAGAAACAAGCTAGGAGAGCTTGTGGTTGATGATAATGATGATTTGAGTCATTACATCACATACAAACATTGACTGGAAAGAATGTATAGTGTGTAATGAAGTATTTTCATAAAAAGTATGTTGTCTAAAGAGGAAAGACTGTCATCCTATTCATGAATGAAGTGAAAAAAAGTATGGTATATCTAAACCAACAAAAACAAATGAAGCAGTGAGCAGTGTAGACAACCATGAAAAACAGTAACAAAGCCCTTTGTGTTCAGCCAGAAGACATATATCAACACACATATCAACTTCAGCAGGGTCTGGCAAACAAACACACACACACACACACACACACTACCAGCCACCTCTAGGGTTAGAGTAGTTATATATGACCTCAAAAAAAGTGGAACATCATGGAGAACAGAGAGGAATAGGGAGGTGAGCCAATATTTTCTATGTAATTAGCGCAACTTTGTCTTTAACTCGAACGATGTAGCAGTTTCATCTGTAGGTTTACAGTATGCCTCTGGGTAGCTGGTTGTGTGTTTAGCCTAATTTGAGCTAATCGGAAAGACAAATATGCATTGTATCCTATTCTGATACAATTATTGTGTCAATGCAGTATTTATTATATGACATATTCACAGTATTGTATTACGGAATGGCAATAGACAGCAGACGTGCTGTATGTACCATACTACTAGCACCTATTTTGGTTTTCAGTTTATAATTTGGAGATTTGAGGAACCAAGCTGTAGTTTCAGGAGATGTGAGGTACATTTAATGCTTAGTGACCATGAATAATTCATGTATTTTAATGTTTTAATATCTTGAATTTCACTCACTTCACAAAATGTTCTTTGATATGCAACGCTTGGATGTGCCTATCCAGCCCTTATACATGTCAACTTTTATTTCAAATCAACTACAGTGTTGCTTTAATTCTTTGACCATTCAGGTAAGTGGGCTATGTTTATCTAATTATTGCTTCTTCTTTTGATGCAAAAGCACATAGGTATTTGTTGTTTAATTGCAAGTCTCTTATTTATCTAACCTTTTCACCTGTTCGCACATGTCTTTTCTTTATTGAAACACTATCCACTGACTATCCACTTAATTTCATTTTGAGGAATGGACAAACGGTTGTAATATTCTTTATTGTATATTCAACTTTCCATGCTAGACTTTTAGCAATGTTATGAGTTATCCTTTAATTAGATCATGTGTTAGCAGAATGCCACCCATGGCTGAGATATAATTCATACTGAATATGTGTTTGCCAGAACCTGATGAAGACCTAGATTAAGTATGTGTTGGTCTGCGTGACTGCTAATATGCCAAAAAACCAAAGCCATGATGTTATTATTCACCTCAAGACAGAATGCCTTTTTTCCCATGGTTGTCTTCACCCTTCCAACTTCCTGGATCTGGTTTCTTTGTACTTTCACCTGCTCCACCATAGAGCATTTGTCGGCTCAGCTATCACAGACATGAAGCACTTCGGTATTTCATTGTAAACAGTTGAACATTTCTGTCTCTGGTAATTCCCAGGTAAGACAGAAAATGAACACTGACTCCCCCCATAGATCTGACCTGGGAACACTGAGATGATTGGGCTCAAAGTAAAACACAGTTTGCAGAAATGTTACTGAGATTGCTTCATTTTCTTCAACTGAACAATTTGTAAGATGCCACAGTCACATAAAAAAAAATCAACATAGAGGCTTCAAGTGTTGAAAATGAAAAAAATATTTCCTATTGCTTTAGTGTAATAGACAACGCAGAAGATCTGAGAGATAAAGAAATTATTATTTCCTTCAAAGCAGCAAAACATTTTTTGCAAAAACTCAAGGGATGTACAGATTCTTTTTGTAGAACTTAAGTGTTCACATGGCTTTGCTTATGTACAATACTGTAGTGTTTATATGAGATAACCAGATTTTAGTGTTAACATTTAAATTATGCCATTGTGGTGACAATATCATAGTGTACTGATGTTTCAAAAGATAGTCTGCAGTAGATGTCACTACACTGCTATCAGGTGCAGAAAACTACACACCCATTACCAGGTGGATGGGGAACATACACTCAGTAAAAACATACAACTTTATACTGTTCATCAGTGTGGTTTTCTAACCCCAACACAGTCACAACCCTATCTGCCAACAATGACTAATAAACAGATGCAAGAAAAGACTATGGTGATACTCTTTTTATCTTTCTGGGTTGTGTGGGAACTATTTCACTCCTCATCTGAAGTAAGTGACGCTGCAGGAGTGGTTTAAATGTTTTCTTATCTGCGACCATATAAACTGGCCCATGAAAGAGGTTTAGGAACAAAAAAAAAGAAAAATGGGATCTGAGCTCTGGTTTCTCTATCAGAATTCAGAGACTCAAGTCAGAAATCTGAATCTGAGAAAAATCTAAATTATTAATTATTAGTGGCCCTAATCCTCTTCATACTGGTTGCTACTGATACCAACATGAATTCAAGCTGATTTTTTTCCCCCCTCAAATCTATCTTAATACAATATGCATGTATGTTGATAGAGTAACTGATGGGTATTCATCCTGTAGGTTCTGGCATTGAAGTGATTCTCCATATCAAACAATCTGTAAGAGAGGGCAAATCAGCAGCCCTCACTCAAACAGCAGTTAATCAACTGGAACATGGATTCTCTCCCACCTTTTACAGCGCAGTCACAATAGGAAGGGATCCTTTGGGGTATCCAGGTGACAACTGGTATACGGAACTGACAATGTAATCAAGAGGTCCTTTGTTTAAGTCGAGTCAGAGGACGTATGTTGCATGTCATCCCTCCTCCTTCTCTCTGATTCCTCTAACACTAGCTATTGAGAAAAGGTTGTAATGCCACGAAAAAATACTTTAATAGATTTGAAATAGTGAGGGATCATTGTATCACCATTATTGGCAGAGGTAATGATACAGTTAAATCTTTGAATGTACACACGGCATTTGAGTATTTTGTTGAGACGGACTTAATACATACATCTCTACCTATCCTGTAATTAACAGACTTTGAATGAAGTATCGCTAAGCTTTTTTACCCATGGCCATGTTGTAGTAAATGGTTTGGTTGAAAAACATATTCATATTGACTGAATACAACAGAGTAGCAATAAATCAATAAATTACATGTAGTAGGATAATAAAAGTATTACCTTTCTAATGTAAGCAGTGCCATAATATGACAAAACTTCCACCAACACAACTCCTCACAGATAAGCAGCAAAACTATTATTGGACTGATAGCGGTGGTGCATTTTAAAGCCGATACAGTATGTGTGCTTTTATCAGCTGTAAACTGATATATCAGTGCATCTCCATACCAGTACACGTCACTGTCAATAAATAGGTTCACCAGTTATTGCTAAATTCCTACAGTTCACTTTTTTTTTTTACCTCCACACCCTCGTAACATGGAGTAGTTAAGGATTTTCTTCACAACATTATGTGTACAGTACAAGGTAAAACCCCAAGTTAATAATATAACAAGATTATCAGACTGTCTTCTTAAAGATCTGTTTCTAATCTGAGTGGAAAGAAACCAAGCTGGAAATAGCACCTAAATCCCCAGGAGGGTGAAAGACGCATAAAAAAGGCCTTCCACCAGACTTTCATGTCTTGTTTCTGGTAAACATGCGCTCCCCTCGCAGGGTGAGATGCTGCAGTTGGTACTGTAACACCTCAGTGTCTGATGACTCTTTGATACTAATTTTGTCCAGATTGAGGTAGTCCAGAGACTTGGACTGGGCCCTCTTCCCCTTAAGCAGACACAGTGGTAATGGTGCATGCAGACTCCTTCCTGGCTCCAAGTGGGTCAGGGACCTGAGGAAGGTGTCACTCGAGCTGGGCATACGCCTCCGTCTCCTCCCGTTAGCAGCAGGAATGTCATACGGTTGGTAGTAGCGACTTTTGCCTTTAAAGATTCGTGAAGACCGGTGGATGCCCAAGTCCACAGACTTGGGAACAGTGCTCTGGATGGTGCCGGTCATGGCCTCTGCTACAGAGCCCTTCTCTGGAGTGCCTTCTGACCACTGGTGGGCCAGCTTGAGCAGCTCCTCGCCAGTGGTGAATCCTACTAGATAGTTTGAGTCCATGTGGAGGATCTGGTATCCTGCAACAGTGCCTCTGATGGGTGAACACGGGGTGCTGGCACAGCGAGGCCTCTCTGCTTCTGGTTTCAATGAAGCTTTGATCTCAGCTGCAGGGAGAATGGAGACGTGCGCCCTGGACACTCCACTTATATCCATTTCCATCCTTATAGACATCTCCTGATTGATAAAAGATAGAGAAAAAAACATACCTTGCATCACTCTTGTAATACAGCAGTTACACAATACAAACACTTCAATGCCATAACTACTGAACATCTGAAGGCATAAGACCCCCTCCCTCCTAAATTGCGGGGTCAGTTCTAACATTCACTTTAAGATCAATGAGTAATTCACAAAGTATGATCATTATTTTTTTTTATTCTGTTAAGTCCATTTCCATTGAAGAAGCAATAGAGAAAAGCAATGAAAAACCAAAGCAGTCCATTTACAAAGATAGACATAGATTTACACCATTTGGTTACAAAGTAAATTATATATACAGAAGGCTGGGCTACAACTAGTCAAAAATCAAGAACAGGCATACAGATTACAATTAGCTATGGCATATATGTAAAAATGTGAATGTGGCCTCAATCTCACCTGCCTCACCAACAATTCGATATTTGAATTCATGTTTGCTTTTTTTTTTTTTAAAGATTTTTTTTAGGCATAAACACCTTTATTTAGACAGTGGATAGATTTGTGAAATGGGAGAGAGAGAGGGGTGTGACATGCAGCAAAGGTCCGCTTCATGTTTGCTTTTTACATGTCAAGAGAAAAAAAGACATCCAGAATTTCATGTGGCCTTTTGCCTTACAGATTTGGCATATATTATTAAGACATGAATTAATTATTGTTCCTTTCATTTGATTTTATTTATTTATTTTTTGTCAGTAAAAGTTCAAAGGGCAACACTTTGCTTTGACAGTTTGACCAGAAAAATAATAATATCATTTTTGTAACCTCAGGCAGGCTAGGTGGTCAGCCATTCCCAGGTCTGCTGGAGCTACGCCTCAGCATGACTGTTCAGAGCAGCGTAAAGGAAGAAGCTGCAGTTGAGTTTGACTTTTGAATAGTATTATACAGATGAATGAACAGTGCATAATGCAGCTGCCTATAGGCTACAGTTGTGATGTAATCAGAGAACCCAGCTGACACTGAGGTGGCAGAGAGCAGTGGGGGTGTCTGTTGTGTTAATGCTAATAAGTTTGACAATATATACACACATTTGCTATTTCAGGCTTCAAAACTCCTACTGCTCTATTAATCTATGATAAAAATATAATATGACATCATGTCATTTCATCACAAATAAAAACACGTGTATGTTCAATTCTTTACTTTAACTTGAGGTAGACCACCCGTGCCTCAACTAAAATCTACCATCATCATGGTAACCTCTGATTACAGCTGGAGAAACAAATGAGATAGAATTTCAAATGAGTGTAGACACACATACTCTCACTTTTGATGATTAATAACTGTAATGTGATGAATTTAGGAAGATTAACGTGTTACTATACTGTGTTACAGAACACTGCGTATGTCCAAAAGATTGAAACCACCCGGTGGCCAAGTAAGGAAAAGAAGGAAAAAGAGGAAGAAAAACGTGAAGAAGATAGAGGTACAGTGACGTCACTGTGATGAAGTGAATGAAAATAATACTTTAATGCATCGTATTTACAGTTGTTAGAGCAGAATGTTAGCTTGCTAGCTTACTTCGGACGATAGTAGCATTGTTTAATAATCAGTAAATAGTTTGAGTCAACGGGAGTTCATGTTACTCCACCTTAGATTCATCAGGGACATTTGGAAAGTTAACGTTAGGCCTGTTCAGGTGTTATTTTAACCTGTTGGCTGTGTTTACCTGCTTGTATGTCAGTTAAAATGCTATTAGTTTTCCATCCCCTTTATAAGTAATATGGTAGTTGTGAGCCTTTGGTTTATTATGTCACAATTTATGTTGGTTAAAGTTTACATCAGTGTTAAAGTGCAGCTAAACGACCGCTTGCAGACCGCTAGCTTACTTAGTTTTAGCAACCTCAAAAAAAGACTGCGCGTTAATAATACATTGCAGTATACGCCTCCAACAAGAAACCACCATCAAAAGGCCACAAATAATGCTCAGAACATCACCAAACTTCAGCAACAGTACAAATAGGGTCTCAGCATATAGATCGAGGCATCAAACCTCCGCTATCTTAGCCAGATTTCTATTGTAAAGTGAACACAGCTCACCACTCCTGCCACAGCTTCCTGTTGTGGGGAAGCGAGCTATGTGCTGAGACCCTATTTGTACTGTTGCTGAAGTTTGGTGCTGTTCTGAGCATTATTTGTGGCTTTTTGATGGCGGTTTCTTGTTGGAGGTGTATACTGCAAACTATTGTTATTGTGCGGTCTTTTTCTGAAGTTGCTAAAACTACATAAGCTAGCCGTCTGCAAACTTGATCTTCTCAGGGGGGGTCTCCAATCGGTGTCACAGTGTGTGGATTAAACTTACACCGGAATATCCCTTTAAAGTGTATTATTGTTAATACTCCATACCTTAGCTTTCCCACATCATTCACGGGCTATATTATTTATATATATATAAATATATATAGGGCTGTAACAATACACCAAACTACGGAAGGGATTAGGGCCACATGTGAATTTTTTTTTGGTTGTTCTGACTTTAAAGTCAGAATTCTGAGAAAAAAGTCAGAATTCTGAGAAAAAAGTCAGAATTCTGAGATTACAGTCAGAATTCTGAGAAAAAAGTCAGAATGAAGTGAGAATTATGGGTAAACTATCTGTAAGGAACCAACTTCAGTGAGAGAGTGACATGAGAGTTAATGAAGGAGGGAAGACACAAAAAACCTGATTATGTCCCATTTATTGGAGTTTCTACTTGTTTTGAGGGGTCCCAGAGGAAGCCATTGCAGTAATGGAAGAGCAAAAGGTGAGTGCAAAAGAAATACATGTTGGTTTGGTGCCTTAGCATCCTTCATATCTGTAGCCTTTCTTTGTTTTTACAAATGCAAGGCACCAAACCAACGTGTATTTCTTTTGCACTCACCTTTTGCTCTTCCACTACTAGATAGTTTACCCATAATTCTCACTTCATTCTGACATTTTTCTCAGAATTCTGACTTTATTCTCAGAATTCTGAATTTTTTCTCAGAATTCTGACTTTAATCTCAGAATTCTGACTTTATTCTCAGAATTCTGACTTTAATGAAAACTGGAGAAAGGCTAAAGCACTGAACTCCTTTGGAGAGCAATGGGAATTTTTGAAGTATCAAATAAGAAGACTAGTAACCCATAGAGGGAAAGTAATGGCAAAAGACAAGCAGATAATGGAGGATAATATAACAAAAAAGATAATTATGATATATGAAAATCCAGATACAAATCAAGAAGACAGAGAAAAGCTGATTACATTACAATTACAACTAGATCAGATCTACGAAGTAAAGTAAGGGGGGGCTTTGTGAGATCTAGAAGAAAATGGATGGAGGAAGGTGAAAAGAACACAAAATATTTCTTCAATTTGGAAAAAAGAAATGCAGGAACCTCCTCAATAATTAAACTAAACATCAATGGCCAGATTGCAGACAACGTCAGGGAAATATCTAATTTTGTTAAGAATTTTTATGAAAACCTGTACCTGTAAAGAAAAAAGTTAATTTATGTGACTCGTTCTCATTTTTCAGTTCTATAGATGGGGATGTAAAACGAATAGATGAAGAACAGAAAAGTGTGTGTGATCAGGATATTACTCAAGAAGAAATCAATCTATGTATTTCTAAGTTGAAGGATAATAAGTCCCCTGGGAACGATGGTTTAACTAGTGAGTTTTATAAAAATCTTTCAAGAAGAGATTTCAGAATTTTTGTTCAATGTTTATAAGGACGCTTTGTCTATGGGAAGATTACCGCCATCTATGTCTCAAGGCCTCATTACATTAATCCCCAAACCTGGGAAAGACCCAGTGTGTATTGAAAATTGGAGGCCAATTATTTTAATTAATAATGATGTTAAAGGTGAAATATGGAATATGAGCTGAATGCCGCCATCTAGTGTCTCAAGATCGTAGTCGCAACAACAAAAAAGTATTCCAGCGGTCGGGTTGCCAGGTTGAAAGTGAACCAGCAATACTGGACAGCGCAGGAGGATTGAGCCGCCTCCGTTTCCTCCGTTTACTGGGTGTGGAGGTCGATGGGTCACGATCAGTATTCTCATATCTAGGATCAACGTGATATAATGAAAATAAGTACAGCAGAGGAGTTTGACCGACAGGTAACGTTAGCTAAGTTAGCAAGCAAGTTAGCTTACCGATCCAGGAGAAAGTTCGCCATTTCCGCGTGTGTTTTGATGCCGTGGAAATCCTTTACCTGAGTCCATCGAGCGTATGCTTCACCAATATTTACTCTGGTTTTTGCTCTTCTCCGGTGACTCAGCTGCTGGGACAGATAACGCACCGTTCGCTGGGGCTCTGAAGAGCTTGCAGACTCCGCCATTTTACCCAGTGTCAGCCTAGCTGTGCCGAGCTTTGCCGAGCATTGCCGAGGTTGCGAAAATGGCAACCCGCAATGCCGGCCGCTATTTGGCTGGTACGATGTAAACAGGAAGTCATTGTGGAACCCGTCAAAATTTATTAAATTATTTATTTCAGACTAAATATAATTTTTCAAAGAAACGCATTACTTATACTATTCATAGATTACTATAAAGCCTTTGATACCATAGAACATTCTTTCTTGTTTAAAACCTTGGACTTTTTCGGTTTTGGTTCTTATTAGTGGGCTGTGCTCGTCAGCCCACTATGGACACCTATAGCTTCATAGTGGGCTATTGTTAGTAGTGGGTTATTGTAGACGTAAGTCGCGAAAAACTGCGAGAAATTTCCCATAAGGATTGAATGGGACGAGGTCAAAAAAGTGGCAAATCTGCGACGTTTTTCAAACATCTCCTGCTCTGTCATACATTGACCTAGAAACACCATTCAAACTTTAAAATGTAGGCACAGGTCTTGGCTATTTCAGTTGTGTTTGAACTTTGTTGCTACGATGTATAGTTTTTGAACGCTGACCCCTTAATGATGGTGAGTGATTTTGGAAAAATTCAGGGTTTTCAATGAGTGTGTATGGCGGAATGTTCGTGCAGCAGAGTGGGGGAGCCAACTGACAGAGTGCGTCTGACTCAAAAAATTTCTACGAATTTTTTTCTTTCCATGACGATCTCGGACACAAATGTTACTCAAAAACAGTGATATTTGCCATAGTTGTAGCCACACTTGTCTTCTTTCTCCCAATGTCTCTACTTTATCGGTAGGATTTAAGGTTTTTGAATTATCTGCCTCCAACCGACAAGAGTAGCTCTCAACTGCCCAATTCACTCCAATGTAAATCGGGAAGAGGATTTTCGAAACTGCACTGTTTGTTAACTCTGTTATTTCCACATTTCTGATACTAGGACCACAAAACTGTTGTTTAAGGCCTTTCCCGCGTGATGGTGAAGAAATTTTGCCGATATCATTTTTGGTTTTGGATAAATAGCACTAGTTTGACGTCCTAGATGTGAGGCTGAAATCACTCTGAAAACAGCTGTCTCAGCCACGGCTACTAGGGCTGTTTGACAACGATCCCCATGGCAACCAGGATCAGCTGGGCCAACAGAGGGATAGGAGTGCCAGACACAGACACACACACACACACAGACAGACACACAGAGACAGATACACACACACACAGAGACACACACACAGGGACAGACACACACAGACAGACAGACACACACACACAGACAGACAGACAGACACACACAGACAGACACACACACACAGAGACAGACACACAGATGGACAAACACACACACACACACAGACAGAAAGACCCACACAGACAGACACACACACACACACATAGACACACACAGATTGATTCATCAGTTTTCCAGAATATTCATGTTTTGTTCATGTAAAACCTGCATAAACTTTCCCATAAGGAATGAATGGGATGAGGTCAAAAAAGTCGCAGACACACAAACACACACACACGCACACAGACGGACACACAGATTATTAATCAGTCTTCCAGAATATTTATATTGAAACCTTGCGTAAACTTTCCCATAAGGAATGAATGGGACAAGGTCAAAAAAGTTGCAGACACACAAACACACGCACACAGACACACACAGAGAGACACACACACACACAGACGGACACACACAGATTATTAATCAGTTTTCAAGAACATTCATGTTTTCGCGACGTAAGTCGTAAGTCAGACGAACAGACCTAGGCAGATGTTTCTTTCCTTTTTTCCTAAGCCTGGACTGATTTTATGGGTAACAAGTCTTCAGTTAGTTGTTGGAGACTTTTTTGTGTTAATGCTTTCCCCTCTGTTGTAGAGGGAAGTTTTATGTTGACCAGTTTGGTCGTGTGTTCACTTAAAAAATACTTAGATTTAGAATATGCTCAGTGATGGT
The DNA here is from genome assembly GCA_963678695.2 of Diplodus puntazzo. NCBI lineage: Eukaryota > Metazoa > Chordata > Actinopteri > Spariformes > Sparidae > Diplodus > Diplodus puntazzo. The sequence goes on along the minus strand of OZ023173.1, from coordinate 2,437,082 downwards.
ACAAAGACATTTACTGTTCCAGGAAGGTCAGACAAAATGGTTCAGCTTTTTACATGCCCTATGCTTACAACATGTTTTACTTTATGGTATAAATGGCAAATAATGCTTATGTTAAAGTAGTATCCTGGAATATTACTGGTTGCAGGAATCCCGTGAAAAGGAAAAAGGTACTTTCATATCTAAAACATAAACAAACTGACTTAGCATTTATTCAAGAATCACATCTACGGGATGAGGAAGCAAAACATTTTAAAAGAGACTGGGTTCGGCAGGTTTATTATAGCTCCTTCACAATTCACCTTCTCAATTGTTTGTCTTGAAGCCATCATAAATGGTATGGAACTAACATTATGCAACATCTATGCTCCCAACAAAGGAGATCCCTCTTTCTTTCATGAGGTTAATAATATACTGGGAAATTCACAAGGACAGATAATTTTCGAGATTTCGATCAGGTCTTGGATGGAGTACTTGATAATAGTAGATATTCAGGAACTTCAATGCCAAAGGACAGAGGCGCCATTCGTATGCTGATCGAGAACAATGGTCTCATTGATGTATGGCAATTGGTTAAATCGTGGAAGCGAGAATAAACATTCTACTCACACTGCCACAAATCTCACTCAAGAATAGACTTTGTCTTGATCTCTCAAAGCCTGACTAATGCTGTCATTGATAGTAAGATTAATGCTATTTTCCTATCAGATCATGCACCTGTTGAACTTTTTTGCAAACATCCACTCAGATAAACTGAGATGGGGCAGATGGAATTTAGAAAATAAAAAAAGATCATATTGATAAAATTAAGAAACTGGAAGCAGAAGATTTGGCCGAACATTACTTCGAAAGCTTATTTAATAATATCTGCAAATGTAAATGTCAAATTCATGCAATTTTCAATAAAAAAGCAGAACATACTTTGTCTAGACTTAAGACAACGTTCTATCAGTCAGGGGAGAAAACTGTCAGACTCTTAATTCCATAGGAATTCCGATAAGATCAGGGGGCTCTCTCCTAACATCCTCTAAGGACATTATTGGTGTCTTTAAGGAATTCTATGATGGTCTGTATAGATCATCTGGTACTCCAAATAGACTAGCAGTGCAGGACTTTTTCACAAATATAAACCTCCCAACTTTATCTGATGACCAGGCAGATTTTATTGATCAGTTACTCAGGAAGAGGTGAAAAATGCTATTCGTGCTATGAAAACAGGGAAATCACCTGGAACCGATGGGTTCCAAGTAGAGTACTATAAGTAAGGGATAATGCCCGACGAGGTATCCATAATCAGGAATTAATGGACGACGCGAATGGCGACTTAGAACCATTCAACGCATTGTGGAGGACGGTTGCCTCCGCAAAGTCCATTAATTCCTGATTATGGACACCTCGAAGGGCATTTTCCCGCTTATACCATGGTCACTTGCCAAAGAAAATAAATTAAGACCATTAATTTATATTTTCATGCGTTTTACAATCAAAATATAAAGTTTTTCACAAGCCATAACTTACTTTCCATGGTAACGCCTGAGGGTTTGACTAATAGCTGGAACAATCATTACCCTCCCATAAGGTTCTTATGCAACAGAAACATTGTTCACTCCTCCAGTAAATAGGACGGACCTTAGATACGACTTGGCAATGGGAGATATTCTAGTCCGCTCTGCGATGAGCCAGAAAGCTAACACTATGCTAGCAAGATTTAAAGTCAATAACATTGCGTACGGTTGACAAACAGTATATATAATTTGACAGTATGTTTAACAGCAAGACTAGCTAGCTAACCAGTCATGTCATTGTCCCCAAATCAATATCAAGATTTTCACGAACAAATGATCAGCCGTGTGTAACGTTACTGTGGGCTGACCAGCAAACGGGATGTGAGATTATTCGCTTTAGAGGGGAGGTGTACTTTCTGCAGCTTGTGTGTTACAGTCGCCATCCTGTGGTGTTCAGAGGATAAGGCACTGAAGGACTGACGGACTGCACTCAGTGTTGGAAATAAAATATTCAGATTTTTTTTCATATGGATACATGATACGCCAGCTAGCGCATTAGTTTAGAACGTTGAACAGAAAATTTGATGGGAACTACTTAGTAGGTGTCCGTATATCAGTTATTAATGGACACCTGCAGCCAATCAGAATCAAGTGTTCCCCCAGACCATAGTATGAAGCGATGCCAATATCTAAACACTGTCACCCTCAAATTGTAACACAATACAATTTCAGATGGGTTCCAAAAGGCGTGATATATTTAGGCATCAAGTTGAGCCCAAATCTCAGCAAGATGGCAACTCTGAACTTCTCCAAACAATCAGAACAAATCTAGGAAAATGGGGGAAGTTAAATCTTAGCCTGTGGGGTAAAGAAAATGTTATTAAAATGGTAATAGCCCCACAATTTAACTACATATCTATGATGTTGCCGCTTAACATACCTGATCACATGGGTATGTTGGGTCGTCTAGTGATCAGAAGGTCACTGGTTCAAATCCTGGCTCCTAGCTGCATGTCGAAGTGTCCTTGAGCAAGATACTGAACCCTAAATTGCTCCTGATGAGCAGTTGGCGGCTTGAATGGCGCCTCTATGGGCAGGGAGGGAGCGCAGATATAAGATGAGTAAAATGGATGCGCCCAAAGATAAAGGAGGGCTTGGCCTGCCTGATGTTAGACTGTATAGTCTGTCATTTGAAATGGCTAAGATTGCCAACCACTGCAGAGGAACGGTGTCTGGCCTAGAGTGGGCCACTATAGAGAAGACTATTGCGGCACCATTTCACCCTATAAAGGTGATATCCCAACACAGGAATGATACAGGGAATATGATCAATCCAATTGTTAAGCACTCTTGTGAGGTCTGGGCTAAGGTTCACAAAATGGACACCAACTAGGCTTTTCAGGACAGGACTAATACGTACCAATTAGGGCTGTAACGACACACATATCAAAACCGAAATCGCGACACTCAGATCCATTAACCTGTCTCGCGGTGTGTGAAGGCAGAATCGCGACACAACTTCCAGTCCAGATCAAGCCCTATGAGCTATAAGTAACACCACATTAACACCACAGTGGTGGTCCACCAGTTCTCCGCCATTGGTCGTCCACACAGAGCGAAGTACTGCTGGAGTAAAGACGAACCGCTGTGTAATTCACACAGAAAGCCGGCGTTGCGGCTCCTAAAGAGACGTGGCGGTACACGGTACCCGCGGAAAAGTTATTATCATGTGGATGCTGTTTTAATGTGTCGTGATTGAGATCCTGACCCACTGAAGTTACGTTTTTCGCTCTAAATTACATAATTACTTAATCACCATCAGTGAACAGGACGCTGTCTGTCTCTGTAATGTTACAGCCCTAGTACCAATGCATGTTGGAAATGTAGAAAAAAGAGATGGGCACCTTTTTGCATCTAATATGGGATTGCTCTATGGTCAAACCATTTTGGAATAACATACTGGAATTTTTAGGGACATGGGCAGGAGTAACCCTGCCAATATTTCCAAGACTATGTCTTTTAGGAGATAAAACAGAATCACCAAACCTGACAAAAAGTGCATATTCAGTTCTAATGGTTGGGATAGCCTCTGCTGCCAGAATTGCTGCCAACAATGCAAGAATGGAAATTCTAATGAGTGAGACAGCACCCATCATATGAGGTTATGTTGGCCAGGATAAGGGGCAAAGATCATGGGACACTGGGGATTTGGGATTACTTTATGTGCAGAATACACAGAGTTGTCACATTTCCTGTCAATCAGGCTTAGTTTGCGAGGGGCGTGGCCTTTCAAAAATGGTAGCTGGGGCTTTTATTACAGCGCTGCCATGGTCTGGTCTGTATTAAAGCACATAGCTTCCAGTTATTGTTACACTTTTCGAGGTCATCCCAGCTCAGGACAATTTGAGCCACAGCATAATAGTAGTAGTAGTAGTAGTAGTAGTAGTAGTAGTAGTAGTAGTAGTAGTAGTAGTAGTAGTAATAATAATAATAATAACACTGGGTTACAAAAAATAATATTTGTAAGTTGTCTATGTTTTTTCAACTGAATTAGGACCATTTTGCACCACTGAATCCAAAAATGACATCCATTTTTCTCAATCAGGTCAGGTTTTTATGCTAATTTGATTTTGAAAAATCCGATATTCTGACTAAATTGATTTTTGTGACATTATCAGTTGATTTTCATTAATATTTCTCATCCAAAAAAGGTTTTAGGAGAAAAAAAATCGTTTTCTAAGAGAATGTATTAATTAATGAACAGTCTCCAAACTTTGGGTTCATACTATGGCACACCAAGCTTGTGCAGAAGCTGAGCAATATCTGTACAGTACACCAAGTCCTTCTCTTCAAAGAAAAAATGGAGGAACTCTTGATGTCTGTTGCGGTAAAACGTGATGCGAGCACTGTCAGAGAGGAGGTTCTTTTCCTTCAATCTGGATGCCAATAGCTCGGCAGAGGACTTTGACAAGCTGAGATCCCGAACTAGATCATTTAGCTCCTTTTGGGAAAAAGGATGTGGAGCATCATCGTTAAGAACCACTTCTTCTTCTTCTTCTTCTTCTTCTTCTTCTTCATCTTCTGGAACACTGGAGGAATCTTCATCACTGATGTCAGGAAGTTCTCCAAAGACAGGTACTGGAATTTCATCACAGTGAGCTACAGGACGACGTGCTGATTCAAGATCAGGATACTTGAGGCTGCTTCGGTTCTTTCTGTTGATCCCAGTCACATCAATAGCGCAGAAGTAGCAGTCAGTGACCTGGTTTGTCGGCTCCCTCCAAACCATGGGAATTCCAAACTTCAGACAACTCTTCTTGCCTTTGGTTCACTGACGCAGATACTCGGTGCATGACTTGCATACCACGTGTGGCGCCCAAGCTTTATCCTGGTCACCAAGTTTAATACCAAAATAAGCATGGTAAGCACGCTTTATGAAATTTGTGACTAGATTCCTGTTAGAAAGAATGGTGTATTCACCGCAGATGTAGCAGAATACGTCAGGCTTATTTTTGCAAGATCTTCTAGTCAAAGCCATTTCATTCACTTGTAATATTAAAAAAAACAATTAGTCATAAGTTGGCACATGCAAAATCTTCAGAATTTGTTTATTGCAAGAAATATAAAAGAATTTTGCATCATATGACGTGAAAATACCCGCACATGTAAACAAAAACGTTAAAAAACAAATATGTAGCTTTGTTCAGAAAGTTGACCTGATTGAGCAAAACCAATGTGATTTTTGGATTCAGCACATCAAAATTATCCTAAATCAGCTAAAAAAAACTTAAACAATAAATTTGGTGTTGACCAGTGTAATAATAATAATAATAATAATAAAAAACTGAGTCACTATAGGCTTCTGTCCTTAGGGGCTTGAGCCTGAATTAATTTAGCTATGCACTCAATAATAAATAGGCCTAGTCATTGTGTTGCTTTGCACATGTGCATAAGAACAACCTACATAAAACTGCAACAGAAACTGTCTGCTGGTTATTCAGTAGAATAACCAGCAGACAGGCATCACTGTCATCATTATCCTTTGGAGCACATTTACCAAAGCACAGTGCTGACAGTGGACCCCGCCGATCTTCAGTAGGGCCTAACAGACAGATTTTTTTTTTTTTCATGTTCCAATAACCTGAACATCACAGATTAAACCAAATAACAAACTACTAAACTAAACAGGGCGCGGGTTGATTTAATAATTTAATGTTATAATATAAAAACATTTATTCCAATATTTTACCGTTGTCTTTATTTGAAATGCTGTCATAATTAAACCACAGTGTGGATGGAAGAGCACACAGATAACAGCGACTGGAAGCCGCAGTAGAGTGCGTATGGACGCATGGCGCGGCTGAATCGTGCCATACTGAGTCAGGAGAGAAGGGCCGCTACCGCTGCAAGAACAGGCTTTACATCTCAGGCTTCATACACACACACACCGCACAAACACACCATGATAGCAGCGATGTAGCTGCTAATAAGCTGTCGACTCATTTGAAGCTGTATGAAAGATAACGTCCCATAGAAAAGATGGCTGTTAGAGGGCTGTTCGAGGGAACGACAGGCCAGGTCCATCTTGGCCGCTGATCAATGTGAGGCCAGCACAGCCTCAAGAAACAAAACCGTCGAACACGATACTAGCATGAGTGTACAAGCCTTCGGAAATTCAACGCACTGATCATTTTAAAACAACGACTCGCTTCGGACCGCCAGGATAAAGTCAGGGGTGAATATGACAGGCGCCTGTGAGGATGGAAGAAACGTATCGTCGTTGTTTAATCCTCATCAAATATCGCTGGGTATCATAACCGATGACGAAACTGACTGGATTAAAATATCACAAAATACAAACTTGTTTGATTGCGGAGAATCTGATGTTCAACCTCCCCGTTATATCGTCTCCAGCCTCCGGCTCCTCTCACGCCTGTGTTCCGTCAACAGCAGCCAAAGGGATAGCCTACTTCCGGTCTACTGTCCACCGAACAGCGATGACGCATTCTTTAGTATTTTTCTGTGGTTATATCGAATATAATAATAATAATAATAATAATAATAATAATAATAATAATAATAATAATAATAACAATAATAATAACATAATAACAATACAATAATAATAATAATACATTAGTAATAGTAAAAATAATAATACATTCATAAGAATATATTAATAAGAATACGAAGAAGGAGAAGAATGGTGGACTAAATCCACACATACAATGAAACGAACTTGTATTAATCCACTTGGAAAGCACTTAAAGGGATAGTTCAGCTTTTTCGATGTGGGGTTGTATGAGGTGTGTTAAGCAGTGCATACCAGTAACTCTTAATGGTAAGGGCAGCAAGACGAATCTTAGCCTCCTTCAATAGAGTCACCTTCAAATAACATATCAGTTTTAGCAATATTTTTAAACCTTTTTGCCACTTTACACTGTTGTCTCATCTGTGACATTATTCAGTGCACGGCAAGCACAGCTGCGCCTGTGCAGTTGTATATTTTTAGGAAATGTAGTGCCAAAGGAAAGAGCTGTCTGACAGCAATGTAAAGTGGCAAAAATGTTCAAAATATAGTGTTTACTTAAACCGTTATACAATTTAGGTGGGCCTTCTTTTAGGTGGCTAAAATATGTCTTCCTGCTGCCCTGCGTCCCTGCTGGTGCTGAACACTGCTGCTCCACACAGGCACCTCAGCATAATACACTAATGTTGATGTGCTCTGATAAATACCTCATACAACCACACATCAAAAGACGAGAACTGTCCCTCTAAAACCAATATAACCAATTATTTTGTCTTGATATTGTACTCATACACTGTACATTTCAACACATTTCCACAAACAGACATAGGCCTACAGCAACTGTTTGGTCAGTAGGGGCCCACACATTGACTGGGCCCTGCTCATCAAAAAGCCTGAAATCTCACCCGGTTAAATGCTGAGGGTATTCCCTACTACATACTACTACAATAAACCTACAGAAGGAACACTAATAAATGTCTTTCTACCATTTGTTGGGTTGATTTCAGCTTTATTGGACAGTACAGTATATAGTAAGTTTATTCTTGATAAATGCGGCGGCTGAATTCGATGGTCATTAACATGTTACGCCGTTAAATATTCCTGGTTCGGAGGCCTCGCCCACTGAGGTCAAACATGGAGAGAAGAAACTCTGGCAAGAAGAGAAACTTTTCCGAGATGGAGATCGGCATCCCGGCAGCGCCGGCACATCAAAGGCTCCATTCACTAATGCAACGTGTGTCAAAACTGAACAGGCCAAAATAATATGGCACACTTTCTCTGGATTATACAGCAGAGCTCCCCCTGCTGGTCTGAGACGGAGCCACCTGCCCTTCAGCACCCGAAGCAGCTCCACTGTGACCCGTGTGTGTGTGTGTGTGTGTGCGCACTATTGAATCTGCGTTCCTGCTCTGTAGCAGGTTTGCCAGCGGGGTTATTAGGTATTCCGTTAACTAGTTGTCATGTTAGGCTATTTACATATTTTATTTTACAACAAAGTGGTATCAGTAAAAACGTAAAAAATAATCCGTTTTGATCTGCTCTAAAAATGTGACTGCTTACGCTTAATGACAGCTGAGGTTTGTGTAATAATTATTTTCAGTCTCAGCCAGATTTTGCTGTGCTGCACCGCAAATCCACACACTCAGATTTGCGTACACGAGCTCAGACCTGACGTGAGATCTGATCGCAGCTTCCGCTCACGTCCAAATTGATAAATGCCGAAGTTTCCGTGGAAATGGACGTACGCATGGTTTTCTGCCGTACGTTCGTTTGATAAATGAGGGCCTATATGAGTACCAATGATGTTCTAGTATTATCCATGCTAAATGGAGGACCATCTATGTTAAGATAATGAAAGAGGAAAAAAAAGACTATTACATTAATCATTAACACTTCTCTAAGTGTTGTCGTGTTTTAGCTAACTTCCTGTCTGTTTTGCAGCTAACAATTCCCTTCCTCCTCTCTATGTCACCACACAAGCATGACTCCTTTTCTATTTTCCCCCCGAGGCAGCTCTCTTTGCCTCTTTCTTTCATTCATGCGTTTTTCATCGCTCTGGCCCTTTAATAGTCTAAGAAATCACTGGGTACACTGGAATTGGTAGCTTTCCCTGTTTCACCATTGCTGGTGTAAGGACCAGAACAGGAGGACCCTGCTCTCTCTTTATGAATTTCTCTTTCCTGATTGGATAAAGGAAGTATACAACAAGTAAAAACATACAACACATTTTTTTCTCCTGTTTTTACTTCATGAGCAGGGGGAGAAGAGATGGGTGTTAGTGACCAAACATTTTATAACCCTTATTTTAATCAATATAAAACACTCACAGCAGTACAGCAGAGTTTACAGGTCTTGAGGAGTACTACTGGATGTGTGCCTCCTGAGGAATCTGCATGTAATCTGATGAATTGCCTTCAGTTATGTCAAACAGTGGCTAAATTGAATTGTGGCTGATATAGGCACCAGGTTTTGAAAAGCAGTCCACAGTTCTGCACTGCACTAATTAGACAGGATAAAAATAAATGATCAAAGTGGAGGCAGCAGAACCAGAGACCTCATCTTTTTAATTCCATGCATTCTCCTTCCTGTTCTAAACCTAACAAATACATTACCCACAATGCAACTGAGCCACAGAGGGACATTACTGGAAGCAATTTATGAGATTACCTGCTGTTGCCTCTGAACACACTTTTCATGTGAAAAATTGGTGTAGTTACCATTTAACAGTTGTTTCTGCCTGGTAATTGAATGCAACTTAGATGTATGTAGCAACACTTAATCAGCCCCTTTGTGCTTTTGTTCTGATTGTGACAGAGGGCACATCACACTGACAGCAGAGCCGAAACATGACATCACTCTTTATTTTTGTGATCCCATTAATACAATCATTCAGATGCCTTAACTCAATAGTAAACATTTTTCACATATCCTCATACAACAGTTAGAATTAATGTTTAATTTTCAAGGTTCACATACTAACAACATTTTGTTTTCTGTCTTCCTGGAGGAAATACTGACAAATATATTTAAATGAGTTCTATAAATAGTCCCTGATGATGTCCAGTAGAGCCCAAGGCACTAAAACATCATAAGAGCAAAGCTTTAACATAGAACATTATAAACATCAAATAATTCTGAGAAACCCAGTCTCAGAACTTTAAGTGTTTGTGTACTGTAAATATGAATCATAAAAACTAACTGGACATCATTACAACAATCTGAACGGTAATCAACAATTTGAGTGAACTGTGAAATCAAATCATAAAATTTGTGATACAAACATGTTTAAACTCCCATTGAACATCCATGGATATTCAAACATACTGTTTTATAATAACACAAGTACAAATGTGAACATACGGAGTAAATCCTGAATTAGAGCTTGTTTTTAAACAGACAAGAAACAGGAGAAGAAAATAGCTTGACTTTGGCTTTCAAATAAATCTGTCAATCTTCCATTGCCCGGCCATCTCCCCTTAACTGGTAGTGCAGTGTTGTAGTGCTATTTAAGGCAAAGTAGAAATAATACATGCACTATCTTAAAGATCTCTTTCCTACCTGATAGAAAAGCAGATGGTTCTATTAATATACAGTGAATTAGTGTAGTTTGAGGCAGAAGTGGCAGGAGTGTTGTGCAGGGAAGTGATGTGCTGCTACCTCTTATTGAACTTGACTCTCAGCGTTTCTCTCCCACAGCATCAGTAGCTGGTTGCCCGCTTGGGGCTCCAACTCCTATGTGAGACAAAAACAGAAAGAGACAGGGAAAAATGTAAATACAGTAATGACAGTTTGACCACTGGTAGAGTTTTGCAACAATTAACAACATTGTATCTATTTATTTTTTCAAGGAGCACTTTGTAGTTTCGGGGAAGAAATTTTATCAAAATTGACAGATTTGTTATGCCTAACCGAACAAACAAACTGACCATAAAGGACAAAACAATGTATTACTGTTTTACTTTGTTTATTTTTGGCAGACCCTGCCACCTTTCTAGCTTCAAACAGTGTTCTGGGGACCTCATTTTCCTGAATGAAATGTGAAGGACAAGGCCCAACAGTCCCCTTTAATTCAATCAAGCCTAATTCAGTATTAAATAAACTTTGTTTAATGACGCCAGATCTGGGGTCTTATTTACAAATGTTGGGTATGAAGAAAACAGTCTGAACGAGGCGTACGACACTACCCATGCAAAAGTTGTGATCTATAAAATCAAACCTCACGGCAGAATGTGCACACCTGCAAGCAAACTCTCACCCAGACATCTGAACATTTTGGTCCAGAAGTGGCGACACAGATGGTGAGGTGGAGTATTGTAGCCGGATTGTAGAAATTACATGAATTATAGGTCTGACAATTCTTCTCACACATTTGATTTCACTTCATATTATGCGTTCTTATCGCGCCACTTTATCATTAACATTCAAACCAGCAGTATTATTTGTGCTTGTGATGACTATCCCACCAGTACCTTTCAAGTGTAAAAGATACATCAACACAAATTCAGCTCGATATTTCATCAGTGCCGTCTAAACATCAAATTGCCCTCAGGAGCACATTGGGGAGGGTGTGAACTGTGCTGATGCTCCTAGTCAATTGTAGAGCACCACAGCTGTTAAAAAACGGGATGATGCCAGGATGTGTCAGGATGAAGGATATTGAGAAGTCTGGCCTGCCTTTCCCCGACATCAAGCGTACTGAGTCCTTTCCATCTCAACCACATTAACCAACTGATGAAATTATAGTCATCGGTTGGAGATATTCACGATAGCATCGAAGCGTGGTGGCTGCCTCATATACTCTGCCTCTCCAGTCAGACATCTTCACCACCTGATTATATACTATGGAGAAAATATCCAAGCCTAGAAATTAATTCAGTAACAACTCTCTCACGCAATTGTTAAACTCCATATCCTCACTGTGGGGAGGCCAAGTTTACTGTTACAGAACTTCAATAAATAAAGTGTTCACGTATCAAACTTTCAAATGATATTCCAGGGTGGGGGACACCACTAACTGTCCCAATCACACTGGTGGGTGTGAATGAGTAGGTGTGTCCAAATATTTGTCTGGTACTATATCTATATCTATCTCTCTCACCTGTCCATCCCTGCTGATTTGGACCTTCTTGTTGTCATTCCATGGGTTGAGGATGTGTTGGGTGCAGTGAAAAGGAAGACTCTCCTTGTGGATCCACTTCACACTGAAAACCCCTCCTAGACCCATGAAGTCCCAGTCCTGGCAGCTCTCCTGGCTGATGACTGATGCCATTCGAGCATAGCCCTAAGACAAAGACAAAACACTCTCACTCAGTTTTGTCCATTCTTATTTATTTTCGATGTTTACAATGGGGTTACATTTCTGGCAAATGTTACATAATTTAAACACATGCCCTTTTCCCCCCCTGTTAGACTGTTACCTGGAAGTGTCCAGAGCCCTGAACAGAAAAGATGAGGATGATGAGGTTATTCTCCAGTAGGGCTTTGGTGAGTTTTGCCTCATTGCTTGGTGTGGTGGACCAGATACCTTTCGCCTGAGAAATTTCAATGTTCCTGATGTTGCTGCTCTTCATGATGAAGTACTGCACTGATGAAGAAGCCAAATGAGACACTGGCTTTGAGATCTGCTGGGAACAAGAGGATAAATTGACACAAAGACAAACTAATAGGGATGACCTGAACCTGCCACCTACCTAAAATTGGTTCACACAAATAGATTTTAGCCCCGATCTCCCACTTGCCAATGGTTTTTAAAGATTGTCGAAAAAGCAATCATGAGTCGGGAGTCATGCTTGAAACAGTTCAATGATGCAACTGAGCTCTTGCTAAGGCCCGCTGGATATAAGTCTGTGACTCAATCAGCCATTGACAGCAGACACTCCTCTCCTTTCTCCCTCTCTCTTCTGCTGCGATCAGCAGTAGCTCTCTGAACCCAGTGTCATCAAGCATCTATCTGTATGGCGTGGGCATGATAATAAGCTTTAGTTTCTATTAGAACACACACACACAAGATGTACAGTTCATGTAACTGTGTCAGCCTTGCTGAACCACAATACAAGCAGGCAGTTTCATGTTTTCAGTGCTGAAATAATCCTTGCTGCCCACACATCCTGCTAGTCCATCCTCTCATTCATATTCTTTTCCATTTCTTCCTTGTTTTTTTTTGCTGTGAATCAGCGCACAAAAATCTGGACCGTTTGGACTGTGTCCTTCATTTGTCATGTCTTAGTTTAGTGATCTTGTAATGTGTGACCCCCTGTCATGGTTCAGTCAGGTAGTGTGCAAAGCACAACGACTAAAAGACTCCTGATTACAAGGCAGAAAGTTGCCAATGCCTTACTTCCCTTTTTTAATGCCTAACCTTTTTACTTTTTAGTTATATATTATATTTTTTTACACTCTGTTTCTATATTTCAGTTTCTCCAGTGTAGCTTGGTACTTCCCACTGGATCTTGAAGTACATGTATAGTGGTAAAAATATACTCAAATGAGTATTCACCACAGCCTTTTCAAAAGCTCTTGGCCCTGGCCTCAGACACCCAAACTAATGTCTACCTCTGCTGATTAAATCAGAAATTACCACAGGACAGCTGCCCACAAACTGATGACACAGTGGTTAATGAACTGGTAAATTCAGGACTGTTCGCAGATGATCCTTGTTTACTAAGCCTGCAACAAGCTGCTGCATATAGTTTAGGAAGATACTTAGGCTGACAAGGTAAATGAGCATTGTTGGGGAGTACTGCAAGAAAAAACATGTACAAAGCCAAGAGTGTCTATAGAGGGAGCTGCATGACTATTTTTTTAAATGTAGTCAATTGAAAACAGCACAAAGACAATATATTTAATGTTTGAATTTGAATAATTTTTTTGTAAATAGCTGTTCATTCTGAATTTGATGGCAGCAACATGTTTCATACAAGTTGGGACAGGGCAACAAACAACTGAAAGTTGTTGAATGCTCCAAAAACAGCTGTTCGGAACATTCCACAGCTAAACAGGTTGGTAACAGGTAATAGTATTATGATTAGGTATAAAAAGGGGCACCTGCGAGAGGCTAAGTAATTCAGAAGCAAGGATGGGATGACATTCGCAACTTTGTCAAACAAATGATTGTGTAGAGGACACTACTACATGTGCTCAGGAATACTTCTTAAAACCATCAGAAAACAGTTTGTTTGCAAATGAGAAATGAGAAAATGTAGGTACGGCAAAAAACTATTCTGATTTATAAAATCTTTTGTATGCCCCCAAGTGCGCAGTTTCCTCATATTAATCCCAAATTAATTTGAAATTCATCGCACCATATGAAAGTTAAATCATGGAAATGAGCCTGCTGACTAGTGATTCTTTATAGTAAATAAGGGTCCCAACTGAGACAATGACAAAAATATTATGTTTTTTTCTGGCACAGAAAAAGAAGGTGTTTGTGGGTGAGATAGAGGTTAAAGAACACATGTTAATTCTCCCATCCATGTTCTCCTCTGGCAGTGTGAGGACAGTAAAAGTCTGTGCATGCAGCATTACGAACATAATTCAATGATTCAAGCTCTAATATAGTGACATGGCCTGTATTTTTATCATGACTCATAATGAGGATATGGTGGGTAAGAATCATGCGAGAGCTGTCTTTATTTCCAATTAATGTATTAAATGGGAGATACATCACAACATGTAGAATAATGCCTCTTACATTTATTTTCTACAATCTGGTTTCAATTTATGCTTGGAAAGTGATGTACATACATGTTAAGCCCTTTTTTTGTATTTACATGTCTGTTTTGGGTCTTTTTATGGCTTTACTGATATGACAGCTTCAGAGATGACAGGAAAATGAAGGGAGTGACACGCAGCAAAGGGCCGCAGGCCAGGAGTCAAACCCAGCAGCGAGGACAAAGCCTTTGTATATGGGACACCTGCTCTACCAACTGAGTAAATTGGCGCCCGTATTTACATGTTTAAGTGTGTAAATGATTCACACTTTTCAGACTTTCCAGTTGATCACCTCAGCTAGTAGCTGCAACAAAGCTACAAAGGCTGCAGCATAATCCTTTTGGCCACTAGTCACAGTTACGTCCCAAAAGCATATGCACGGGTTTTATTTATTGATTTTAGCTCGGCTTTTAACACACTTCAACCCCATCTGCTCATCTCAAAACTGAGGCAGATGAGCATCAACCCTTTACCAAAGTGGTATTTTTCCTTTTTAATCAATCGAAGTCAGCAGGTAAGAGTCAATAATACCCTCTCAGAATGCAAATCAATCAGCACAGGTGCTCCACAGGGTTGTGTCTGCTCCCCAATCCTGTTTACACTTTATACTAACGATTTTATAAACAGCCACCCAGGGAACCATGTTTTTAAATTTTCTGATGATACTGCCGTCCTCAGTCTACTGCACAAAGATTCTAGCACCTCAGCCTATTTTTCTGAAATAGAAAACTTTGTGCAATGGTGTGATGCTCACCACCTCATTTCTAATGTTAAAAAACCTAAAGAGATGATGGTCTTAGACCCGAGATCAGTAGGGGACCATAGTCCTGTTGTCATACATGACTCACCGATTGAGCAGGTCAGTTCATACAAGTATCTCGGAGTTCACTTAGACGACACTTTTAGTTGGTATGTGCATGTTGAAAGTTTGTGCTCTTGTTTACAGCAGAGACTGTATTTTCTGCGCAGACAGCGTATGGGGTGGACAAAAGCATCATGTTTTTATTTTACCAGGCAGTACTAGAGAGCTTAGTCAGATATGGGATGTCATCCTGGTATCGCAACATCACTGCAAAACTAAAAACTAAACTCGCTCGTCTGGCGCACACGGCCATGAAGGTGATTGGAAAAAATGACTATCAGACCTTGCAGTTTACTTATGAACAAATTGTTCTTAGGCAAGCCCAGAGGATAGTGACTGACCCATCCCATATTCTTCATTTAGAATATATTTGTGCAATAATTTTTAGAGTGTTTTGATTATTTATTATGGTGATCTTTTCGCATGTATTACTTATGTGTAGTGTATGTATGTGTTATGTTATGGGATTTGTGCAACACTGTTATGTATTTGTCAGTGATGTATGGCTGATGATGTATTGTTTGTTGTCATTGTGGCTGTCAGGGCATTTATGGCGCAGCTGTTGAGTCCAAGACAAATTTCCCTGAACGGGACAATAAAGTATATCGTATCGTATCGTATCTACTAAAAGTGCTTGTTTTTGTCACCAACAGGCTGAGGTTGTTATTCTATGTGCCTGACATTATTACAGAAACAATTCCTAAAGAGAGAGATCTTTTTGATAAATAGTAAGATCATGTTTGATATCAGCAACACAACTCTAGTTAAAGGAGAAGTCTTGCACTCAATCCAACAAAGAGGTTAGTTGTTTAAGTTTTTGCTTCATCTAGATTGTAAAAATCAATTAAATATTCAGCCATGACTTTGGAAATAAATGATTGCTTGCGCTTCCTCGAAGCAACCTCCAAACTCCTCTCTCCAACTCTGACTCATTTCAGAGCGAGACTTCTCTGTGAAGGAGACCAACGATGATCGTATTTATGATGATGATGGTAGTATGGAGGACCCTGGCTGACGGTATACCCTTGTCATTCCCCAAATTCAATTTAATCAAAAACACACTGCAACCTTTTTCCCCATGATCGTCTTACTAGTCCTAAAAACAAAAATGGATGCATCAGCATACTTATTATACCCAAAGGGGCTTTAAAATGTCAACAAAAATAATCAGGAGTATCAACAATGCTTGGAGGACAGGGATTACCTTTCCTGAGGAGGATGGACCAGGGCTTTCAGAGGGACTGTCCGCAGTCACAGAGCAGGAAAAATTACCGTAGAAGTGAGGCTCATCAGAGAGCTGATTTATGGGCAGTGAGGCCTCATCTTTGCTATGGGGTTTCATCTGAAGCCGACCTGAGGCTGCTGGTGTTCTACAAGCTCTGAGGAGAAGTGATGAAATGATGCAGTGATAAGGTTGTGTAGTTAATCTAACTTGACTTATCATTCTAAATTCTCAAACCTGGCTCAAACCAGGCATTCATATAAAACAGAGACATGCCTTTATTTCTGATTCCTCCTATTTTAGATCTTAGGTATATTTCATCAATTTGGGTTTCCTTTTAAAACTAGAATTTAAAGGAAAGAGTGGATATTTGTTCTTTTTTGTCCTTGACAAGGATCGTTACTGAGCTGACAGGCAGGCCAGTCAGGAGGTGAAACACCACAATACATCACATTGCAATGTAAATGTTTCTATGTTTTAGACTGCTTGGTACTTGTCATTCATTGTGTTTGTGGGTAGTTGAGGGCTCTTCTTGGAGTTCTTCACAGAATCATGAGGTCCCTCCTCTGATGACATGGGCCGGGGCCGCTGGCCAATCCCTGTGGGCTGCTGCAGGCCTGCCGCTTGCTCCTCTGCTGTGAGCACCTGAGGGAGATCAGTTTGAAATTGGCTCACAATTTTCAACATTGCTTTTAATAGTAGCAAAGATTGAAAGAGTTTTCATTGGGGTACAATAGTTAAAGTATTGTATGAGTTTGGGTCATTATTCAGATTCATAACTGATGTAGACTTTAACTGCACCATTTAGATTACTATGAATTTGGAATGTTGCCGAATATTTCAATTTGTCACTAAATTCTTTTAAACATACCTGTCGTTCTTCTCCTACATACAATTTTCACTTTTTTAAACAGATGTAATACAACTGTTAGGTCAATTGAAATATTGTATTTGAGTTATTAGCATTAATCAATTACGTACATTTATGATTTGTGACCTGACACAAGTTGCAGTGAGGCAGATTTATGTCAAGATTTTCTTAAATAGAGACAAGTTAAAAAAAAGAAAACATTCTTGTATTTTAACATCATCAACATTCACAAAAGAAATGAGTGCTGAAGAATTACACGCACACACAGCCATAACAGTCTGAAAAACAATGCACATAAAAATATGTTTTAACAGTGCTGATTGTGAAGGTGGTAGAAGTGAAGAAGTAGAGAAGAAAATCTGTCAGAAGCTGCTTGACTTACCTTCCTCCTGTCAAGCAAGTGAAACTTAAAAGAAGGAGGAGGAAGAGGGAGAGGAAGAGGAAGAAGAAGAAGAAAATGAAGAGGATGAGGAGATATGACATACAGAAACCAGAGTGCGAATGACAGCCTCGTCTTGCTGAGACCATGGCTTGGAAGGGCAGCGGATCCTCTTGATGAACAAACTTTGCCACTTCTGCCTCAGTTCAAACACCAGCCCTGCAGTCTGACAACAAATAAACATGAGATGAAACTGCATGTAAGTAAGAAAACATTTGATATTAAATATGAGGCAGGATAGAAATAATAGTGACAACACATCAGTATTGACTCAAGAATTTATTTTTGTATTGACTCATAAAAAGGGATTCCTCTCGTGTGTGTGGCAGTTAATCCAACAATTCTTTTTCTGATTATTTAATTAATCTAATGATATATTCATTGATTATTTTTAAAGATTATTTTTGTATTACAGAATTATTAGAACCATTTATATAACCACATATATATCAAGAAGTTGTCTCATTAATATATCAATATTTTATTTTATCTAAACATCATCACCTAATTTCCACCTCACTGCTGTATGTTTATAACAATGGCCCCTCTGTCAGATCAAAAAAATCCTGGGCCTGAAGTTAAAACGTAGTGTGACGCATAGAGTCATTTAATCACTGTATGTCATAAAAATCCTTTTCTTGAACTTGAGAATCGGTATTTAATATACAGTTAAAATCATCACTGACAAATTAATTTTTTCATCAGTGTGGGACAAAGGGCAAATATCATATAATATCCAACAAAAACCCCTGCACTGCAAACTGGGTAGCTCACTGTTAACTTGTTTATTAAAATTGTATTAAACAGCACACTGTAGCCTTCAATATGTTAGACAAACTCTGTGGTGAAGATAACAACTCAGTCGGTTTTACCTCAAAATTTCTCATTCCCAATTGTGTCTCATATTGCACAGGGCTCCAGAGTGCGACCATTTTGGTCGCATATGCGACCAAAAATTTTAGAGTGCACCCAAGGATTTTTCTAGGTCGCACCGGTGCATCTAAAAAAAATAAATGTACTTTGCAAGGACATCATCTCTCTGTGTTCTCCTGTGACTGAACTGACAGTCATGGTAGATCATTATCTTGGTCTAAACCAATAAGAGACAGAGTTTGGGCGGAACTTTGCCTCAGATTGGCTGTGGCCTCGCTCTCCGTTGTGTGTATTTAAAATTTGCAAGCGGCAAAAAAAAAAAAAAAAAAAATGCGAGCGGCGCGAGCGACCTGAGCGCCACAGCAGCGGAAGGGGAAAAGAAAAGAAAAGAAACACAACGAGACAAAACGAGGCAAAATGAAGAGGGGCAGAAGTATTGAAAGTTTTTTCACTAAACAATCTAAGCCGACAACCACCCCTGCTGCCATTCCCTCGGTTCCTGCTGAGATGCCAAGCCCCGGTCCTTCGGCGGCATCAGACTCGGAACCAGAGGAGACAACCGAGTCAGAGAAAGAGCCCGGCCCCGAGACTCAAAGTAAAAACCTGAAAACGTATTCTTTCAGGTAGGACTGGTTGAAACAGTTTCCCTGGTTACAGTACGATAAAGGACGTAATATAATGCACTGTGTATACTGTCATGAGTGCGGTCAGAGTATGGCCGGTAATAGTGCATTTGTAAGCGGGTCAACAACGTTTCGTATCGAAACTTTAAAAAACACAGCATGTCACAAAAACACAGTACATGCCGGGACCGGTGTGTGGAGAAAGTGGCCCCTCTCCCAGCTGCATTTCAGCGGCAGGCAGCAGCAATCAGGTCCTCTGAGGAATCACAAATGATTATCAAATTTAATGTTGCATAAAACATTGCCAAAGAGGAGCTGCCTTTCACCAAATTTAAATCAGAAATTATTCTGATGATCTGAGTGGCAAGTGACAGGACGGGGAGACCAGCTGTAAGACTTGACATAATGATAATTTGCGGAAAAGGGGGAGAATATGTCTCCTTTCACCATTAGCACTTTTTATTTTGAAATGTTTTATTTTACTTGAAATGTTTGATCAAAATAGTCAATTTCAGTTCAGTGAAGCACTTTAAGCACAAGCACTGTTTTATTTGGGAATGTTTTATTGTGCTTAATGTTTTATTTTGCAATTTCAGCTCAGTGAAGCACTTGAAACACCTTATTTTTCTTATGTCAATGTCCTTCAAATAAAGACAAGGATTTCTCAATATCTTATTCTTGTTTGGAAATCATTCACGTTATATTAAAGTTAAGGAGCCAGAAAGGTCTCCTTATGGCGTTAAAATTCAAGTGCACCTAAAAAAAAAAAAGTTAGGCGCACCAGTGCAACCAATGCAAAAAGTTAGTCTGGAGCCCTGTTGTATTACAGCAGATTATTTGCTGAGCACACAATAAACTGGGGCAAAAGACTGAAAATAATGCCCACTTTCCTATTTCTTTAATCATTTTCAATTTTGAATTGAGGATTCTGACTGGGATTGGACACACAAAAAACTGAAAACAATTTGTATTGTGAGGTTGCCAACAGCTCTATTATTAATATATTATTAAATTAATATCTATAATAATTATTCAAATGAGGAAAAATATTCATAAAAAAGATTTTAAAGGCTGAAGGGTGAGCAATGTTTCCTCACTTCTCTTTCCATTTGGAAAATGAGCCAGTCATCTATCTTCAACCCAGCAAGGTCCTCTGTCTCACTGTCACTGATGTCATCTAGTGGACTATCTGCGGAGAAAATCAGATACAAAAGACTGAATCTTTACAGGGAGGCTTCGAAATCAACTTCTGTCATAAAACACTCAGGTAGAGTTCTGATTTTTGGTCGCAGGGGAATTAAGCAGATGGGGGACTGACTCAGCAATAGGAAATCAGAGACTGCTGTGCGCACACAACTTACTTTACCTTCAGCCTCCAGTCAGTCCCCTCACCTCAGCATCATTCAAGGCTCCCTTCAGGCACGCACATGTTCACAGTTCACTTATAATCTCTGGTATACCTCCATGTTCCATCTGTAACACCCACCCACCCCCCCGATCTTCTCATCGGATTTACACGATTCAAGTAGTTCACCTATTTTGGTTTCAAAACGGCAAATTTCACCGAAAGGTGAGTGATTTTCATGCCTGTGCATGATGTCGCAGCAAACTGACTCAACAACCAAATAGAATTTCCATTATAGATGGTGATTTTAATCAAACAGAAAGGATGGCATATCTACTGCCCTTCACACACCTAGAGAATAACATCAGCTACATCAGAATGTTGTTTGTGTACTTCAGCTCAGCATTCAACACAATCTGACTTATAAAGCTGACTGGGAAACTTAAAGTCCGTGTAAAGCAAAAATAAATTTGTGTTATGAGTTTGTCATACCACAGAAACATGTGTCATTGACCACTGAGCCAAATTTGAAAGATTAAAAAAATTGCCAAGTCTATATATATATATATATATATATATAGCTATATTGGTGCGATGAGAGCATGCGCTGTCGGCGGGACGGGAGGATGCAAGCCGGGGACGGAGAGGGTCGGTTCGGGCTCAGGCAGAGAATCTAAAGTCTGGCCGATGGCGGGGATGAGAGCACCTGTTGGTGGCGGGACAGTCACAGGCAGGCACGTAATGCCCGCGACAGGGATGAGAGCACCCGTTGTCGGCGGGACGGTCGAAGGCAGGCACATAATGCCCGTGGCGGAGATGAGAACACGTCCCGGCGGGACGGGAGGATGCAAGCCGGGGACAAAGAGGGCCGGTTCAGCCACACGGACCAGCGTCAGCGGACTCTTCAGATATCCAGACTTTACCTGGTGACAGTTGCTGTAACTATTGGGGGTAAAGTGGACACTGCAGAGACGGTGTTGGTGGTGATTTTTAACTCTCCACAGTAGCTCCTTTTGACAAAATCAATCCACCGTTTCCTTACGTTGTTGTCCGTAGGAAACTAAAATAAGCTTAGGGCGCCGTTACCCTGCACACTGTGGCATCCAGGAAAGATGCAGAGCGATGTGGAGGAGACATGACTGTTTAGCTGACTGGTTGACTGGTTAGCTAGCTGCAAACTATTCTAAGAGATCCTATCCAAGACTGGACAGCGAGCCGAAAAACCTCTGAAGGTAATGCGCTGAATGTATTTCTAGGCTTCCAGCAGGGCAGGGTTTATGCAAATCATCATAGCCGCGTTACGTAACGCGGCCATGATTTCTGACCCGCCCATTAAATCCTGAACACAGAAATAGTGAAACACAGTTTGTGAGCCTAGCTCCAAAATTAAATTCTAAATGATTGAATGCTTTTTACATGTTTTAAGGAAATACATTTATGACCTTTTTAATGTGTTTAGAAGAAAATGGCTGAATTTGCTTTACATGGACTTTAACAATCTGGCCTTTAGTACACTATGCAATTGGATATTGACTTTCTCACAAGCTGACCCAGGAAAGTTTGGATTGGCAGTCACAACTTCTCTACGTTAGTGCCCAACACCGGAGCCCCCCTAGGACTGTGTGTTAAGCGCCCTCCTGTGTTCACACTGTTTTCCCAAGACTGTACTTCAAGAAGTCATGAGAACTTAGTACGCGGACAACACCACTATCATTGGCCGCATAAAAATAACGATTACAGTTGAATTGTTAAACTAGTGGTGAGTATCATCGGGAATCATACTGA
Source organism: Diplodus puntazzo (assembly GCA_963678695.2). Classification (NCBI taxonomy): domain Eukaryota; kingdom Metazoa; phylum Chordata; class Actinopteri; order Spariformes; family Sparidae; genus Diplodus; species Diplodus puntazzo. The sequence continues at coordinate 2,414,821 of OZ023173.1, read as the reverse complement.
ATTCCTGGCAGTTTGACCAGTAGTCAGAATATCTTGCTGTGGACAAGAGTTTGGGGCGAACAGATATCGAGTATATCACCTAGTTCGTCCATGCTGTTATCGCCATGTTGCTAGCTTCGTAAAAGCATGAATCTACTAACAACATCCACGAACTATCTTATATGACTAACTTGGATCATATAATTATTTTCGTGAAAATCAAACTGAAATTTGGCAAACCTGTGCTGTTTCGTTTTTTTTTTTTTTTCCTTCACTTGTTTACCAGTAACTTTCTGTACAGCAGGTTCCTGTAGGGCAGAGCTGGGTAGCTTGGCACAACCTCCAAATATGGCTACAGTGATGGGTGTCACCATGGAGCAACAGCGGACACTGGCCATCCTGTGGCCTCGGCTCATCTCATCATAGATCAACCAGTCTGTGGGATAGGCGTGGGCCAATTTGGTTTTGCGATTCTAAACAGCAAAAACACAGACATTTATAATTAAGGAAAGTGTCTACTACATTGAAATAATTATCATCCTGGACAAAATTTATGTCAGGCTAAACACTTAACACGTCTTCCATCTGTATCACCTGTGTGAAACCCTGTGTCTTCCTGGAAGGTTTTTTCATGCGAAGCAACTGAAACAGTTTCTAAGTTTCATTCTATTTTTAACTTTTTACATTTTTTTTGCCTCACCTCTATTTGTTCAATTACAATGCACCCAGCTATGGCATGGGAATTTATCTAGGTTTTTGAGAAAATGGTTGATGATCAGTATAAGAGGAGTCAGTATCTGTAATAGGTGCCTCTTATAGGAGCCACAAGGAAAACCTACTTTGTCCACAACAGTTTTTTGGTGTGTGTGTCAGGTGGTATATCCTGGACACAGGATTCTCAGCAGAACATTTAATTGTAAGGAGATGATCAATGATATTCACATCAGTGGCAGTGGTTTCAATGTCGTAGTTGATCAGTGTATGTGTACATGAGGTTAATATAAATTCTGTTGATCTGATTGCAGGACATCACGGCTGATATTTTGAATTGAATCAAGCTTTGCTTGAAAGCAGAATTTCTCAGCAAGAGGAAAGCAGGCGATAGTATCAATGACTGAGAAAACAAACTATGTAATTGCTCCCAGAAGTGATCATCAGACGAAGCAAACACCAAACAAGAGTAGTGTTGATTACTTGTATATTTCTCCATGTAGGATGTGAACAACCATACTGTTATGTACAGTTAAAAAGCTAAATTTAAGAAACAAATCTGCTGAATTTGATATATTTATGTCATTATATTCTACAAAGAAAATTATTTTACAGCCAAGTCTGCAAGCAAAGACAGAATAACATATGAACAAAGTTGTCTTTTTTCCTACCTCCATAAACTTGGACTGGCTCAGGACAGATGTGGGGTGAAAATGGACTTTCTTCTCCCTGTTACTGGAAAGCAGGGAGGTGTCCTGATTGACATTGACCAGGTTTGGATACATGCCTGCCACCAGGGCTGCCTTCACCACGGCCCAGTTCTCAGAGTTCAGATTGACATCGCGGATATCACTGCCCCCACGGGCACGGACAAAACCTGGGGAAGGAAAAGTATGTTTCAAATTTTGGTATGTATTTATTCATTTATTCCTTTAAGAAAAAACCTTTGAGTTTGAATTTTTTTCTCATTAACTGCTTTCTCCGCGAATTTCAGCTAATATGGACTTTGATATTTATATTCTTATACTATATGACTTTGACAAATACTGCAAGTGACTTTTGCTAGGTGATGTTTGTTCATACCACACACATTTGGTGGCGGGAGATACAAATGATGCCATTACTAACCAATAGCGCGGAGTTGTCCCAGCAGCTGCGTCCTCATGCCAAGTATCATGTCCATGGTGGCCTGGGACAGGAAGTTCTTCTCACAGAAGGCTCTCTCCCAGCCCTCACTGCGGGCTTTCTGCCATGCCTGACACAACACAGGGCAAACATGAGGGAATATATATTTACAGTCGTGGTCAAAAGTTTACATACACTTGTAAAAGACATGTAATGTATATCATGGCAGTCGTCATTTCCAATAATTTCTACAACTCATATTTTTCTGTGATGAATTAGTGAAACAAAAACAAAAAACAATCATGAAGTGTGCTTCAAATATCAATTTATTACAATTCTTCTGAAAAAGGGATCAAAAATATACATACATCAAATTCAACAACCATTTTTGGTGAAAGTTGTGTGAACCAAATTTGCTGTCTAGCACTCTGCCTCTTAACTTCTGAGTGATTCTGATTGATAATAGCTGGTGACTTTTCAGGGCCTAATTTAATAGCCCACTACACTCAGCCACAAACACTCCAATGGGCCCAGCATTGATCTGAAAGAGCACATTATTGATTTCAACAAGTCAGTCACTTTCAACCATTTCAAAGCAGTTACAGGTCCCAAGATCAACTGTGCAAACAACTGAGCTTGTATATATAAAATGCATGGCACAGTTTTGTCACTGTCACAATCAGGAAGAAAACACAAATTATCCCCTGCTGCTGAGAAAATTGGTCAAGAGTCAACCAAAAACAAGCAAAGTCCACAATCAAATGTGTTTTTCATCCATATTGGCTGAGAGATTGCCATGTTAGAAAGAAGTCCTTTCTCCAGACTCAGCACCTTAAAGCTAGTCTAAAGTTTGCTGCTGATCACATGGACAAAGAAAAATGCTTCTGGAAGAAAAATCCATGGTAAGATGAAACGAAAATGAAGTTGTTTGGTCACAATGAGCAGCAATATGTTTGGAAGAGAGAAGGTGAGGCCTTTAACCCCAAGAACACGTTACCTACCTACCTACCTACAAGCATAGTGCTGGTAGTATTATGCTGTGGGGCTGTTTTACTGCCAGTGGATCTGGTGCTCTCAAGAAAGTAAATGGAATCATAAAGGAGGATTTTCTCCAAATTCTTCAGGAAAACCTCAAATCATCAGCCCGAAGATTGGGATTTGGGTGCAGCTGGGTGTTCCAACAGGACATTGATCCAAATACAAACATCAAAAATGTTACAGGAATTGCTAAACAAGGCTAGAATTTAGGTTTTGAAATGGCCTTCCCAAAGTCCTGACTTGTGAACCCCATTAAGAAGATATGAGCTGTGCTGAAGAAACACGTCTGCCAAGAGGAGTGGTTAAAAATTCTGCCAGAGGCTTGTGGGTGGCTATTGAAAGCATGTAATTGAGGTGAAAATGGCCAGGGGACATGACAAAGAGCCCAAGTTGTCAATCTGGCCCCAAATTCCCCAGATCCCAATCCGATCCAGCATCTGTGGGACTTCCTGGAACAAGTCCAATCAAAGGAGTTCCCACCTTTCGACCTACAGGTGTGATGGCCCTAGGCCTTGGGCCAGTGTTGTCCTTTTCCTGCTTGTGCTCCTCTGTTCAGGTTCTACTTGGTATAGCCCCACCCACCTCGTTGAGGGATTGGTGTCACCTTAGCCTTTATAAGACAGGTGATTCCAAGATGGCTCCCTCTCTCCCTCCTGGAAGGCTGGTGCCTGATTGTTCAAAGTTGTGATTATGTTTAGTTAGCCTTTAGTTTGCTTCTGTTAAGTTCTCTTTAATAAATGATTTTGATTTGCTTGAGCAGTTAACACTGTGGTTCCAGAAATCACAGAACACCCAAAGAAGTCCTGTGTCCGTGCCTCAACATGTCAGAGCCAAGTCTGATCCACGTTTGGGCCTTCCCTTCATGTAATTGATTTATTCCTGAATGCCCTACAGATGCTCGATCAGATTGTGATCTGTTGAATTCGGAGAACAGGTCCACAACTTGAACTCCTTTATTAAATTTCTTGGGCCATTCCTGAGCAGTCTTTGCGGTGTGGCAGAGATTGTCCTTTTGGGGGACAACACAGCCATCAGAGTGTGCCACTGCCATTACTGGATGTACTTGTGAACTTGCAATGGTTTTTGATTAGGTATTGTTTGTCAAGTGGCATCTACACAAATTGCAGGACCCAATGTTTACCAGCAGATCAACAGCTACAGGCAGTAACAACCACTTCAAATCACTTCAATTCACGTTTAATCTTCCAGATGTGTTGAGGAAACAGTACTTATGATTCTTGAATGTCTGGGTATTTATCTGGGCATCTTGCATTCCTCCTAAAATAAAGCACTTCCTACTGCACAGTCAAAAAAAACATGCTTCTTACATGATCCCTTGCCTACCTGGAAGGCTCTCAGCAGGGCCATGTGATCACTGAAGGAGCTGGAAGTGAAACTTTTGCGGCAGTCAAGAGCAGCTTTTTTTTGAGAGCCCTGGGCGGGAAGGATGAAGGGGTCACGATAGGCCAATGTACAGGCAATGGTTAGAATGGGGTCCAGACACTTGAGCACCACAGCACACATCACCATCTTGCCTAGGTGGGGTTCCACAGGCAGATCAGCCAGGTGATAGCCCAGATCAGTCAGGTCTTCGTACTGGTCCATAGCATCTATTGTCTGAAGAGAAAGGTGGAAGGAGCCGACAGAAACTCAATGAGTTGTTGCTGTAATACTGTAGTATGTGTATTGTCAAAGAGATTCGAATTAAGTGGGCTATATAGCATCTGTTAAAACTTGTTACCTTTAGCATCTGCACAGCATTCTTGATAGCATGTGCTGAAGGAGGCTGTGGAGCCTTGGACAAGAACTCTGCTACTGGACAGGAGGAAGGAGCCAGCAGTTTGGTCTGTAGACACAGCTCCTTAAAGGCACAACAGAAAATATCATTAGAACATGCTCTTAGTGAGTCCACAGCATCTGTAAGGATCACTGTGTTCATGTTCATCAGGATTTTACTTATTCTGCATGGGAAAATGGAAGTATCACTTCCTGTTTCATATAGCAAAATGAAAGTGCAAATACCAGGAAACAGAGAAAGAAGTTTAAGGAGCTCAGAGTAAACCTGTCAAAAATTTATGGAAGCAAATCTGTTCCATAATTCAAATTAAAATGCATTAACAGAAATGTGTTTTCATTTTCAGAAGATAGCTGCAATATGTGACTCATAAATAAAATGAGTAATAAATCATCCAAATTGCATTTTCATTTTCTTCTTCAAGACTGCTCATTGTGTAACTTAATTAAAATGATAAAGAAAATTACATTTGAGATTTAATTTTCAAAAGATGCCCCAGCAAATAGTTACCAAAATTCAATTTGAAATGTCAAATTTGAATGCAATTTGCATTAGCAGAAATGCTTTTTCATTTTAAGGTCATCGCTGCATTATGTGACTCATGAATAAAATGAGCAATAAATCATCCAGAACGCTACGTTGTTTTTGGTTCTCCTCTGTTTCCTGAATATATCCGTACGTGTGAATGTGTAAATGACAGACATTATAGCACTTTTTTAGCTTGATAAAGTTCACTCCGTTGGCTTGTATCAGTTCACGGGGCTGAGCTGCCACATCCAATATGGGGGCGACGTCGACGTACAGTCCAGTTGATACCTTCAGTTTATTACCGGGAGTACTGACTGTAAAGTACCGTGTGTGTTTCACGGTTCTGACTGTGAGACTGCAGCGGACCCATCACTCACTACCAGCAGCTCTTCAGAGCGGCTTCGTTACGATCACCGTAAATGTTAGAGCATTTGCGCACTGGAAAAAAAATGTGCGGCTGATTTGACCAAGCAAACGCGAACCATGGCTGTCCTGACCGCAGTACAGAACTGGACATGGTGGTGATTTCCCCGCTGTTTCTGACAACATGTACCACAGTCTATGCTACCAACACAGCCTTCACACTGTCTCTCTGCAGTCTCTCTTCTTGCTCCAGCAACGAACATGCACACTGCCGCCCCCTAACGTGTTAGATGCGTAGCACGGTCAGTCAGACTGGGGCTGAAGAAGAACAGAGGCCGCTGACGATACTCTCCTGCGCCGCTTGGGATTGCGAATCCAAATTGAATTTTGAAACACTTTTTGCGGGGGGTGGGCTTGAAAACGAAAAAGCAGTTTACTTTCTAGCCCTGCCACAAAATGAGCAGTCTTGAAGAAGAAAATGAAAATGCAATGTTATTTAGTTTATCACTAGAGCGAGTCCATCAGGTTATCTTCAAGCATCAGACCAATACAAATAAAATCTACATCCATGAAGATTTCATTTGCTACATTTGCTAATGTAGGATAGTATGTGTGGTACATCTTGTTACCTGCAGTGGCATGCGCAGCAGCTGTGGAACCTGGAATTCCAGCATGTTACTGTGCCTGAGTCGACTGAAAAGGTGGAAACAAATCCCTGGTCTGCAGCGCCCCGCTCTGACGATACATAATAATTCAGGGGGATTCAAACACATTTAAAGTAAATCAGTGGGGAAAAAATTATACTAAAACCAATGGAGGCTTTCCCATTTAGTCACAAAAATACAATATCAGGCGAGATGTGGGATTTAACATTAGTTGAAAAGATAAAAAATGTAGAATATTGACATTTTTAAAGTTACCTTCCCTTCCTTTGTAGAGCGCTGGCTTTGGAAATCCAAACTGTCTTCAACATGGACACATGACTGAGAGTATCAAAGGATTTCTTTAACAGGAAAAAGACATTTATGAGTTAATTTCTAATCAGGTGTTTAAAATTCTATTGTTAGAATTCATGTTATTCTCGAGTTGTAAATCTTTACAGTGACTGTACCTCCTTGACCTTTCCTGAATCAATGACGAAGACCACATCGTTGATAGTGATGCTTGTCTCTGCAATGTTAGTAGAAAGAATCTGAAAAGAAGAAGTGATCATTTATAATATAGTTTGAAAAAGAATGAATTTTCTTCAAATATCAGGTGAAATTCCATTTAAAGGAAAACCATACTACTGACTTGTAGTAACAAGCAACAGTTCTCAGCATTTTTATTTTGATGGTAAGTATGAATGTGGTCTGTGACAAATGCTGATTGAAGATGGAAAAAAAGCCACTGACATCAGTGATATCAAAAACTCACTATCTTCCTGACACGAGGTGGAGAGGTGTCCATGGCTTTCTTCTGATCCCGAGTCTGCATATCTGAATGTAGAGTGAACACCCGGTACCTGAGAGACGACACATCTGTCAGAGACACCCTACACAATATGCCATTATGCCATACTATGCTCAACACAATCAACTGACATGATGAAAAAAATATGGAAGAATAAGGCCCATGTCAAAAATATATACAGTAGGGTCAAAAACTCTGAGACCACTGGTCAAAAATATTTCTATATTGCATTTGTTTTGAATGTAATATTATTTTTTTCATTATTTATGATAACATCAGTTTAACAGTTTAAGTCAAAAACTGAATCTTTAAAAAGTGTCCATGAACGTCAGAATATCCCAGTATTTGATATGTCCCCCTTTTGCTTTAACAACAGCCTGCCCCTGACCATGGACTCCTGGATTTGACAGTGTTCCACAAAGCTTCTTGTGATGTCACAGAATGTCTTGATTTCTCAGTCTCCAAATGCCGCCATTAATGTTCATTCGGGTTCAGGTCAAGTGGAGGAAAGTCCATGACAGTCGGGACTCCTTGATTTTCTTTGGTCTTAAAGTAGTTTTGAGGTCTGTTTGGGGTCACAAAACTGTGACATCCATGCCAGCTCAAGTGCTTTCTGTCATTAAAGCAAAAAGAAACCAAATACTAAAATGTTTGGAAATAGATGGACATTTTTTCGAAGATTTTACTTTTCACTCAAAGACTAGACTGATGTTATCATTTCAAATTTATTTTTTAAAATCTGACTTTTTAACCCTACTATATTGATTATGGCTGAGTCTACTGTTGTTTATATGGAGAATCATCTGCTGATGTTATGGCAATTTGCTAATATACCTGGGGTCCATGACTGACATACATAAATTGAACAGATACACCACGCAGACAATGATCAGTGGCTGTGGCTGTGGGTCAGCGTCTGGGACTCTAATTTCTGTGGTATGTCCCTCACAGTTGGCACTAGCTGGCTCTTGCTGCCGGCTTTTCAGCAAACGGAGCACAGTCAATTGGCAGTGAACGAACCCAGCAGTAAGAGAAATCATTTACATTGGCTGTTCAGCTAAGCAAATTAGTGCACAAGAAGAGAAATGGGAAAAGAAAGATAAAATCCCATTGAGCCTGTAAATTTAGTATCCATGATTTGACCCTTCAGTGCAGTTTCTCCTTATTTTTCCCTTCAGTCTTTTCACCAGTACCAGCCACTTTATTTTCTATATTTGCTATATTTGCAAAACACTGTTTAGCCATTACAGCAACTGTATATCCACAGTCCTGAGTGTTTTGGTTTCACTATTCGAATAACATATAGACATAAACAGCAACTAGTGGTATGGAGAGTATTTTCTCTGAACCCACATGTACAACATTTTTTATTATCTATTATATAAAATACCTTCTAATGTATGTATCTGTACAGTATATTCCACAAAGAAACATCTTAACATGACTTTGAATGGACATAACCTACCTTTTAGTGCTCATCATACTAATAAAACAGTACATTAGAAATATTGTGGTGTTCGACTGAATTCCATGCTTCTTATGTCAAGAATATATTTCACCTCTCAGGCTGGGTGGAAAATCTTTTATCGTCATACAGGATGCGGTCCCTGAGTGTCACTATCTCATCGTATCCAGGAAGAAAAATCAGGACAGCACCTGAAGACCAACAGATAAAAACTCACATGCAGGTAATCCTGAAATATCAACATCAAGCAGCTATGTTGTTAAAAATCCAGATATGTGCTGAGGCTCACCATCACTGCTGGTGGAGCAGATATTATGCAGCAGCTCCATGATGAGGTCCAGGTCCACCAACTCATCATCAAAGCTGTGGTGGTAGAGTGTGAGTAGCTCCTGGTCTTCAGTACTTAGCTCTGCACTGCCACACTGCAGCAGAGTGGACTCGTCCAGGCTGCTCACCTCCCCCAAAGGACTACACAGTCAACAGGAATGTAGGTACAAGCTGATCAGGGGTCCAACACATTTATCAATTCATAAACCTTATACAAAGTATTTAAAAGTGTACATAACTTAAGCAGGTTCAAGATTACTGATTTTTCAAAAAAAAAAAAAAGAGTTAAAGCGTAAAGAATTTTAAATGCTGTACCCCAATTTAAGTCTTGAAATAAAATTTCCTAAGATCCACTGATGTGCATGACAGAAAGGGGAAAATCGTCAATTCAAAAATGATGATAAAAATAAGAGAATGATGCATCTCTTCAATGAACATCCTAGTCAAACATTAATTTAGAAGGAGATACTATATAAAAGGTAAGTAAAGCTGCCTTATTTAAGCATTAGAACAAAGACTTCACAAGACTTTTCATATAGTCCCTAAGATTCAATGAGTGATTTCATATCTTTTATGATTCAAGTTTCCATTCAAGTTGTTTACCTCCAAAAAAAGTCCCACTTTAGTTGAGATTTTAATTTTAGTAATAAGATTGGTACATCTCTATCAAAAAAGTTGTGAACAAAAATTAGGAAGCATCACAAATCATCACCTGGTGAACTGTATTTGCATTTTGTAGAGGGTTCTACTCAATTCTCTATTTCAGGGAGCGTGTGTGTTATTGTGCAAGTAAATTTAAATGTTTGTGTATGCTGGACACACACTGTTTTTTGAAATAACATTTCAGCCAGAGCTGCCATTTAGGTGCAAAAGTCTAAAGAAAACTCTAAAAGAAACTCATAGGAAGAGATATGAGTTTCACTTCACATTACATGTGTTGTGCATTGAGGTCCACATTATACTCACATGGAGGATTTGAGTAGGTCCACAGCCTCTGTTTGCTGAAAGTGTTTGGCAAAGTCTAAAGCTGTCCTGAAATGAAATGAGAATACTTTTGCATCATGTATTCAAAGTATTTACATGTGCCCCAGAGCCTGAAGGAATATTTGACAAACAAAACAATGGCTAGATTTACATGCACAATATTGCATTTTTTGTCCTTATTATATATGATATATATATATTACAGAAAAAGAAGACAATCCAACTAGGCTGATTACATGTCAAATGAAAAATAATTATCCACTGATATTCCTGTGTACAAGCAGCTGTATATACACCCATTAGCTAGTCATGCCCCATAGTCATTAAACCACAGTCTTATGTTGCTACATTTATGAATATCCAATAACCTGTTAATAACCAAGTGTTTCAAAATGCTTAAAAGAGCTGTGTGTCACAAGTGTTACGACCCCCTCCCTTTATGCCCGCCATGATGTAGGAGCTGGCAGACAGCGAGGGTCATCTGGGCATGGTGAAGATACCTGGCTAGGCCTCTACCAAGGTTATAAATGCTAGCTTGGTCTCATGTCCCTCTCTCTCTCCTAGGCTCCACACCGCTACAGTTTCTGGGTTTGTCTTGGTGTTTTCTTTTCAATTCAACAGCAGCATGCACACACCTCACTCATCCACACACTACATTCACAACTGATGCCGATTTATGATTCTGCAGAATCCTAAATCAAGCTTGACAAGGAGAAAAAGCTTGGATGAGGAGGAAAGTGTGTCTAAGCAGTGTCAGTTTTTACAACTTTAGTTAGAGGTTGAAGTGGAATGAAAACAGTAAAAAAAAAAAATAATAATTTGAGTGATCTTGCGTGAACAGCAGTCAGGTAAATTTGTGTTCACTCTAAGTTTGATGTCAGCAAATAACAGTTATGTTAAGTTAGCTGGCAGTGGATCTTTATATAGTCTGTCATGCTATGGTACCAAAAAAATCATAGAAAGACCAGTGTCAAGCTTAACCCAATGTTGCATGTCAGCTCTATTATGACTATGTACAAATATTGATTGACATTTAATTTTTTCCCACATATGATGTTATAAATTGTCTCCGAGTGATTTCAGTAGTGTGATTTTATTGGTCCACATGTGATTCATACTATTTTGAGTCTCTAGCATAACCTGATTGGGACCTTAATTTAGTGGCCTAACATCAGCTTAAAATTAAGAATGTCCTACCATCCATTGGATGCCTTCATGTTGATGTTGGCCCCCATGTTGAGAAGTTGCTCCATCTGTGTGAGGAACCCCCGTCCTGCTGCCACCATCAGAGGTGTGGACCCCGTCTCACTGTGCCTGTAGTCCACTAGGTAAAAGAATACAAGTATGAGGAAACAGCTAGAGCATTCATATATATCAAATGCATTCAGTCATTCTCATTCAATGTTCATTAGAAGTGATTCAGTAACTGCTACACTTTACTCTTCACTCAGACCACTACAAGACAGCCTTCTTTTGACAGTACTTTAGCTAATGGGAGTGTTGTGTTGTTTATTTAGCCAATTCTGTATCTGAGATGAAGTTGTTTGTATATCTCTTGGAACTAAGTGTGATGTATTGATTAAGTGTTTTAGTAGTTGTTCACATACTTGCCTATATACTTAGGACACTACTAAATGGCACACATTATCTTGTTGTTCTATTGTTGTCCCTGCTGATACTGATGTGCTTATTGTCCTAATTATTTTCCCTTATTGTCCCACCGCTATAGTAGTACTACACTGCCCCTATTGTTCATGTGCGTATTGCTTCTTGTGAAAGAAAGACTAATGCTCCAAACAGGCGGCAGATATGCGAGGCAGAGATCATGCGTAAGTATACACAATGTTAAAAGGAAGTTTATCTTTGACCTTAGTCTAACTATGATTTGAGTCTTTGTTTAGAATAATAATGTGGCTTGTGACACTTTTATCTACTTTCTTAATCCTCAAACTTTCTGGTTATGTCCAGGTGAGGTAGACAATATTAGATATTTTTAATGAAAAGCATATGGAAACGACTGGAAATTCAGTTGAAAAAACAGTTGACTGGTAAAACAAACAAAAACAAAATCAGACAGGAATTTCTCAACCTGTGATTTATACAGCTGACAAATAAAGGTAAATCATCATGACTGAATTTACTATTACCATGCAAGTACTAGCATACACATTTAAAAATGTATGTATACCCTCCAGAGAAAACAATAATAATTCCAAAAAGATGAATGAGAGAGAAGTCGTGAGAGCAATACCGTTAACCCTTTCATAAAGGACGAGGTTGAAGAGCTGAGTGAAAGCATCCTGGTCTTCATTGAGGAAAATGTTAGAAATGCAGGAGTCCATTTCTTTCATCAGCCACTGCTCCAACTGTTCTGTGCCATTCTCATTCTGTCACACAAAATCACACACCAAGTCAACAGTCAAGTTTCAAACAAGACACTAACACTCAATATAACTTGTCTGGATGAAGCCTCAGAAACCTCTTTCTGCCATCAGATTGGGAGGAGGTGGGGTTGTGTCTTACAATTTCCAGGGTTGATACAGACATTATAAAGTGAAATTCAAGGCCTTTCTTTTCCTCTTTCAAGCATGATTTTTCCAGTTTTAAGGGCATCATTCAAAGCAAATAATGTAAATTACTTAATTATTGTTTATATATGTATACACATAAACAGATTTGCCAACCTTAAAGACAGTTTTTAGAGAACCACCTTATGCTGAAAAAGTGTCAATTCATCTATGTGTGCACGTTACCAAAAATCATATATGTAATTGCTTAGACTTAAGAAAAGAATAGACTTAAAACAGTATCAGAGCTTATTTATATTCTGAATATGACAAAATGCCATTCCTAGAGTAGCAACAGTAAAGTTAACAGCAAAGTCACAATAGAGCTCAACAGTCACCGCACACTTTTTTAACGGCTCCGGTTCCGAAAGTGAATTTCCCATTCATTCACTCCATTGACGTTTCGTGAAATCCTTATATAAAGAGTTTTAAGCCTGGAAATAAGCCAATAAACTACGAGATGAATCATGAGCATAAAACATTTAATTTGGAGCAAAACAAATTTTGGAAAACGGGGAAAAAAAGCAAAGGCACAAGACTGTGCACATAATTATCTTAAGAGTAAAGGAACTACTCATCCCATAAACCATTGCAAATGTAACAGCGTCATCTCTGATTGGTGGAGCTAGTTACTGCTACCACTGAACTCTATGATCGTTTACCACAGAGCTACCATGATTTCATTGTCTGACCTACTGCGTTTTTTAGAGATGAGGAGCAGAGTGGTGAAAGGGTGAAAATCACTATAAGTCTTATGGTAACAGCAAGCTCCACCAATAAGAGACGTCGCTGTTACACTATAGGATTGTGGGTAGTGTAGTACTTTTTTCCATGATATCCCGAATACAAAATAAAAAAAGTTGATTTCATACGGCCTTGTGGCTTCTACAGGACCATATACCATCGTTTCACAATCTCATAACTAGTGGTAAGTCTACTTTGGATGGTTACAACATCATGGCCAATAATCAAAATACTCTATTCAGAATGGCATTTTCACTTTCGGAACCTCATTGTTGAGCTCTATAAACACTCAATAATTTCTCATTGGAATCAACTCTAATGTCAGTGAAATGAATATTCTTTCTGACATAACAGAGTGAACGAATAACATGGACATGAATCAGTATCAGTCATCCCTCCTGTCCTCTGTCCTCCTCCCTCTGTTTAGATGATGCACTGAGGTGGCTCAGGTGGCCCACTGCTGGTAAATGGAGGATAGTATAACATAAAGTATAAAATATGTCTGTTTGAATATTTTGTCTCAAGACTTCAGTAAACTTTCCCTCCCGGCGAGTGAGAGAGTTGGAAACACGCCTGTGTACTGATGGCGATTATGAAATGATGTAATTTAGAGCAAAAAATCATAACTTTGTCACTTTCCAGGAAGTTTGTTAAGTCAGGGTCTCAATCACAACACATTATAAGAGCATCCATGTAACAGTCAGCAGGTATATGTTTAGATTAACAGGTAGACAATGGGGAAACACGTTGCAAAAAAACATAGACATCATCATCATGACGTGTACTGTGTACATCTTTTGGATCAGCAGCACCAGCTTGCTGTATGAATTGATAAGATGCTGAACACTGGACTTGATTAAACTCATTGGAGTGGTGCAAAAAGAGTGGTGTATGTGCTTGTTGGTTTACGGTTTTGTTGAAGGTGCTGTCTCCTCTTTCCAGGGAGTTGCTTTCCTGGTGGAAGCCTGTGGCAGACAATGCGGTCATCTGTTCCTCTACAAAACAACTCTTCTCCACAGCCTTACACCACTCCGTCAAACGTTTCTGCTTCTTCTCCTCTGAGATCAGATTATGTGAGGATCACAGGGGAAATTAAGACAATGTAAGACAAAAGGCCAGGATGCATTTCTTTTCAACACAGTGTGATTAAGTGAACTAATTAATAAAAGGTTCATACTTCTGTGTGTCTCCTCCTTGTATTTCCTCATGTCCTTATTGTTAAAGCCCGTCAGCTTCAGAATATCCTCCAAAAAGAATTCCTTCACTTCAAACTGTCTTCCTTTGACTAAAAACATACATTTTTTAAATTGTCATCATTTCATATTAATTCAACAGCAATAATAATAATCAACATCCCATTCCTAATACACACATAACCTTCAAATCTGGGGCAACAATTTGTAGTGTTTCAGTTTATAATAACCAAGTATTGATGTATTGATTCAGTGATAAACAGCTCAATATCATTGATGCAAAGTGAAAAACATCTTTGAATATCATCTTTAAGATATGCCATTATCTTGGAAGTTCCCCTGGCAGATCGGTCACCTTGTACATCAAAGCACACAATCTTCTTTCATATCAACCAGCGAAGAAAAAGGCAATATGGATATTCACTTTCCTCTCATGAATAAATCAGCAATGTGGAAATATTTTGGATTTTGGCTCATCAAGCATATCATCTAGAAGAACTTGTTGCTCTCACTACAGCAGTATTACTAGTTGTTCTATTTCAACAATGTCAGGCTGAAAAACAGCATACAGGCTTAATTTCAGCCACAGTGTTCTGCTGGGAGATGAGGAGATTTACACTGACGATGAGCGAGAAAGTATGAATAATGCATGTTATTTGTTGCTATAAGTAGAGCGAAAGTCTGCTAGACGAGTAATTTTTGATCTGAATTTAAACTTTTGTTAAATATTCTTGTTGTTAAGCCATGTTTTATGTGTTAGTAAAATCAATTTAAAGCAAACTTTACTGCACTTAATTACAGTGGTTTACATTTATTTATGTGTTGTATATTGCTTTAATGAAAAAAATCTTGCTGAAATTTTTTTATCAAATTCATAGGCCTTGCATAATCCCATAGCTGTAGACCAAATACTTTTTAAGTAAGACATCTTTTTAAATTTGGCCCTCGAATCTAAGTTTCACCATTTTTGTTGTTTGTTGTATGTGTATTCTGAACCACAGCAATCATTTATTTTTCACTTGATTGGGTACTGAAGATCCAAGTGACCATTAGGGTTATTGTGATGGTAGATTTCCCCAAGAAGGATTATTTTAATTTCCTTGAAACTTTAGTGTATAAAAGTGCTGATATTCATTGCAAAATTCAAAGATGTTGTGTTATTCCTTTATCGTTATTTTGTAAACGAGCTAATTCTCCACATTTTTCACTGGCAGTATTATTAAACTTGGACAGTTGCGCATCACCTCAAGCTCAACCTTAGTTAAACTGAATTCCTCTTCATTCCAGGGAAGACTGTCCCTGTATGGACCTGTCATTCACAGTATCGCCTTCATCGACTGCGAGGAACCTGGATATAATTCTCAACGACGGACTATCCTGCACCCCCACCATCACTGCTGTGGCCAATCCTGCAGATTTGCCTTCTAAAAGGTCAGCAGGATCTGGTCTTTCCTCACAAAGGATGCAACGCAACTCCTGATACAAGCGCATCTTCCGCAAAAGACTCACTACACATTTGTTCAGACTTCACCTCGACCCTGCATAGCGTGACTACCCCCCCAACGTTTACCAATTTCAGCTGCATGAGAACGTCATTTGTCACTGTTAGTAGTGATTAGAATTTATCTAAAAAATTATGGAGTCAGTAGGACTTACGATTGATCACAGGGCAGGAGCCAAAATACTTCAGGAACAGATCTACATCCAGAGCAGCACTGGAGAGAATAAGTTTTAATGTTGGGATCTTCTGAAGAACATCCTGCATTTTAGTGAGCAGGAAATCAGTCAGACCATCACGCTCATGCACCTCGTCCTGTTAATACACAGAAAGAACAAGACAGGACAGAAAAACAAAACAGCTTTTCAGCCTGCTGTTATGTTACTCAACTTCAAAAAAAAATCTAAGCTTCAAATATGTGTACTTCATAAGCTTCAAATATATGTATTTCATACAGCAGGAATACAGAGTGGACGAGTTTCCTGAGTTTTGATGCTCACCACAATGACATGTGTGACAGTTGTCAGGCTGGCATCTCCAGCCATCAATGTTCTGAGGAATACTCCACTGGTGCAAAAGGTTAGCAGAGTCTTGGGGGAGACCCTAAGATTTCAAGAGTTAAAAGAGACATTTCCTTATTGAGCAAACTAACTGATTTCCAGAAGCTCGCAGATGTTAGAAATGGAATATTTTTACATTAATGCTAATTGTGCAAATTAAAGTTGACTTGATTTGAATTAAAGTCACTTTAGGCCCCAGGGATGCCTCAATCTCACCTAAGCAAAGAGGCCCTTTTCAGGTGTGAAATACGTAAGATTGATCTATCTGTAAATTGTGTTTTCCCTTTTACGTTAATGTTCCTCCCTGCTTCTTCAGATTCAAGAGAGCAGAGAAAGAACGAATGAGAAAAGGAGTTGATAGCAGACCAGCCTAAACTGACAATTCCCTCCTCCCTTTCATTCTCATCCTCACGTCCAGTCATCAATTCAAAATGTCACGCAATATACGTGGATTTTGCAGATGCATATAACACATTTTTTTCATTTATAGCTACAGAATCGAGAGCTGACATGCATCACTGTATGTGCTGCTTAAACTCAATTTGTTTTAATAACTGAATTGAGTCTAGGAAATACGCATTATTAACTCTTCAGGTGGAATTGCTGTGGCAAAACAAGACACTTTCCTCACCATGGCTGGAGGTCCGCTAGACTGAATAAAGAGTAAACTCTCATGACCCCTACAGTAGGTCTGCAAGGGGGTAAAGTGCTTGTCCACGGCTCCATAACCAGTATGGGATCTGCATTCAACCTCCTGATTTCGAGGTTCGCCGTTTGGCCAGAGCCTCCATTACAGCCTCCTGGAGTAAACTTTCCCAGGTGGGCTGAGTAGTATGATAAGACTCAATAATAGCCTTGATAATGTGAGTACACCCTGTGTTCCCCCTTTTTGAAAAGACTAACCACCACCCCAGAAAAATAGACGGACGGGTTTCAAAATTCAGTTTCTTATCCTTATTCTAAGATTTTTATTTTTTCCACCACTACGGTCTACAGGGATAATTTAAATTTGAACACAAATCAGACATTTCTAAACTTCTGTCTAATCAAAATTCTCAGAATCTTCCAAATGCGGAATACTATGTGTCCAGATTTTCTTAGTAAGTATGGCCTCTAGACACTCTGGTCTAATCTACCTGCTCTCTAGTCTGATGTGATAGCCGACAGTCTGGCCCACACTCTCTCCTCTCTCAGTTGCCACTCTCTCAGCCACAGCAATGGCAGCCAGACGTCTGGGCTGAGTGCAGAAGATTCTGCAAGGCTCATCGTTCCTACTGCACTCATCCAACAGGAACTGTGGGATCTGGACAATGCAAAACAATTAATTACTTTTACAACCTTCATACTGAGGCTCTGTATATTATAGTTATACAATATCACACCATTTAGACCCTCTAAAAATATGCTATATTTTGTAAACACTGAAAGAAATGCCAATCAAATCTCTGCACTTTTCCAAGATCTTGCAATGTGTTTTGGTGTCAATAATACAATATTCCTATAGAAAATGGTCAAATCAGTGAAATAATAATACTTGTCATAAACTAGGGCATCCTGGTAGCCTAATATTAAAAAACTAAACAACACTAAGAGAGACAAAACAAGCAGCAGCACTAAACACAAAGTACAGATAAGGCTGATGGGAATGTCACACAGGAATTTGGGCAAAGTTTTTGAATTAAAGTTAGTTCTGCTACATTCCTACTACAATGAAGTTCAGTGAAGATGCAAAGTTGACATGGACCAGCTTAAAGGTAGGCCTTTTCTCTTCATGAAAGGGGGTACCTTTTTCAGAAAGTCTTAATTTGCTAACTACACAGTCAGAGAGATAGAACTTGTAAATCAAAAGGATGAAATGTCATTATGAGCACTAAACTCTATTATTCAAAAATATTGAATTGCACACCATGGTATCTCATACACAAAGTGGTGATTTCACCATAACATATCAATTTGCTTTCAAATTAAAGACAATAATACTTTCCTCCAATATGGCATTAAGGGAAACAACACTACAACAGCTAAATAAACCTGAAACTGCTGTAGCTTGTTTCTCTGTTTGGCAGCAGAACTGATCGTGACATTAAGATAAGGAGGCTGCTTTTGTTTGCCAAAAAACATCTGATCTGTATGCTAGCACTGTCCTTATTCCCAGAATATTAAAATTTCTCAATTGTTTCTCATTCGCTAATATGCATTTCCCAGTTAATTTAGGTCTCAGGATTTCCTTTTGGTGTGTATTTGCTGTACTCAGGGCTGTACCAAACAGTTAATAGCTTCATTCCCAATGTTGACATTCAAATACTAAACTAACATTTGAAAGAATTCTGTTTCCATGTCTATTCATTCTGTTTAAACCCATTACGCATGCACAGTCAAGAGCCTCTTTTCCATGCATCAGTTTTTGTGTTACGTGAGTACTTCATTCTTGAGTTTAAATTGGTATGACCAAAAGAGATTTAGTCTCTATTGATCTGCAGTGTCCATATCAATGGAATGGAATTCGATATTTACAACTGCATACAACTGTGTATCTAAAGCTTTTCGCATGTCTCAGCAGATGCACAAATATTTTTCAGTGGTGCAAAATAAAAAGTAAGAGCTTCAGCACTGTGGCTGGAAAACATCCTGGGAAGTGTTTAATCTCTGGGGACCATGAAAGTCTGTACAAATTTTCATTACAATCTATGATCCAATATCTGTTGGACCGTGTATCTGTCGGTCAGAACCACCTGTGTAGTTTTTCCAGAGCCAGTCTCTCCCACCACCAGCACCACCCTGTTTTCTCTGATGAGCTGGACAATTTCCCCCTGGCGTTCATGCACAGGCAGGGAGCGTCGAAAGCTGTCCAGTTCTGACGGACTCCTCCGACGAGGTACCATGGGTATGCCGTTGTTTAAGCGCCCACTTGTCCTATTCCTGTCACAACTGTTGTCTGGGGAAAGAGGTGAAGATTATTACTTGATTATTATTTTTTTTTCCTACTTGCAAAGTAGAAGCCTAGTGTGGTTTCTTTCTGGGAAAATACATCAGGTATTCCAGCAACTTTTTTCTGTTCAAACTAGGGGTGCACAGATCCGATATTAAGATCAGGTATCGGCCCCGACATTGACAAAATAGCTGGATCGGGGATCGGAAAAATTAACAGATCCACGGGCCAATCCAGCTTTTTTTTTTTGCTCTGTTGCAGCACATCCTACGTCATTCGTCAGCAGCACGTGTGTCGCATGCTGGAAGAGTTGAGTTAACCGTTAAGCAACATGGAGTGAGCCAAAGAGTCGGCTGTGTGGAGATATTTCACGCTTGCCACCAGGCCAACTAGTTCTTCTTTTTTAAAAGTATTTTTTTTACCTTTTTTATGGCTTTATTGATAGAAAAGCTGAAGAGGTGATAGGAAACACGATGAGAGAGATGGGGAGTGACACGCAGCAAAGGGCCCCAGGCCAGGAGTCGAACCCGGGTGCACTGCAGCAAGGACAAAGCCTCTGCCCAGCAACTAACTTTGGCAGATGCACTTCAACGATGCAAAAAGTTTCCGACAGAAAGCTTGAAAGCATTGGCAATAACACAGAAAGTTTTAGAATTCATTGTTTTAGATGCTCAACCAATGTCAGTTGTTGAAGATGAGGGCTTCTGTCGCCTACTGGAATACGTAGAGTCAAGGTACTCTCTTCCATCACGCAAGTATTTTTCCGAGACCGGTATACAGTTTATTATTAATTCAACAACGGTATCGGATCGGTATCTGGTATTGACAGATACACAAAGCCCAGGCATCTGTATCTGTATCGGGACTGAAAAAGTCGGATCGGTGCATCCCTTGTTCAAACCAAATAATAGCTCTATGTGTTAAAATGAAGGGAACATAACTTAGTTGGATTAGCCCCTGGATGTGCAGGTCATGTTGTATATCAAGTGTGTGTTACTTCCCACGAAATCACAGTGACAGAGATATTGTGCGATGACTTTGACAACTAACAACCAACCAATTGCAAAGACATAACCTTTCTATTATTGTTTTATAATGTAGCCCATAGAATAAAAAGTCAGGAGTATTTTTTTTGGAGTAAGTAGTATAGAGGCAAACCAGATTGATTACGTCACCATTACATTAGTTTTTTTCTTGACACAACGTTTAAGGGATAAAAAATTAGATTTGAATTCAAATCTAAAAGTAACAAGGCTCGTGTATTGTGTTAATCACAGCAGCACATCCAGTCATGTTCAAAAGTTTACATCCACTGGTGAAGAGCAGGACTGTCAGCCGGAACGCAAGACTGACATGCCTGCTCTTCACCAGTGGATGTAAACTTTTGATGAGTTCTACAGCTCTCATTTCTCTATGATGGAATGAATGGATCACATACTACTACAAACATTCATGAAGTTTGGTTCAATATTTAATTTATTATAGGCCTTCTGAAAATGTGACCAAATCTGCAGGATCAAAAATATACATACATAATTGGAACGATCAATTAAGGTGATTATAGAAAGGTTGTGTCAATCAAATTTGCTTTGTAGCATGGCCTCTTAAGTCCTTCTGACAGATTATGATTTATAACAGCAGATTATTTTTCTGGGCTCATTTTAATAGGGCTGTTTTGATAAACCCATTAGACTCAGCCACAAACACTACAATGGGAAAGTCTACAGAGCTCAGTATTGACCTGAAAGTCACTTGGAGCCATTTCAAAGCAATTACAGGTCCAAAGATCAACTGTGCAAACAAAGTTTTCTAAGTATGAAGTGCATGGCACAATTGTGTCACTGCCATGATCAGTAAGAAAACGCAGACTAACACTTGCTGCTGAGAGAAAACTGGGGGTTAAGAATCAACCAAAAAACACCAGAATTAGAAGCTGCTAAAAGACAGATGCCAGTGTCCACTAGGGGTGGGTAAAAATATCGATTCATCAATGCATTGCAATATATTTTTTCCCAATTCATTATCGATTCATAAAAACCTCTGAATCGATTCCGGCAAGCAGCGGCCCCCGACCACCGGCTGTCCCTCGCCGGACCTCCAGGTCCTCGCCTCCAGCAGCTGGAAGCGCCTCGCCCGCGACCTCGCTCGAGGGTCGGAGGGTGATGCACCGCGGAAACACCGTCGGAGCTGTGGAGGCGGGTAGCCGATGTATGACGCACCGTTGTTTAGGAGACAGTAAACTCCCACAGCCGGTCTCTGGCCACTGCACCGTGCGCCCGCGGGTTGCACTCTCCTCCAGGGAGAGAGGGGGGGTACAGTGTCAACATTTTACCCCGTCGCGTCTAGCCGGAGGGCGGAGGGACCGCGGTTATGTCTATGTTTATGTCAGACAAAAATGCATGCCATGCAGTCCCAGAAACAATGGCACTTTCTCAGCTTAACTGTGGTTGCACTATTTTATATCTAAACTAGTGCTGTCAAAGTTAACGCGTTAATAACGCGTTAACGCAACGCCCTCTTAACGCCGTTAATTTTTTTAACGCGCGATTAACACTCAGTATAACAAAAAAAAAAAAAAAAAAAAACAAACAAAAAAAACGCGCATTGTATGATTTACGGCCGTCGGCGGCACCCGTAGTCTTGATACAGAGGGTGGCAGAAAAATAAGAAAGGGAATCAGAAGAAGCAGGGTTGGCGGTTCGTTAAAAACAGGGCCGACTGAAAAGCAGCACTCCCTGCAAACTCCTCATCTCTGCTGTCACTCACGGTGGCGCACATTTGTTTCGCCATCGCCCTGATCATTTTGCGGGACACTCTCTCGTGGTGTGCCCGTTTGCTGATAACTCATCCCCGCATGTTTATCTCAGGCTCCTCGCTAGCCTTCTTCCTCCCTCCAGCAGGCAGCCTGCCGCTGCTGTTGTCCTCCTCGGATAGACGCTGAAGCTCCGTTTCTCTCACTCTCTTGGGGTCAACAGAGAAATGTCTAGCGGCTGCTTCTCCCGAGTTTTCCTCTGAATATATCACGACAGAAAGTTTGAATTTCAAGTCGTACTTTTTATTGTTTTGCTGCACCGGAGCCATGGCGATCATCAGTGTGATACTGACTGACCAAAAGCAGACAACCCTGGATTTATTTTCCTGCATGATTTGAAGTGTTGAATAAACATTTTCATAATGCAAGCATATTTGCCCTTTCTTATGTTGTTAAAAGTATTAAGAACATGAAAAAAATACATTAAGGTACATTTAGAACAGAAAAAAATGTGCCAAAAAAATTGCGATTAATTTGCGATTAATCGCGAGTTAAATATGGACGAAATGCGATTAATCGCGATTAAAAAAATTGATCGTTTGACAGCCCTAATCTAAACACATCGTGTGCCTTTGTTTACATTTCAATTCAAACTACATCTTCCTAGAGGAAAGATTTATAATTTAATAATTTATAATTACTTTTTTTAATTAAAATATTATCAACAGGTATTCTAATAAATTATTAATTTATTACTACTTATTACTGAATCGATATCGAAGCATTTAAATCAATATTGAATCGAATCGCTTTCGAATCGAATTGCGATCCAAACAATCGAAATCAAATTGAATCGTGAGCTTCTTAACAATACCCAGCCCTAGTGTCCACAGTCAAGAGCGTTTTGTGTCGCCATTGGCTGAGAGGCTGCTGTGCAAGAAAGAAGCCCTTGCTCCAGACGCTGTTTTGAGGAGAGAAGGTGAGGCCTCCAACCGAAAGAACACAATAACTACTGTCAAGCATGGTGGTGGTGATGGTAGTATTATGCTGTGGGGGTGTTTTTCTGCCAGTGGACCTGGTGTTCTACACAAAGTAAATGCAACAATGAAGAAGGAGAACTTTCTTCAAATAATTCAGGAAAGCCTAAAATCATCAGCCAGAAAACTGGGTTTTGGGTGCAGTTGGGTGATTCAACAGGACAATGATCTCAAACACACACATCAAAACTGGTAAAGTAATGGCCAAATCAGGCTTGAATTGAGGTTTTAGCCTTCCCAAAGTCCTGACTTGAAGCCCATCAAGAACATGTGGACTGTACTGAAGAAACAAGTCCGTACCAGGAAGCCAACAAATTTAGTTAAATGTTTTTGTGACAAAGTAGTATGTGATCCACTCATTCTATCAGACAAAAATGAGAGTTCATCATTGGAACTGAAGACTTCTATGAAATACAGGTGTATCTAAAACATTTGAATACCGTGGAAAAGTTCATTTTTCTGGAATCAAATTCAAAAAGTGAAACTTTCATATATTCTAAATTCATTACACATAAAGTAAAACATTTCAGATCTTTGCCAGTGCTTGCCTGGCCAATACACACATGTTGAAGGCTGCTAACAGAGTAACCTGGGCTTCCATAACACCTCAGCGGTGAGATAGGCTGATTGCCTCCATGCCATGCTGTACTGATGCAGTAATTTGTGCAAAAGGAGCCTTAGCCAAGTATTGAGTGATTTAATGAACATATAGAAACCCACATGAAGGCTGGTTGGGTCAGCGACCCACAAGTGGCCCTAACAACTCTGTAAGGACACCCCCACACAGATTTTAAAAGCCTGCAACTCCAGTTACCCTCGAGTTATTTAGAACTGAAGAAGCCTCTTGGATGAGACGTGAAACGTCTTCAAGAAACTGAAACAAGTCCAGTTGTCTATGACACAGCACTTAGAATAAACATCACCTGGATGAATGAGAACCTTTATCAATATAAATGAACATGCTTTTCAGACAGTCGATGTTAATGTATTATAAATCTTTTATGTGATTGGAGTCATGTAATATTATAATATTTGAGATACTGTTTTATTGATTTCCATGAGCCATAATCATCAAAATTACAACACAGAAAGACTTGAAATATCTCAATTCATGTGTGATGAATGAAAGTTTCACTTTTTGAATGAATTTACAGAAAGACATGAACTTTTACCTGATATTCACATTTTTTTTGCATGTACTTGTACATGTTATTTTACTTCTGAAAATAGTCAAAGTATTTTCCAACTGAAACTCTGTTGTTGCTGGATAAGGTTCCTCTGTCTCAATAGCTCTGAGGGGGATTAGCTTCACTTAGAAATTACAAATGATTGTTGGCGCAAAAACAGAACACACTTAACACAACTGGGCCATCTTGTTTAAAGCTTTAGTGATATTGAGATGTGAGCTTTCACAAAGCTTTGAAAATTCTTTATAGAGATTGGCTTGTTCCTTATCACTACTCTGAAGCATCCGTACATGACTTGGCAAAATCCTTTGCCTTTTCTTGTTCATTTGCCTCAATTGTGAAATATTTCCATACAGCACTCCTGATGTTTTCTATGTACATCACAACCCGAGGCTCTGTACGTGCCATCTTTAATGGGTCATACTCAGCCAGGAAATACCTTTATCAGGAGGATTCCAGCCATCTTGCAAACCCCATGGGGCCTAAGATGACTGAGCATATGGCCTACGCAACAAGGGATTGTTTTATAAATGTGTTTCTAAGATCTTTTTAAAACTAAAACTTGATATACAAGTAAGTCTAATTAGTGTGAGGCTGAAATAGAAGGACTGGTGTAGCAGAAAAGTCAAATTTATACAACACAAAGCACTGCAGGGCTTTTGGTTTGTGAATATTAATACTACTACTCCTTAAGACCCCAGCCAAGATCCTGTGTCTTGCTTGCCTGTTATCGAAAATTAAGGGGTTTAGCCCTGGAGTGAAAAAACTTCCACCCATGCTCACATTATCTAATAATCCATTTATATAGCTTTTATTTTGCATGTAACATAAAGGGACAAAAACATGCATTTAGTAGTGTAATCCTTGGATGTAAGTTAATATGAGAATTAACCTTGTACCTTGTTCTTTGTCTTATCACTAGGGATGTCCCGAGCAAGTTTTTTTTAACCCTGATTCTGATCTGAGTCCTTTAATGTTTAGTAAATGCAGATACCAAGTCCTGATCCGATATGTAGCCTTAACCAATACTTTCCTGGATAATACAGCTGCATTAAGAAAAAAAGTACCTGCATCCAAGCTGTTCTTAATATTTTTTTTTTTTTTTTTTTTGGCGAAACAAAGTATATACTTTTATATGCCTCTTCCTTATTCTGCATATGCTATTCCAACATTGGCCTACCACCCTCCTTGTGTAAGCAGGTGAGTCTGTGACGCTGCACTGTGACAGCAGACCCTCGTGTACAGCCAGCTGAAGTGTGAGACGCAACGGTCGTATTGCAGATGTTACATGTCGCCGTTGGATTGCTTTCGCTTTCTAATTTAAGTTATTTCCACACTGCAGACATTCTATCAACAGGTTTGCCAGAGCAACGTTACACGCGAGTCTGAGTTCTGCCACAAATTGTGCTCTGATGCTAAAAAAAATAATAATAATTTAAATCGGGCTTTGGTCTACGTTCAAAATTCCCGATTCCTACCAGTGGAAAAATGCCCATATCGGCCCCAATCCCGATCCTGCAGATCCGATCGCAACATCCCTACTTATCACAGTTAAAATTTGTCCATCACTGCACAGTCCTAATCTAAGACTCACCAGGCTCTGGAGCCATAGACTTGCCACTCTTATTGTTGGGCTGCAGGTCTATACGTTCCCTATTGCTGACGGGAAACCTCTGTAGCAGGCTGCGGATGAAATATAATGAATTGTGGAAGAGAGTGAGGGGCATTGCAGGCCGAGGTTTTTCTGATCCATCCTTCTTCCTGAGGGTGAGGAAGCGCGTTGGTCCTTTCCTGAAAGAATAAAAGGAGAAATGTCTTTCATGCTCATGAACTGATTTTGGCTCGTGTTGATCAGAAGCCAAAACATTTTGCAGTTAATGGTCCAAAGGTCTTAATATCAGGGATTAAAATTAACTTTTTTCACCACCGTCCCGGAAACTTCCCAAAAATCATTTTGAACCGTCCCGAATCGTCCCGAAAATCTTTTTTTACATTTTGAGTTGTTACTTACTGATAATATAAGAAAAACACAATACATTATTTTTATAACAATAAATACATTTATTCCAAACTACATTTGTCAATAAAAGAATATACTTGTTTCCACTCAGGAAAGAACTTTCTCTTCCTTTTTGCCTCATAAGAGTTGGTAGATCTTACTTGTTTCTGTAGAAAATAAGAGATGTTGATTTTGATTAATAAAGGACAAACAAATACATTGTTGATGTCAAAAACAACAGCATACTAAACCCTAAAATAAAATAAAAATAAATCTTCTGACATCTTCTGTCTGACATTACATTGACTTATGACGCACAGTTGGTATTTGTTAGGGTCTAGAACGTTTTTCTAAATATGAAAATGAAAAAAATATTTTAATGTTTAATTGTCAAGCTTTACTTGAAGTACATGGACTAATAGACTATATGTATTTTCATAACAATAATGGAAATACAGTATAGCCATGACAATAATAGCATATTGAATAGAAGGTTAATAATGTGCAGTGATTGACTCGCTTGTTAAAACGTCTCAGATATCTGAGACGTCTCTGACAGACTGATATCGTCAAAAAAGACCCTTTGGAAAGAAAAGGTTTCCAACTCCTGCGTTGACATGTTTGAATGTGTGGGACGTTAAAGTATCAGTCTTTATCAAAGTATCTTTCTACCACAATTTCCACAGTGTTAGCTTACCTCAGGCTCTGTGGGAAAAGTTGTTTCGCCATCACTCTCACGTCGCACTGGGGGGCTTGGGCCTGGTTGGGCTATGTCCTGGGGCTGGGTACACTCTCCTCTAGGCTTCAGCCAGCACAACATCGCGTTGAGTGGTAGTAGCTACCACAGTATCTTCGTCTCGTCCGAGCTCGAGCGCAACAGGCTGCAACATTGTTGCCACTTGTGTCACAGAACAACATAAATGCGAGCGCGCCAGCCAGTCCTGTTCCATTTACCTGTTCACATAAATATGTTGCCACCGACCACCATTCTGGTTTGCAGAAAGTGATGAAAACTTTTAAACAGAAAAATGTAGTCAGCCAAAATTCTCGTCCTCCCGAGGTCGGCCCGAGTTAGATTATTGATCCTCCTGATGACAATTTATTACGTCCCCGGGATGACGGGACGGCGTTAATTTTAATCCCTGCTTAATATCTTAATATTATATTAATTTGGGTCATCTGCTATTTTTTGTAAAAACAACAGATAATAACAGTACTAACAATTAAGACATATGGGGGGGAAAATGAAAAGAAAATTATGTAATCAATAAATTCATAAATAAAATGGAAAATTAAATAGGAAAATGAATTAAACAGACAAATTAAAATAAAGATAAATACCTATAGTCACAAATTATAACAAGCATCAATTTATGTAAGATACTATTTCAAGCAAAAATCTATTTTCACAAGTGTTCTTTCCATCCAGACTGGGAAGATGAATTACTTTTTTTTTTTTATTGGGTAAATTGTGTACGTAATGTATGTTGTGTCGCCAAACACAAGCACTGTCTAAAAAATTTAATCTGCAGTAACACCAACCAATAAAGATTCAACAATAACAACCCACCAAAGAGCAGAGAATGTTTTTAATTACTTCAAAAACTGAAATAGTCAGTGATCTGTATGTTGCATACAAACAAGCTGCAAACACAAACAGACGATGTCGAATTTGTGATGGTATTCGCAGAGTTATGAGGTTCAACATTTGTGCAGCCAGCTCAGGGACATGACTGCTGATTCTGTGTCTCATCTGGTGCTTAGTGCACTGTTTGAGGCGACCTCATCTGGAGCCTTTTGAGGTACCATTTGGTAACATCCAGCCTTTGCTGGCACTGTTACAGCCTGTTGTGAGACGCTCAGGTGGGTGGTGCTCCGCTGCTGGACTGTTGTCGTCTTTTGATTTTTTGGCTGGGTTCGGACTGGTGTTGGCTTTTTCTTAGGTTTTAACAGATAGCAAAGCCTTTTAGGGGAGCACATGCAACATTAACATTTTTGTTACCTGGATGTAACTCCAGCTCTATGAGTGCTTTCATAGCCTTTTAACCACAAGCCCAGCTGAACGCAGTGTTGCCAAGGTTGACAGCAACGCATGCACTAAGAGTACGCCAAATATCAACTATGCCATAGGTATTGAGAAACATCTAAATCAAAGGGCAGCTTTAGAAATTGGTAAAGTCTTATCAGAGCTAAGGTCCAGACTACAATCAGATGATGTTCATTTAGGTCATGTTCTCTGGAGGGCAGATTATGTTTAGATGCGTTTCCTGAAGCATAGCAATATCTGTCTGTAAGATGTAGATGTGTCAGGATTCGTTTATATTTTACAGGATGGTTCATCCCTCTATCATTGCTTCAGTGGTAGTTGCAGGGTGCAATGTGCACTGTACAGCAGGGGAGCCTCATCAAGCTGGAAGGCTTCCTTTGTCAGCACGGAGACTGCCGATGTTGTGCAGCCACCTTGGCTTTCTGGTACAGCTACTATACGGATATCATTACGTCTAGATCTTCCCTCTAGAGTCCTCACATTTATCCTCTTATATTGACCCCAAGGCTAAAAGTTGTTACATTGTGCGCTGTACAACGTCACAACGTCATCTGAGCATCCAGGAAGTCCCTTATCCATCTCCTCAATTGCATTTCCCATCACTGCCACATCGTTTTTAAAAAGCTCGGTTTTGGCAGCTTTTATCTCCAATTTAATAGCAGGCATTTCATTTTCAGGTACAAACCTGACATCACCCTCGATAATATTTACAAAGTAGCGATGCCAGAAGTCCAGGCCTACCGAGATGCTGGGCCGAGGTCACCTGTGTCATGTCGAGTCCCTGAACGTAGACGGTGTGCCGGCCTTTGCAGGCCCGGTTGGCATTACAACCTTTGGACTTCCTCCCACCATGGCTTGTTATTCTGTTCGGTTACTGAATAATTTGGATGGAAATCTATTGATATATTTTCATAACATCAAGCCAAATAACACTTAAATTACACAATTATGTTCTGAAGTGCAGCCCCCCCCATTCCATGTTTTTTATTTTTTTTTTATTGAATTGTGTTGTATTGTACTGTATTGTACACCATTTTGTCATGTATGGTGTTCACTTTAATTTTTAAGCGCACCGAGTCTATGCTTGTTGTATGAAATGTGCTATATAAATATACCTAGGTCTCGGCAGAGGAACTTACCCTTTGCTCTTCGAAATGTAACCGAGGGACTGGGCCATACGATGAATGAAAGCCCTCTCAGTACTGGACAAGGAGGAGGGAAATTCCATTTCTGTTCAGTCAGGGAAAGGAAAGGGAAAAAATAAGGACCATCATACCTTCCTGCTCACACTGGCACAAATTAGTGATGGGAATTATGACTTTAACTTGAGATAGAACATATGACGCTGTTCCTTTTGGTGAGCTGCTCAAAAGAATGGCATGCCTTTTTGCTTGGGGCTAGGGGTTGCTAGTTTTGTCTACAAAAAGAAAAACACTAAGATAATGATAGGCTATGATTTGGATCAGGTTCAAACTTTCATATCCTGATACATTAATTCTCATGATTCACATTATTTCATTTATACATTTTGCGATTCTTAAAATTATTTTTGGCATTGGTTTATTTTCTTCAACCAAAGCATAGGCTAGATAAGAAATGGGAATAAAGTCATGTTCACCCTTAAAATGAAGTCAGTAAATAAATAACAAAAGATTCTTAATTATAAAAGGTTTTAAAAAGCACAAGCTATTTACAGATGGTAAAATGTAGAAGTCTGTAATAATTCTCTACATGTTTACAATTGTGTAGGCAAACTGAATATGCAATAATTAAGTTTATATAATAGAATAGTAGCATTAGAAATTTGGCCTTTAATGGGCAAAATATTTCTCAGAGGAGAGGCATACTCCAGGACCCCCCTTGCTGGCTAATCCATATTCTGGTGGAAAGCAGTATTCCTAACTTATAGCTCAGTATATCTTGTCTATATTCCTTCTATATTTTTTGGCATTCCCTGTTTTCTCTCCATCGCTCCTCTACTGATCACTTCTGCCTGTCATGACTTCCTAAAATAAATAAAGTGAAAGTCAGATTTTAATGAATTTAATCTGTGTAAAATTACAATGAACTTAATTGTGTTTAATTTGGTGAAACTTGATAACATGACAATGAAATTGTGCAACTTAATTTATTAAGAGCCAATTTTTAACCCAAATCTCTATCTAATGGAAATTAGTGCATGCTGAGGGACACACCAGAGAGCCCCATCAATCTGTAAAATCTGGCTTACTTCCAAGAATCAGAATCGCAGAGTTAGGAAGTATTAGGGCGTGGAGCGTCAGGAAGTTGCATGAAATGCATCCTGGTACATGTAGGCAGGCTATGCAAGCAGGAAAACTTTAATAAACCAACTTAGTAAATCCCCGCACTGGGGATTTTACTGTCTCAGTTAACTACATTTACCATCAACACTGATTGGGATATCCACATAAAACATGACAAATTTCTCCTACAGTATTGGTATGGTATTGGGCATAAATAGGCCTGTGTGGAAGAGAAAGGGGAAATTGTGTATTTTATGAATGAAGATTAATGAAACATTACAAATTACATTATCATTTTTTGTAACTATTAATCATATTCAAGCCCCCATTGATCAGGATGTTTTTGTCATCACCTTGATGACATCTTATGCTGGTGCCAAAATATACTTTTTACACAACAAGCACGAGTCGTGTACAGGAGTCATCTTATTTTTCCCTCTGTCGCAAGCTGATGCTGGACTCTAAATTTGTTTGTGAGTTTTTGACATCAGACATGCTGAAAAACACCTGAGACATCAATACGAAAAACCCGCGCCAAATGCCATCGATAACCATTGAGAAGAAGAAAAACGAGGAGCAGAAAGGGGCTGCAGTGGCTAATGCTAGAATGGTTTACGCCATCACTGGACACCCAATATAAAAAAATAAAGAAATATGCCCGTCTCCTCTAGCCTGTATTTGTGGGGGAGAGTACCCCACCTCAGCCAACCTGCCATGTGCCTTAGTTTTCCTGTTAGATCCATTCTTATGTTACATTGGTTGACATATCTTTACTTTTTGGGAAATAAGTTGCTCTTGTTTTAGTTACCATCTGGTATCCCACCTCCCAGCTCTGTCGGAAGAGTTGTTGGAGTTATGTTCACAAGAGATAACGTTAATTTTTGCCGCTATTTTAGATTAAGTCATAGTCTTTAAACAAAAATGCTTGTAAGTTTTAGTCACATTATAGTTATTTTTATCCTCTGTGGTTATAGTCTAGTTTTAGACAACCACAACTCAAAACATTTTAGTCCAGTTTTATAAAAGTCATTACGTTTGTCAACTTTTCGTAATTGCTTTGAGTCCTGAAAATAAAGATTGGCTGGATGCAAAGCGTATGTTATAACTGGCATATCATCAGAGATTCACGTCTTGAGAGAAATCTGTTGAGCAGACACATATTAGTCTTTTTAGTCTTAGGAGTTTGTCTTGGAGTTAGTCATTCACTTCAGTTGTGGGTGTAATTCACAGGGTGTTCATAATTGAGAAGCTTTGTGCAATTTGATTGTCTTGAAGCAGTTTAAATTCCTTCCCACATTTCATGTAAATCACTCTATAAAAGCAAGAAATCTCTGTCTGTGTCTCTGTGCCTCAAATATCTCTGCCGATCAGGATCAGACTGACCTAAGATTTTCAACATGGCTGCTGCGTGGTTTAAGGGTGTGCAACATCGGCTATGCTTTGACTACAAAAGATACCGTTAATAAATGATTTCATAAATGATTTACACATTCTGCTAGCATTGTCAATCATAGCCACGTGCGCACCAGAGCCAATCACTGCAGAGCCCACCCCCCTGTCCCACCTTAGGAAACACGCAGACTGATACCTGCAGCAGCGCAAGCTGGACCAGGACTTGCCGGCAGTTTGGTCCGTTCTGTGCATCTAAACTGACTATTGTTGGATTACTGAGACTCAACCAGTCCAGACTGAGTCTGTTCCGGTCTGAAGAGATCCGGATATGCGAGGACGCCCCACCTCCTGAGTTGACGGACGCGCCGGTGTCTCCAAAACCGGATTTACGATAAATAATGTCCCCCACGCTTTTTCACTAACATTGCCATCAAGCTTGCTGCGCGTTTGGTGCAGGAAGAGACGGTAAAAACAGGCTTTTCTCACGAAAGTGTCCACAAGAAGGAAGTGTTTGCAAGCAAAAAAACACATTCCTATTGGTGGAAAAAGGCACCACACCAACCAATCACAAAATTATATGGCAAACCAGGTGATTGGGTTGCTGAGGGACAGGGGGAAGTTGGGGGAGGGACAGCAGCGAAAGAATGACAGCAGCAATGACGTGAAAGAGACAGCGAGTTTTGCGAGTTTTGAGAGTTGAGAGATTTGTGACATTTAGTGTGTTTGGAGTGTGTAGTTAATGTGTTATGTAGTGTTTTGATTAGTGTGTTTAGTGTGTAGTGTAGTCGTTTTTTTGAGTCAAAACAATGAGGAGACTGCTGAATGTGGAGCAGGCAGGTAGATAGTCCTTCCAGAAAAATGCAGAGATTTTTTGTGATTGTTGTGGGCAAAAATCCTTGATTATGCGGCACGTTTTCTTAAAAAATGCAATGGAATATGCGGGATATTTATACTATTTTATGCGATGAAATTGCGGGAACTTGCAAAAATTGCGGGAACTTGCAAAAACTGCAGTTTGATGAAAAAGAGGGAAAAAAGTGATTCCCCCAACACCCTGTTCTCACTAGGCTACTACCTTAATGTGAAGAGTAATTTCTTATTACTTCCTATGATAAGCAAGCATACCACATCACAGAAAGTGCTGGGAATATTTTCATAGTATAGTTCTCATCTTGTTTTATTTCAGACCTTAATAAACACATGGCTCAAACTTACAAAACATTAATGAGTCAAACAAGTTCTGTAGCTTTACAAAAGGAATATGCTACAACTTCTGTAAAAATGAATAAATAAAATATAAAAAAATAAAATGTGTGCTTCCTGTTTTACAGAGATAAAACAGTTAAAATAAGTGCTTCCAGTGCACAAAGTGCATTCTCTTACTGTAACGTAAATTTACATACTACTAATATACTTACTTATAAACTGTAAGGTTTTTGAAACTAATATGATTTTTTTGTTGGCAAAGGAGACTGATTTGTGGGCTTCATCATGGCTTCATCGCAGGGTTTGCTGCTTTCCGATGATGTTCACGTTGCGTAATTACGTCACTTCATAACGTTCCCATGGCAACAGGGGAAAATGGCTGCTCTTGTGTGAAGTAAACGCAACATTTTTCAACTTTCTGCTAAGATATATGTGACTTTTTTGCAACGAAAATGCGGGGATTATGAAATCATGCAAGCCCCGCGTATTTTGCGCAGAAATCAGCAATTTATGCGGCCTATTTGAAAAAATGCGGCCCCCGCGTAAGTATGCGGACTTTGGCTGATTATGCATTGAATTATGCAATCGCGTTTTTCTGGAGGGACTGGGTAGACGCTGAGGGAGCCCTGAGCCTGAGGCATTGCTTGCATTTAAATGTAAATAGTTACATATAACTTGGTAAATTTCACAACTTTAGCAAACAACAATTTATATTTGCATTACAAGTAATACAAATGGTTCGTTAAACATATTTGTGGTTTTCACAGTAAAAAATCAAACTTTTTCCTACTCTGATTTTATTTAATTTTATTTATATATTTATTTTTGTGATTTTAGGTCCATGGTGTTAATACAGTATGTCAAAATGAAAAAATAACTGTACAGTCACACATGTGAGGTTGTGCTGAAAATAATGAAACCATACAAGGCAAGGTAAATAGTTTTTAAGGTAAAATCAAAAATAGTCAAAAACCAATCATACCAAAAACGAATTATATCACTGACGTCACACCTTCAAACACAGCCTTATTTGGCCATCCATGAAAAAGTTACTTAACCTCCCACTTTTCTATAGGAATGCATACTTCCTACGGGCAATGCACTAGTGAACATAAAGTGAGGAAAGTCTGTAGATTTCAACGGCTAGAATGTTTTTTTTTTACACATTTACAAAAACAGAGACCCTAATCCATGTATATTGCCTATGGATAACATTTTTAACTGTAGGGAGATGACGAGAGATCTTATAAATCATTTTTGCAAAAAACGAATTCCTAATAACACTTCAAATTTTGTATACATCTTTTCATGTCATGTCTTCATTGCTGCATCAAATTATAAGAGCAGCATCAATAAGAGCATTGTGAAGTATTGGTATTGATAAGCAGTATCAGTATCGACATCAGCATTGTTTAGATCCCCATGTAACAATCCCCATCCATACATGTAACATAATAACTAACTTTACAAAGGCAACCAAACTGAAGAGTTCTGCTTTCAATTTCTGATATAAAACAATAAAAACGTTGTTACCTTTTTGGTCACTGTATCGGAACCTCTCCAGAGAGAGGTTCACTGCTATCTTGACTTCTTCATCGAGGCCGGTGGAGCTGGAACAACGCTGTGGTGTGTTCCGGCTCTTGGTTTGTTTTTGTGAAGCTGTGCCAGGATTTGACATGATGCCCTGTAAAAAATAGAGTCAAAAATCTGTATGTCTCACCACAGTGACAGCAAGAATGCTTTTATTTACCAAGTGCGAGCAAAACACACATACAGGTGAACATTTCTTTTTTTCAAGTCCATATCGCCTAACTGTTGAGCCAGGTAATACATCGATTTTTACATCGCTATCATAATAGACCATAGATACTCTTAGATTTTGGATATCTTTACATCATGACATGTCATGGTTTTTTTTTCCTGGTTTAAAAGTTGCATTACAGTAAAGCTTGAACGCTCTATGAGCCGCACAACACGGAAGATCCAGGTATTTTCAAAGCTGGGATGTTGAGCTTTTTTGGCTTCAAAACGCTACTGAGCATATTCAATAGGAATGAATGGGGCTCCACCTCCAAGGTTGTGTCCAGATGTAATATAGGGCCTTGCCGTTGGCAAGAAGCTCAATTACTAGCTGATACGAATCTGCCTGCATTGAAACCATGGATCACAAGGGGGGTCACTGCGGGCAACAGGACTCAGTTGGCTCCCAGTGAACACAGCTGGACACCAAACTGAGACTAAACACATCCTTTGAGGTTGACTGATGCAGTTTGAAGACAGAGGATACAGTACAGTCCTGAAACCAAGAATATTTTCTCATCTTACCCAGTAAATTCAGGATACATTTTGAGTAACCGAGAGGTGATTGTGGAAAGACAAAGCCAAAGTTGTTTTGGTGAGATTTATTACCTCCACCAAAGAGTTGGTTGGTTGGTTGGTTGGTCAACAAGATTACACCAAAACTACAGAAAGTACTTGAATGAAACTTGGATGAAGGATGGGTTTCTGCCCAGAAAAGACCCACTTAGCATTTGGTGTGGATCATAGAGAAATGGATCACGGATTATAGGGCTCTCTAAAGTCACTTTTCCAACATTATCGTTACTTTTTCAGGAAATAATGCGCATTTAGTTGGTGGCTGGTATTTATGAGTGGGTCTAATTTGATCCAGATCCAAATAAAAATCTGCATCTAGCAGAATTAAATGTTTGATTTCATATTGGATTCAAATAAAGGGATCTGTTGGGCCATGTTATTTATGTGCCATTCTAGTTTAGCTTGACACGTTTGAATAAAGTGTGTTTTAGGATGAGTTAACAAGGCAGTTAATCTTGTCTTGGTCTGGTTAAAGAGAAAAAACTGAATTCAACAGTGTACGGTAGAAATTTCTGTTCTATTTTCTTTCTTGACATTTTGTGAGTTTACTTTGTTTACTCACTAGACTTACTCGCTGCTCCACATATTGGCCAGCAAAAACTATTGGGGCTATCAGACTGTCACCTCTTGAGGCAAAAAGTAGCATTAGTAGTAGGGCTGCTGTAATGCCTCAACAATCGAGGCTTTATTTGCGATTGAATATAAGTCAAACCTTCGTGTAAATGCATAATTACAACCAGGGTTCTAAATTAACTTTTTTGATTACCAGCCAATCAGAATTTCCACTAGCCACATTTTTTCCAGTGAAAAACATGACAACATTTTCGTGGTCAAACACAAGCCATTCACAACCAGTCAACTATTTGGCATTGAACTTTCTTTTTTTCGTTTCGCACGCATTGTTGTTAATATTTTCAATCTCATCCCCTGCCTCCTTCCTCTTCTCTAGGGCCCTATAAAATCCGTTTTATTTTTTCCCAAATTCCGTTTTTTCCGTTTTAATTTTTGGGAATTACGTTTTTTTCGTTATAATTTTTGGGAATCCCGATTTACCTTTACCTTTTATCCTTATTATACTACCAAAAACAGTGTGTTTTTAATGTAAATGACTAAAATGTACACAAAATAAATAGAAATTACCTTAAATCAATTGAGGTGACAAACATATTTCCTCAATACTGCACCGTACAGTACAGTAAAGTGCATCAAAAACATTTTTGACTTCATCATGTGGGTTTCATTTGGGTTTCACTGAATAAAAACATGGTCAGCTCTCAGGCAGATCCAGGACATGTTTGCATACCAAAATTGTTCTGAAAATTTAAGTTGTAAATATTTTTAAACAATTAGCAAAGATGACCAACAAAATGAGAAATTATCCTCGTAACGTCATGTCAACTTAGCATACTAACCAGCTAGCAGTGAAAACACAAACCCTCCCGCTGTCCTCTGGGCTCCCAGCCCAAGCTGAGTCAGCTAAGAGGGCTGTGGCTAACGGGGCTAACTAGCTAACAGCAGCTACTGTTAGCAGTCACTCTGGTATTATATGCCGATAATATGAATCGGACAGGTGGCTAACTCTCACGCATTACACCTTTAATTATGATTTCTCAGGTCTGCTTCTTTGAAAAACAACAGTTCACCTGACACATAAAAGTCGTACGGGAACTGCTCGGCTCTGCACTGAGGGGTAAATGTCGAGTTTCTCAGTTTTTTCGCCGACGGAGCCGTGGGCAGCCGCTTCGCCATGCTTACAATGTTTTGACGGGGGAGCTTGCACTGGTTGGTTGCACTGCCTGCGCGCAGCCAATGGGCGTCTTATACGTCATTACGTAGCATCACGACCATGTTCACGGGAAATGTAGTCAGTACTGCCCAGGGAGCGAGAACAGTAGAGCGGCTCTGACTGACATGATTGCCTCATGCATCACCGGCCAAACTGGCTAGTAAGTTTTTATTAACACCCGCCAAAATGTTTTTAACCCGCATTTGGCTGGTTGGCGGGTGTTAATTTAGAACCCTGATTATAACAAAAAACGCACTTTTAAGATTTACCGTAGTTTCGTTTTTGGGCAAGCTAATTTTCAATGGGGTGCAGGGGCAGAAGGCTCGACACAACATGAAACTTTGCTCGTAGTATCACCAGGGTCTCTACAAATGAACACGAGCATTGAGAACACTGTTTCTGTACACAGAGTTTACTATAAAGAAAGTTTTTGGACAACTCACGTTAGTAGCTGCATCCCCGGCGCGCTGCCATCATGGCAGACAAAAAGTGCCGATCCCCGACTGCGACCTAACAGGCAGGCTTGAGGGGCGGTCCACCATTACTCTCCTGCCTATTACGTCGCACTCCCAAAAACGAAACTACCGTAATTTCCGGACTATAAGGCGCACCTGAATATAAGCCGCACCAGCCAATTTTAGGGAAAAACACAAATGTGTACATATACAAGCCGCACCCGATTATAAGCCGCAGGTGTTTTAGCGTTTAATTACCATATGTAAAGGCTCGTGCACAGAGGAGATTGTCGGGAAAGAGACCGCTCTTTGGGGAAGCTTCCATTTTATTAACATTTCAACAAACAAGTTGCGTATTTGCATAACCTATGACCACGCAAACGTCAACACGCAAGAGTCAGAGACGCACAAACAGACGCACAAAGCTGCGGACTGGTTCGCACGGACAGTTAAAGACAACATGACTGTCATTTAATTCAACTAACAGCGAAGTAAAGTGAGAAACTTCTCGGTCAGACTGACAGACAGCTGTTAGCTCCGTTAGCACCGCCACCAGTCTGACTATGTGTTGTTAGCATAACAAACCTGAATCACTGACGTTGATGACGTCCACCGACAGAACAACGTGTTCCCTCGACGCAGAACTCCGAATGCTCAATGACGGTGTAGGGTCGACGACATAGCTACGCTGTCGCCGCGACGCAGAAGCATAATAATAAACCAGGCGTTAAAGGTGAGGGACGTAACCTGTACAATCCATAGATTGAGGAGGTCCCCTAGTGGCCGTTAGCTGTAAAAATCCATAAATTAGCCGCACCGTTGTATAGGCCGCAGGGTTCAAAGCATGGGGAAAAAGTAGCGGCTTATAGTCCAGAAAGTATGGTACTGTAAATCTTAAAAGTGCCTCTTTCGTTGCAATCATGCTCTTACATGAAAAAAACATGAAGGTTTGACTCAAATTCAATCGCAAATAAGGCCTTGGTTGCTTTTTGGCAAGAGTTTCACTATAAGGGTGGTCCGGTGATGTGGGAGTGTAACTCAACAGTCAAAGTGAAAGTGAAACTTAATGCTAGACAGAGAAATGTCTGCTGTGCATAACATGCCATCCTGATCACCAGTTGTGTTGTAAGTATTTTGTCATGACCCAAATGTGTATATATATATATATATATATATGTATATGTGTATATATATATATATATATATATATATGCATATGTGTATATATATATATATATATATATATATGCATATGTGTATATATATATATATATATATGCATATGTGTATATATATATATATATATATGCATATGTGTATATATATATATATATATGCATATGTGTATATATATATATATATATGCATATGTGTATATATATATATATATATATATATATATATATATATATATATATAATATATATATATATATATATATATATATATATATATATATATATATTTATATTAGGGCTGTCAAACGATCAATTTTTTTAATCGCGATTAATCGCATTTTGTCCATAGTTAACTCACGATTAATCGCAAATTAATCGCAATTTTTTTTGGCACATTTTTTTCTGTTCTAAATGTACCTTAATGTATTTTTTTCATGTTCTTAATACTTTTAACAACATAAGAAAGGTCAAATATGCTTGCATTATGAAAATGTTTATTCAACACTTCAAATCATGCAGGAAAATAAATCCAGGGTTGTCTGCTTTTGGCGAGGGGGGGCGACGGGCTCTCTGCATCTGCCGTCTGTTTGGCTTGCAAGTGGTGTCCACTGACACTGCACGTTTTTCTTCTTCGCCTTTTTCACGCAGTGTGCTGCTTTCTGTCAGTCAGTATCACACTGATGATCGCCATGGCTCCGGTGCAGCAAAACAATAAAAAGTACGACTTGAAATTCAAACCTTCTGTCGTGATATATTCAGAGGAAAACTCGGGAGAAGCAGCCGCTAGACGTTTCTCTGTCGACCCCACGAGAGTGAGAGAAACGGAGCTTCAGCATCTGTCCGAGGAGGACAACAGCAGCGGCAGGCTGCCTGCTGGAGGGAGGAAGAAGGCTAGCGAGGAGCCTGAGATAAACATGCGGGGATGAGTTATCAGCAAACGGGCACAACACGAGAGAGTGTCCCGCAAAATGATCAGGGCGATGGCGAAACAAATGTCCGCCACCGTGAGTGACAGCAGAGATGAGGAGTTTGCAGCGAGTGCTGCTTTTCAGTCTGCCGTGTTTTTAACGAACCGCCAACCCTGCTTCTTCTTCTTCTTCTGATTCCCTTTCTTATTCTATTTCTTCTGCCACCCTCTGTATCAAGACTACGGGTGCCGCCGATGGCCGTAAATCATACAATGCGCTTTTTTTTATATACTGAGCGTTAATCGCCCGTTAAAAAAATTAACGGCGTTAAGAGGACGTTGCGTTAACGCGTTATTAACGCGTTAACTTTGACAGCCCTAATATATATATATATATATATATATATATATATATATATATTATATATATATATATATATATATATATATATATATATATGTATAGGGATCACACAGATTACCAGTTAAACCTGAGCTATTTTTTTCTGTTGAATAATGCCCTGCAGTTTATACTTTGTCATAATTGTATGCTGATGATAGAAGATGATTGAATAAAATAATGAAATATAATATGGTATATTATATATTATCATATTGAAAGTCTTAAAATGCTATTTTGGGAAAAGTTGCTGGTATATGAATAGAGTAATAAAAAAAAAACATAGTTAAATGATCCAAAAAAGTATCGGTAGATTCATCGATTAAAAAAAATCATCATTAGGTGCAGCCCTAATTAGGAGAGAGGATGGGCCAGGGCTAGCTGGTTAGGGTGCTAACTTTATTAGACATCTTTAATGTACCCAGAATACACGAGATGTCAACTAATGGGAGCACTGGGAACACTTGGAAATCACACACAGGCACACTATAATCGTGCGTCAAGTGACTTACTTCGAGTGATGGGGAATGACATTAAAAACAAATGCACCCGGCAGAACTCTAGGCTTAAGGCTAGCTGGGTGCCCCTTCACTCTCCTAATATATACTGTAATTACTGCCTATCTACAAAGCTGACTCCAAAAAAATCTGTTTAACATTGATAGTAATCAATCAGGAAAACAGAAACGATTTCTTGCCTAACCTTTCTGACAGTATATTTAATAGATAAAGGTACAATATCAATATATGTAATGTTTTACCACATTAACTACATTGATTTGTGTAAATATATTCTTCTTGAGAATTTGATGCAATCCCATTTCGAACAAGTGAGGGTAGGGGCAAGAAAACACTAAGAACCGAATAATATGGACGTTACAACCAATGTTCCACAATACCAAGGAATTTAGCGCTTCAACCATTTGGAATCCTTTATCATTATCAAAAGGTTCACAGAAGCTCCCCCTGCAGCGGCTTAAAGGCTATGAGGGAAATTAGACCTTTGCAGAAGTGTGGTAATTAGCCATGTGGATATTTCCAAGTAACATTTTAGCCCCGCCCCATGCTACAGCAAATCATAGTGAGGAGATAGATATACTTTCATAAATATGTCACTCGTGATGACAACAATGTACTATGTTCTATTACTACGCGTTTCTGCTTAAGAATATACAAAGAATCATATGTGAATTCTGTTATTCTTACCAGCTGTATGGATTTATGTCTAGACTCAAACTGGAGAGGGTCGGAGAACAGCTGCCCGGCTGCTGTGTGAAACAGAGAGGAAGACACCGTTAAGGATTTACAATAACGTGACATGTTAAACGTTATTGTGACGCATGTGTAAATGACTGTCAGTGTACACGTTGACTTTACAGTAAAACAAGGGGGTTAATAGATAATACAATGAACTGGTAAATCGTTATTCATACAGGTAGCGAGAGTATTGCTGTGTTGTGTTGTTAGCGGAGTTTGCTTCCAAAAAGCCTTTCCACAAGTGGGTGGTGTCTTCCATTTCGTCGGTATCGAAACACACTAACGTTAACGTTAGCTGAACGGGTCCGAGACACATGATGACAGAGAATAGTAACGTTAGCTAGCCAACGTTACCTGTCCAACCTTGTCTTAACACGAACGTTAAATCATGTAAATACTGCTAGTTATTGGTGAAGAGCTTCGGTATTGTTGCTTATTAGCTTTTAAAGATAAAGAGCACTCAAGACTTACTTCACTAACGTTACTTCATTGAAATGTTGCGCGTCTTCCGTTCCGCCGGCAGTGTTGCCGCCAATAACGGAAGTAACAATAACTTCCGGTCTGACTCCTTCAAACTATCGAGAGCCAAATGGGTCAAAAATAGTGCAGACTCGTTTCAGACGAGCCCCTCGGCTTGAAAACGAGCGACAACAAGCGGCCAGGAAGCCTCAGATACACTTGACGTCCTGTTAGATCTGATTCTGATTGATCAAAATGTTGGCAGACCCATATATCAGTTTGTACTCGCTCTCCAATTGTTTCAATCATGACGGGGCCCATTTAAATACTACATTTTAAATGAATTCTCATATGAATTAGCATGAGTTTGCTGCTGTTTATGGGCCCACATTGACCGAGAGGTTAAATAAATAAGAATCTACAACATAAATACTTAAACATAAAGAAAATTAAAGCTGCAAGCAGCGATGAACGGGCCCTCGCAGTCCACGCGCGTCAGGGCATGCTGCCGTCTGGGTGTGCTGCTTAGAGGTATTCAGGGCAACACCCTGTACTTGTTTGAGCAATTTGGAGTAGATGGTAAATTGTATGTGGAAGTTATAATGACTTGATGGGTTTATGGCGAAGCATCAAAATGGACTGCACCACCACTTCCACCAGGTGTGACGTAGGTGAAGGATTGTTGATAAGTTTTGTCCACAGATGCTACTTGCAAAGTTTGGTGCAAATTGGTCAAATGGCCTAGGAGAAGTTGGAAAAAGTACGTTTTTCATTTTTGGCAATTTTGGAAATTGGTAATGGAAATTTACCGCGAAAGTTGGCGTGGCCTACATCACACAATTCAGCTGAATTTAGGGAACACGTATAAGGTTTAAAAATGTGCGCCATATCATGTGAGAGTTATTTGGCACCACCTGCTGGTCATTTTTGATGTGTGCGTTAGGGGGGCCAGTCTATACTACGCCTATGAATTTCATTGCCATAATAGTAATGGTGTGGGCACAGTGGCAAATATTTAATCAGAGCGCCACCTGGTGGAGGATTGGTAACAGTTTTGTCAGCTGTCCTCAGGAGGGCATTGGCAAAAATTGTACCAAGTTGTCTTAATCCGACCAACCGATGTTGAGATATAAAATACTTCAATTTAAAGAGCAAAGATTTTTCACAGAGCCTTCGTGGCTCATGGAGAAGTAGTCACATGAGTTCCATGTCATTGAGACAGACCAATATGGAGATACGCAACACTTCATGTTTTGAGCAAAATGTACAGGAAGTTGATATTTAATAACTTCAGTATCGTTTGGATTGGAGTTTTTGTCAGGAGACTCCACAGATGCTGTGTGCAAAGTTTGGTGCAAATTGGTGAAATCGCCTGGGAGGAGATTGAAGGTTTGCGACATTTCGCGAATTTGTGGGAAAAAAAACGGTAGGCAGAAATGGGTGTGGCCTATATCACGAGATTCAGCACAATTCAGTGAACGCGTGGATATTAGAGCCCGACCAATGAAGGATTTTTAAGGCCGATACCAAAATATTTCAAAAATCCGATATTCCGATATATCGGCCAATATATATATTGAAAAATAAATCAATCCAGAAACATGTCACAAAACATCAACAGATTTCCTTTTCATTAGTTATTTGTAGTTATTTATGAGTCCTCACTGAAATAAATAAATAAAGACAGCTGATGTTTGGATTGAGGACCAAGACCCAAATTACTACAAAACATTCACCATACTTTTTGATGTTTGGCAGGGAAGCTCGGGACCCATCCCTGGTCCCTGAGGATTACATGGTATTTTCTGTTGTAACTAGTGGCTTTAAGTTATACATGTGTCGAAATTTATAGTATTATGTGGTGTTCATAAAAGTCTTATTTCAAAAGATTGACAGCAGCGTTGAAACGGCGGTGGGGATCGAGAGCCCGACTGACGACATCCTCCAGCTCAGTGATGCTCTGCAGGCTGCTCGGGATGCTATTGGCAAAGGGGAGAAAAAGAAGCGTAGCCCGTTAAACCCCCCACAATTCAATGTGGGGGACAGAGTATGGAGGCTAAATGTGAGGAGCCAGCAGCGAAAGGGAGGGAAGCTGGAGCGTGACTACTTGGGGCCTTTCACCATTGTTGGGCTTCAGAATAAAAGTGCTGATCTTAAAAATGAGGAGGGGCGCATTTTCTCGAAAATCAGCACTGACCATCTCAAAAAGTACATCGAACAAAAGCCCCAAGTACC
Organism: Diplodus puntazzo; assembly: GCA_963678695.2. NCBI lineage: Eukaryota > Metazoa > Chordata > Actinopteri > Spariformes > Sparidae > Diplodus > Diplodus puntazzo. The sequence goes on along the minus strand of OZ023173.1, from coordinate 2,370,627 downwards.
ACATAAGATCAGTTCAGCTTCCACCTCTTCCACCTCCTCTGGCCCATGTACCACATCACCCAGTGATCCCCCACCAGCAGCAGCGTCCTCCTCTGCTCCACCAGCAGCAGCGTCCTCCTCTGCCCCACCAGCAGCAGCGTCCTCCTCTGCTCCACCAGCAGCAGCGTCCTCCTCTGCCCCACCAGCAGCAGCGTCCTCCTCTGCCCCACCAGCAGCAGCGTCCTCCTCTGCCCCACCAGCAGCAGCGTCCTCCTCTGCCCCACCAGCAGCAGCGTCCTCCTCTGCCCCACCAGCAGCAGCGTCCTCCTCTGCCCCAGCAGCAGCAGCGTCCTCCTCTGCCCCACCAGCAGCAGTGTCCTGCTCTGCCCCACCAGCAGCAGCGTCCTCCTCTGCCCCACCAGCAGCAGCGTCCTCCTCTGCCCCACCAGCAGCTGCATCCACTGACCTGAAGAGGACCGCTGCCATTTCAGGTTATACGCTACATCCCCTACATCCTCAAACTCCACATTTGACAACCCTGTCAGCACGCTTGTGTGTGTGCGTGTGTTTGGATGGATGGATGGATGGATGGATGGATGGATGGATGGATGGATGGATGGATAGATAGACATTTTGTCCAAAAGGCTATTCAAAGAAAATCCAAAAGCTATTGTATCTCAAATTTATTTTGGAGATCAAATAAATATGTCCTGACAGAATTCCATTACTACAACTTTAAATTTCTCTTTTCCAGATGTGAGAGATGCATGGGAGGGGAAGAGACCATACAGCCTGCTCTCCAAAGTGGGCCTGTACAAGATATTTTACAACGATATCTTCAACACGGGTCCTCAAATGGAGTTTGAGAGTGAGGTGGGGTTTTAACACTCTTTTCCTTTACATTGATTTCCCTATTGTAAATACTTTCAGGTAGAAATACACATTTCCTTCTATCTTTTTTATATTTTGCCCTGCAAAAAGGGGTTTAACCTTTCGTTTTTAAATTACAGGTTATAAATGCATATCTCACAAAACTTGTGGAGAGATACAATCACAACATCACCACAAGGGCATTTGCAGTGGACTCATTTGAAATAACAAGGATTTGGGAGGGGAAGAAGCCCAAAATTAAGGTAATAAAATATATTCTCTCATGTTTTTGTACTAATCAATACAGCACAAGATAAAAATATCACAAGACATTTTTTATTTATTATCTTATGTTACAGATTGTCCCACAGCTGTACAAGTTCATATTGGGCGTGGTCAATCAGGCCCATCACTGGATGCTGGTGGTAACTTCCCAACACAATTTGTGTGTGTGTGTGTGTGTGTGTGTGTGTGTGTGTGTGTGTGTGCGTGTGTGTGTGTGTGTGTGTGTGCGTGTGTGTGTGTGTTTGTGTGTGCATGTGTGTTTCACTACACAGGTGTTGTTACGGCATATTTATTGAATTTGTATCATGTAGGTGATCTTACCAGCACAAAAGAAGAGCCTGTTTCTGGACCCACTGGGGGAAACAAAAAGGCAGTGGGTCAGTGCAAGGATGTCACAAGGTAATATATTAATCATTCTTTCATGTTGACACAGCTATTGTTGTTGCTTAAATGTGTCATTTCAAATAAATTCTCATTGTGTTGTTAGAACGTTCATGAGACAGAGGGGGTTAAATCCTTCAAGGTGGGAGTGCGAAACAAACACCCACTCTATTCAGCAAGATGCCACGTCTTGTGGGGCTTTTGCATTGAAGGTATATTATAACATGAAGAACATTATTCATTAAATATGGACAATGGCATTATATTTGTTGATATGTAAGAGATGTGTAAGATATTGATATGTAGGAGAAATAATGTAAAATAGTGTGGTATGTAGGGATTTCATTGTTATGTGTTACTTACACACTTAGATGGTCAAATAACACCATTTTTTGTCTGGTTGATGTTCATTTTCATAATACATACAGTAAATACATTGTGGCACTTGCATCTATTATTCACAGTTTGCTGAATACATCTTGAATGGGTTGCCTCTGGTATTCTACACTTCACCATCCAGTGTCAACAGTATAAGGGAGGAGATAGCAGTCTCTCTGCTGATGAATACAGGTGGGGTTTCTTTAAATCTCCTTTTCTAATTATAATATACCATTACTGACAAATATTACTGACTGACCCTTGTTCTTTGTATTGCAAGATGACCTGACAGACCTCTGTCGTATCTGTGGGGAGAACGCAGGGGACACTTTGTGGGTAAGTGTTTTACCCGTCCTACCTAAATTCGGCATTGATAAATAAAAAATGCCTTAATATCACAAATTCCTAACAATGTAATAATCACTCACATTCTTTTTTAGATTGGGTGTGACAAGTGTTTACGATGGTTCCACAAAATCTGTGCCAAGTACCCCAAAGAGGGAAGGAGGTTGTATGTGTGTGAAGCATGCAAGTAGTGTGTGTGTGTGTGTGTGCATGTTAGTGTGGATGGTAGTGTGGATGGGAGAGTGCATGTTAGTGTGGATGGTAGTGTGGATGGGAGAGTGTATGTTAGTGTGGATGGTAGTGTGGATGGGAGAGTGCATGTTAGTGTGGATGGTAGTGTGGATGGTAGTGTGGATGGGAGAGTGTATGTTAGTGTGGATGGTAGTGTGGATGGGAGAGTGCATGTTAGTGTGGATGGTAGTGTGGATGGGAGAGTGCATGTTAGTGTGGATGGTAGTGTGGATGGGAGAGTGCATGTTAGTGTGGATGGTAGTGTGGATGGGAGAGTGCATGTTAGTGTGGATGGTAGTGTGGATGGTAGTGTGGATGGTAGTGTGGATGGGAGAGTGCATGTTAGTGTGGATGGTAGTGTGGATGGTAGTGTGGATGGGAGAGTGCATGTTAGTGTGGATGGTAGTGTGGATGGTAGTGTGGATGGGAGAGTGCATGTTAGTGTGGATGGTAGTGTGGATGGGAGAGTGCATGTTAGTGTGGATGGTAATGTGGATGGGAGAGTGCATGGTCTGTATGTTTTTCAATCTTCCTAATAGTCCTCAGTATTGTGACTTTGCTGTCAGAGACAATTTTGTCAGTTTGTCAGGTTTCATATATTTGAGGAACAAACAGGGTACAGAGTACTGTAAAGCAACAGCTCACCTCTCGTGTTTGTTCAATTTTTTCCCCCCATAATTCGTTCGTTCATTCACATCATTCCCACAATTTGTTTTTATTTCAATTTTGAGTCTTATCGTTGCATGTTGGTATGACTGGGTCTTAACAGCCTCATCTTAATGACTGTATCGATCTTTTTGTGTTGTGGGCGGTTTTATTTGTCTCATGGATGCATAGAAAAATCTGTTCTTCAAGTTTTTTTTTGTTGTTTGGTTTGTTTGTTTGTTTGAAGCCAGGCATGGACTGGCCATCTGGCGTAGCGGGCAATGCCCGGTGGGCCGACGCGACAGCCCATTGGTTGATTTTCTAGAAGGACATTGAAATCTCTCAGCCCTCTTCTTTTTTTTTTTTTTTTTAAGTGGAAAGTTTAGAGGGGGCTGCCCATTGGTCCATCTTCAATATAGACAGTGGACTGAACCAATCAGGATATAGTGCGACAGCGGCCCCACCCCTTCTCTGCACTGTCACCTGTAACTTCTGCTAGTTTCAAGGTGTTAAGCGCGAGGAGTGACAACATGGAACAATTAAAGAGAAAGAAAAGTTGCATGCTAAGAGAAGAATCTCACTGTAGATGCTGTATAATGTGCTAAAATCACAGACTTGTTCGCTGGAGGGGCTGCTGTAGCCTCCACGTCCTCTGAGACAGCAGTGAACCAGCAACAGCAGGTTGAAGGTGAAGACAGCAGCAGCGGGCAGGAGAGGAGCAGCAGAGATGCTGCTGACTGACAGGGACAGTGTAGTACAGCCGGTAAGCAGGTAGTAACGTTAGGATAACACTGGGACTGTGAGGTGATGGAGGTAACGGTAGCTCTATTACATGAAGTGTTATCAACGGGTCTGGCCGGCCTGGCAAACCTGACCAGACCCGCGGGCCTTGGGTCCGGTCGGGTTAACGGGGAGGGGGTTTGCATATTTGGTTGCATAAGTCCCAAAATCTGGCAGCCACAGCACCTTATTCTGATGAAATAGCAAACGGTCAAGGCTGAGAAGTGTTGGATGAGCAGCAAGAGTCCATTTTAGGCTCCATCATGGCATTTTAGATATTTAGGTTAAAGGTGTGTTGAAAGGCTGCATAGTAGTTTGAATTTGTAGCAACCCTCTATGCTGTGGTTAAACATGTTTTACAAAACAGATTTTAAAACTGCTGAATGATAAGTAAAAGCTTTGCAATTTAAGCATTACTAAAGTAAGTGTAAAAAAAAGTATAAAAGTATTAATAGCAAAAGGTATGCCCACATTGAATAAGAGTAAGACAGTGTTAAATGCTTTTAAGACGTAGTTGCTTTGCATGAGTTCACAAAGCAGCCTGTTTTTAAGCCTGATATAACAATGGTATAGCTTTTTAAAGAAGGGAGCACCTTTTAATCTGAAGAATTAGAATTGAGCTGCTATATCAGGGAAATTCAGAAAATACATATTAGAGATGATTTCAGTAAAAAGGATAAAATAATCAATCGAACTACACAGAGCAGACAAAAGTGGTGGAGTTCTCAAAAGACACTAAACCTCTGAGATTTAAGATGCTGATGACACATTATCCTTGAAATAGAGAAGGAGGAGGTAGAACTATGTGTTAAGTAAATGTACTCATTTGCTTTCCACAATGGTTATTTGATAGACTTATAAAGTAATGACAAACTGTAGATTTCCAATAAGCCTAAAGGCAAAAAGTTATGGGTTTTTTTTTTGGTTTTGCACCGCTAATTATGAGGGGCCGGTCTAACCCAAAAATGCCAGGGCCGATTTTTTGTCCCAGTCCACCCCTGTTTGAAGCTATTGAGTTTGGATTTGATTGATGTCATGGCACAAGTTGATCCTCTCTGAGCTCGTCCTGTAAACATCGTTCACTCTGTCTCTGTACGACCCACTTCAGTGGGTCGGGGCAGTCACTTTTTGGCAAGGCTTTGCCAAAAAGTGACTGCCCCCTGTAACCTTGTCAGGCAGCCTCATGCTTCCTATCACCAGTGTCTGGAGGAATGTCTTCATGAGATGCAGCCTTCTTATCCCTAGATCAGTTAACTCAGCTGGTCCACCCCCAAGGGTCCAAGTCTATAGGTGAATTTTTGTGCACAGTAAATGTAATTCATCTTCATCTTCAAAACTGTCTGTTTTTGTCGTTATTAATCTGTCCAAGTTGAAATAAGTTATACTGTAATAATAATAATAATAATAATAATAATAATAATAATAATAAGAAGAATAATAGCATAGTTTATTGATAGGAAGACACGCGGATAAGGAAATTAATACAGAAAGCTTTGGGTCATGTGGTCATCGCCCCGTGCAATCCTGAGTTACAGGGTGCAGTCAGACACTAACTCAGGGATGATATTGATGTGACCAATGTATAACTATACTTGTTGTGGATCCTTGATAATTAGCGTATTTATTTATCCTCCTAAAATCATTGAAACTAATTTAAGTCGGCCATAACTTCATTTATAGGTTAAAACGGTGTAAATTCACATGTCACGTTACAAAATATTATGTTTTTTTTAAAAATTACTATTATCTTACAACAGCAGCAGCAGCATAAACAACAACGACAATAAAAGTATACCACCAAAACTCATCTCATGATTGTTTATTTAAAGACAAGTTGTAGCGTATGACAGAATGACAGCCTACTTCTCAATACAACATATCCTCGCAGTTCTGCTGTGGACTGCAGTAACACGCCGGTGGGAGCAGTCATTTGCTGTGGAGAGACCAGTAACACCCTCGATGGGCGTTCCCGTTGGGGTCAGTCGTTTTTTGGCAAGCAGTCATTTTCTGGCACAACAGTATTGAGTATGTCGGTTTGAAAGTTAGCATTGCTAGGCTAACAGCTGATCGGCGGGGCTAGCAGCTAATGAGTGAGATTCAGTGTCTCACTTTTGAACAGTTTGAAAGTGCCTCGCAACATTCCCCTTCTTCGGAATAGTGATGGTAGTTTAACAAATGCAATTTTTTTTGTATCCCTTCTTTTGTTGATATCAATTGAAGCCGCTAACCAGGACACTAGAGATGCACAGATCTATCGGCAACCGATGGCAATCGGCCGATAATGCCCCTATCGGTTTTGATCGGAGTTCTCAAAATAGATCACATCAGGCCGATCAGATGACGTTTTAATATAGAGACAGTGCATTGACTGCATACAGGGCGGGAATTTGTTGCCCCGCACTTTGGCCTTGATGTAGCTGAAAAAAAAAACTCATCGTACGGCCACAGTGGCCTCTGTGCCCCTGGCCCTGTCAGCGTAGCGAGCTTGCCTTGAATTACAGCCACCTGAGTGCACAGTAGTCACTCATAGTAACTTCAGTGAGTCTGCGGTTCGCGCAGGTGGAGTCTCATCATCACGATGATCTCACGCGAAAGCCTCTCAAACAGCAGCAGCATCTCAAAACAGAAGAACGAAACTTACAGCACAGCGAGCGAGCGAGCGCAGCCGGTTTTGACACGATACGTAACTGACTTATGTGGTAGGATTTAGTTCGGTAAAGTTGGAAATATATTCACAGATTCAAACTTCCCGGATCAATAACTCATAAGTGAAACCTTGTTAAAACACAAACGACGGCTCTTTCCTACCATAGTAAGGTAGACAACGAACTACAACCGTATTTTCATCAAAACGAGCGTCTGGACATTAACTCTGGTCTCTATGGTCAGCCGTCTGTGAGACGAGGGCGCAGGGGACCGTCTACAAAGTGCAACACCGAAAAGAGATACTACAAAAAATATTCAATAACTTCACTATTATTCAGAGTGTAGTGTCACCAAAATCATTCCACACATCAGTGGTCTCCTGCTGGTTATTCTACAATTTTTTGTTTTGAAAAAATGTGCTTTGCCATAATTTTGGGGAATTTCTATTGGGAGAAATATTCAATAACACTAATATTCAGTGTGGTGTCACTAAAATCACCTAACCCTAACTCAACTTAACAAAAACTACTTTCTAATGTAACTTTAACTTGATTTTGGTATTAAAAAATGTTTTTAATACATAATCCATGTCATGGTATCAGTCTGAAAGGTAAATCAACACATTTTACTCAGTGACCTTTGTGCCCTGTCATGTGGCCTTGGTGCCCCTGAAAAAAAAGGGAAAGCCAAATGGACTTGCCCCTAAAATGATGAAATTCCCACCCTGACTGCATGCATTCCCACTAGTAAGCTACAGTTACTCTATGTAAGCTGAGTCCAAGTTGTCTCTAAGAGAGTCTCTAGAGTGTGAAATATTGCACATTGCCTCAGCCTGCAGTAAAACGGTGCTCAATTCATGATACTTTCTCATCTCCTAATTTTTATACTTAATAATACAATGTCAATGTTGTGTAAGAAGAATCATTAATTAAATACATTAAAGTTACAAAAGACAACAATATAGAAGAATTTATGGATTTGACGCTGTGATCGGTGATCGGCAATATCGGGATCGGCAGATACTGCTTTTGGTGATCGGTGATCGGCCCCAAAAATCCTGATCGGTGCATCTCTACAGCACACTTAGCTCGCTTGTATTTTGCAGTAGCTAGCGCGTTTACGCATGCATGGTGACCCGTGACCCTACAAGAACAGATCTCAGACTGGCCGTCCTGTACGTCAATCAGGTGGCATAGACTCGACCTGTTGTAGACTGCCCTCTGGTGGACGCCAACACTCTTAACATGGTTGGAGGGTTTTTCGTCCGTTTTTATTTTATTTTTCAAATATTCATTTATCAGCCATTATAAAAATGCCGATACCGATAGTTCCGAAAATGCCTAATATCGGCCGATTATATCGGCCCGCCGATAAATCAGTCGGGCTCTAGTGGATATAATGTTTTTGAATGTGCGACAAAGTATATGAGAGTTATAAGCCAAAATGCACTTTCCTTGATTATAGCACCACCTAGTGGTGGAAATTGAGGACAACATTAGATTATGACATTTTTCGGCAGGTGGACGTAGATCCCGGGTTTGGTGAGTTTTGGGGCATGTTCAGGCAGTGAAGTGGCATGTGATCATTTGGGCCAAAATATCGTCACTACAAAAACAATAGGGACCTCGCAGGTCAAGACCTGCTCGGGCCCTAATAGCTTTCATTGTTGATCAGTCAGATATTTAGACTGTCAGGTCTTCACATCTGTAAAGAACTCTTTGTGTGCGACCAAATTTCATGCCGACTCAGGCATACTCACATACTTCTTGCATCAACGTCCTTATGGAATTATATTGCACATGAAAAACACAATTCATTAGGGCATGCTGTGCGAAAAGCCCTTAAGACTAACGAGGAATTGTAAATAAGGAAACCAAGGATGAACAAACCTGGTTTCTTTATATGCCTTCGCTGTTAAACTGAATAAACATACCTGGTAACATAACAAAGACAGAGTTAGATAAGAACTTGCTGTGAAAATAAAAGATCATGTAGAAAAACATTTTACGGTTTATTCACAAAATAATTTTACCTGAATGGGGAACAATATTTACACATCAATCACACATATAAATCAATACAACACAGAGCACTTACACAGCAGATCTATTATGTAAAGAAAAAAAATGCACCATTATTTAAAAATAAGGCTGATTGACAAGAATTATTTGTCAACTTTTCTTTTCTTGGAATGTTATTTTCAGGTGCAACTTTATAATGATGATTTGAAGCAAACTCAAAAGACATGCATTTTAACCAGTTACATTGAAACAAAACCTGTGATCATCTACTGGCATAAATGATAAATGTTTTTCGCCCCGAGAAGAACTTACAAACCAAACTTTCAAAAAGTTAGCACAAAGTCAGAAAACATTGTAACAGGCATGTAGCCTTTTGCGCTGATAAAACACAGTTTCAAAGTATCTGAACAGACTAAACTGGAACAAATATGAGTCATTCCTGTTGCTAGTATTCGCTTGAATACTTGGCACCGTGTGGTTTTTACAGGTTATCTACCCCACGGATCCTCCTAGCCAGCTGGATGTCTCGGGGGAACACAGTAACCCGCTTGGCGTGGATGGCACACAGGTTGGCGTCTGAGAATAACAAGACGAGGAACGCCTCTGCAGCCTGGGAGGAGGAGGATGAATAAGATTGACTTTTTTTGCAAATGGTGCTGTTTTTTAACAAACAGTATTTGGTATCCCTGAAGATACGTAAACTAAATTAAATGTGTGCATGCATTGCATAGTAAACATGACATGTAGGTAGATGTACAGGACACGAGGTGTGTGCTGGTTGTCTTTTTAACACACTTTTGGCCAGGAAGACGAGCCTGTTTCCTGACTCAGTTTTGAGACAGTCCCTTGTGGCTTCGTAGCACAAACCTGGGGTCGAAAGTTTTCAGCATGTGGATGAACCTCGGGCTTTTCCACTGTACATACGGGCACCGTATCTTTATTGATATGCAACATGACTGCATCCAGAAAAAACTGTCCACCGAGCCCCTTTCTTCTCATATAGGACACAATGATTAAATGACTTTGCTAATGTTGGCTGCTTCATAGCGGGTGTTTGCGGGCTGCTGCGGTCTTGTACATCCCGTAGTGTAGTGTCCCACTGTGATATATGCGTCTGTTTGAGATGTTGAAATAAAGGGGTGGTACACTGCCTTTTGTTGCAACAGCCTTTGAACAAACTTTTCAGCGACCGTGGTTTGTCTGAAGTCTGATGCCACAAAACCAAGCTACTAATGAGACAGTGCCTTTTTAGGAACAAACTCTTGGCTTGCTGTCATGTTGTTGTGTTTGTTTCTCTGTGGAAAGTCAATGTGGGGGGAGGGTGGAGCCCACTATGAACTACGGGAGCCCATGGGGAGTGGTGGCGGAGCAAGTTGAAGAGAAGATTGATTTTATTTTTTTAATATCGTCCTAAACCACAAACTCGAATTAATCGATTTTGCCGATGTATCACCCAGCCCTAGTACTGGTAGTATTATGCTGTGGGGCTAATTTGCTGCCAATGGATCTGCTGCTCAAAATAAAGTAAATGAGCCCCATCAAGAAAATGCGGACTGGGCTGAGGAAAGAAGTCTGTGTCAGGCAACCAACAAATTCAGCTGAACCTCACCGATTTTGACGATGATGAAGCTTGTGGTTATCAAATGCACCTAATTGAGGTAAAAATTGTCAAGAGACATTTACAGGGCTTGAAGCAGGAAAAAATCCCGCACCTGAAAATTTTTTAGGTTTAAACTAACAATGAGTAATGAGTAATCACTGGATATTAAAATATCAGCAGATTGAAAAAAATGCCTGGGTGTCTGGGCTCTGGGGGAAGAAAATTCTGAACATTTGCAATTTAAATGAATCAATCTGGTGCACGACTCTGAGAGTATCAATCAAGTCAACAAGTTGGAATAACAATTTCAAAGTTTTTAATAATGAAATATGAGCATCTGAAAAACTAACATTCTTGCATTGACATTTCAAAGTCCGCTAGCTTAATGCTAACGTATAATGTAAAACCTCATACACAGGCTAACAGAAATTAGCATCGCTATCGTCAGTTCGCGGCAATCGACAGCGATATAAAGCTGCGAAAAGATGTTTTAATTCTGGCTTTAGCGCTGTTAACACGTCACAGTTTTAATATTTTCTCATGCGAGAAAGTCAGTCTAATCCAGTGCAGAGTCTGTGGGAGCTGCGACCGAGGACCAGGGTAACGGCTGTCAGAGCGGCAGCAGCGCCCGTCTACTGATCTGATCGCCCGGGCCAACCTCCGTCGTCATCCCGGGGGAGAAAACGAGCCAAGTAACTTATCCGCACGCTTTTAGAGGTTTACCGCTGGCTGGTTAAATTCTGTTTAGGAGATTAATGTTGGTCTCATTGATGAAATCTAACAACTGTGGCAGTCGCATTAGTTTGTCTGAGTGAAAAGTGTGCAGTGCCTCTGATAATAAATATAATAAATTAATTATTGAACCAAACTTCATGAATGTTTTGGTGACAAAGTATTTTGTGTTCCACTATTTCTATCACAGAAAATGAGAGCTGTAGAAATTATTGGAACTCAAGACTGTCATGACATACATGTTTTTACAAGTAGATGTAACTTTTGACCGCAACTGTACATTTGCCAGCTGAATCATTTGCCCTGCTAAGAATTACAGCATGTTAGGATGCGTCAATTGCTTACCTCCTGCAGGGCCAGAAGAGCATAGACCTGCCACCTGAGACCCGCTATGGAATAACTCTGGCATATCTCACGAACCTGAACAAAGAGAAGGAATCAAGATTTTTTAATCAACATAGGCTGCTATCATTAAGGCCAGAGAATTTTTTTTTTCCAGACTTTGAGTGCCCTCTCGAACTATGATTAGAGATCATGACTGCATCCCTACACTGTATTGTGTTAAATAATGTAAGGTATTACAATTAATTTATTACCCAGTGATACATACAGATTGGCCTGTCACTGAAAGCTTCAGCCTCAAAAAGACTGAAGACTTAATGATGATATTGAATTTTTCTCAATTTTTATGGAGACAAATCCTTTTTGAAAATAACACATCTACTGTAGTAAAAAGGTAAAGTAAAATCTCTTTGCCTGAAAAACATTATGATGATTGTGAATGAACCATTTAAAAAATCTTGTCAGGGCCAAATTATTGTTTTGTTTCTATCTGTGTTAAAACTCTGAAGGTTTTGTTCCAATCAGGTTTGTAAGCCAATAGTACAATGCTGCTGAAAATCATGTGGTATCTATGTGAAAAAAAAAATAACTTGAAAATGGCTGAGTGTACTGTAACTGACAAGTGGCATGAGCCCATCCATATCATCATCACAACAATGACCCCCAAAATTAAAAATGCTTATTTGAACAAAATCAACACTCACCAATGGCAACAGAATAGTGTGTCCTGTTTTCTGAATACCTGAGTCAAATAAGTTGCAGCAGCAAGCCATGTCTGTCACTACAGGGCATTTCAATCTGGTTGAAAATCGCCCAGACTGCTCTGATAGACTCCCACGGTAAATCTTTGTTTTTCCCAACTTCAGGCACAGCAGTGCAATCTCTATGGGTACCAGGGGGGCTTACACTAATGTCTTTTGTCTCCTTGGATGGTTTCATTTTACAACCTGGAAAGTCATTCTTCTGAATTTTTTGTTTTTATTAGCTCCTACCATGGAAACGCTACAAAGAATGTGTGTTGTATTTTATTACTGAGATTGCTTCAACGAAACATAGCTTTTTCCACTAAAATATTGCATTATGGATAGGAACCAATTTCTCAGATTATTCAGACAGCACAATCAAGTAAACATGGCTAAAGTTACAGTGACACAGGAACGGATCAATTGAGTACTTAGAAGAAATACAGTTATTACAGCTTATATCTATTGCTTTTAGATGGATATTACTATTAATATTTTTGTTACATTTGACTGTAGTAGATGTTTAAGGTTCTGCTCATTTTAACAACTTAATACACTGCACAGTAGTTTAATCTACAGCAGTGGTTCCCAAACTTTTCACAGCCAAGTACCCCTTCAGACATCTGACCTCCAGCCATGTACCCCCTACTACCGCACACACAAAAAACCTGTCTGTAAGCCCCCCACCACCACCATCACCACGCGCACGCACGCACACACACACACACATATACACACACAGCATATAACACATCAAAAATCACTTATTTCTATATTATTTTATTTTTCACCAAATGGATCAATTCTTACCAGCATTTTTAGTGAGCAACACCAGTTCACTTTTGAAAAAAGTAATCTACCAAACATTTCTACATTTCTAGAACATATTCAATTATAAACCGCTTGAAACTGAATTACAAACTCACCGCAGCTTTAATGAGAAGGGTGTGCATGAGAGGATGCGCGTAAGTCTGCAATATCTGGCTGAATTTGGGAAAGTCTGAGTCTTAAATCATTCTCCACACAAAGTCTTGCCCTGTATTTTGTTTTCATACTTGTCGGAGCTGAGAATCCACTCTCACACATGTACGTGGTGGCAAAGGGCATCAAAGTCTTGACAGCGCGTTTGGCCAGCACGGGGTGTTCTGTACACAGTCCAATCCAGAAATCTGACAGTGGCTTCTGATTAAATTCCATTTTCAGGGAACCATCTGTTGTGATCTCAATGAGACTCTCCTGTTCAGATGTTGATAACGAAGCAGGCACATCTGTAAACGGATGACATATCCAACTGTCTGAGCTGTCAGATTCGGGGAAATACCTGCGCAGCTGTGCAGCCAGCTCACTGAGGTGCGCGGTTATCCCGTGTTTCATGCTGTCTGTCAGGCAGAGTTCATTTGCACACAAAAATTCATGCAACGTGGGAAAGACCTCTGTGTTGTTGTTGTTCTCTGTGCAGTTTAACCAGAGGTTCAACTTTTTATCATGGCTTCAATTTTATCTCACACGCTGAATATGGTTGCTGAAACCCCTTGTAATCCAAGATTAAGTTCGTTCAGACGAGAAAAAATATCAGACAGATGACCCAGGCGTGTAAGAAACTCTTCATCGTGCAGATGCCCAGACAAATGAAAGTTGTGATCACTGAAGAAAATCTTAAGTTCATAGAAACGCGTTAATACTTTGCCTCTTGATAACCAGCGCACCTCTGTTTGAAGTAGCAACGTCTCATGATCGCTGCCCATTTCACTGCATAATGCAGAAAATATGCGAGAGTTCTGGGGCCTGGCTTTCACAAAGTTCACCATTTTCACTGTTGTGTCCAAAACATTTTTCAGGCTGGCAGACATTCCCTTGACAGCAAGAGCCTCTCGGTGGATGCTGCAGTGAATCCAAGCTTGCACGCGTGTTACTACTCCGCTGTGTCTCCCAGTCATGGCCCGTGTGCCATCGGTACAGATACCAACACATTGTGTCCACATAAGTCCGTTTGATGTCACAAAGGTGTCCAGCATTTTGAAAATGTCCTCTCCAGTTGCCCTTTTTTCCAGGGATTTGCAGAAAAGCATGTCCTCCTTAATTGTCCCTTCATGAATGTATCGCACATATACCAGGACATGTGCCAGGCCGGCTACATCTGTCGACTCATCCAGCTGTAGTGCATAAAATTCACTGGCTCGTACACGATGTAGTAGCTGTTTTAAAACGTCCTCTGCCATGTCACTGATGCGCCGAGAAACTGTGTTGTTTGATGAAGGCATGGTCTGTATAGTTTTTTTGGCTTTTTCCCCCAGCATTGTCCCGACCATATCCGTGGCAGCAGGGACAATTAAGTCCTCGACAATAGTGTGTGGTTTGCCAGTTTTAGCCACTCGGTAACTCACCATGTAAGATGCTTGTAGCCCGCTCCTATTAACGGTATCTGTCTCCCGTATGCAAGTCTTACTGGTAGAAAGTCCTCTAAATTCTCGCTCAATAAACTCCCGTGGCTTATTTCTCAAATGAGCATGTTTTGTTTCTAAATGTCTGCGCAACAGTGACGGTTTCATTGAGTTGTGAGACAGTACTTTTGCACATATAACACACTGTGGCCGAGTAAATCCACCAGTATTAATTTTTTCAGCTTTGTGACAATGCATTTCCTCTTTGAGAAGAGTTCATTTAGCCTGTCTTAACATATAAATGAACACTTCATCCTTCAGTTAGTGAGCAATGTTCAAAATCAACAAATCTAGAGATTTCTGTTTTTCTCTGGACAAGCCAAATGGAAAAACTGTAACCTGAAAAGTAACTATTACCTAAAGCTGTTAGACCCATGTAGTGGACTAAAAGGTTAAAGATTTCCCTATGAGATGTAGTTGAGTAGAAGCAAACAATACTGTAGCATCAAATGGAATCTATCAAGTAAATTGAGTAAATTTAATTAGATACATTCCCAATACTGAATATACACTGCCTGGCCAAAAAAAAAAGTCACCATCTGGATAATTGCCCATGCAGTAATTGGATAATTACTGCATCTTTCAGCTGGCAACAAGTTATTTAACTCCAACTGATGCAATGAGTAGCTTCTCATTTCTTAAACAACCATGTCGAAAGACACATCCCGTGGTCGTGGAAAAGATGTTAGTCTGTTTGAGAAGGGCCAAATCATTGGCACGCATCAAGCAGAGAAAACATCTAAGGAGATTGCAGAAACTACTAAAATTGGGTTAAGAACTGTCCAACGCGGGGAACTTCCGGGTCACCAACAAGATGGCAGCGTATGGAAAGTGCTCTCGACAAACGAAAGAAAAATTTGACCAGAAGTTAAAATATATCAAGTATTGGTTCACGTTAACTATACAAAGTAGAGGGGCGAGGATGACGTCTAAGCTAAAGGGTAAAAAGCCTGCTCATGAAGGGGCAGCAACACAATGAGGGGTTAGCTCCCCCTCGGCTAGCTGTGACAGCGACAATACGGGAGGTGGAGAAGAGCCGGTGAACCTGACCCTGATCCTCAGAGAGAGGAGGTCCATCCTCGTTAAATTCCTCAGTTTCAGAATGAAAGAAGAAGTGCTTAAACTAGCATGGCAAAAGAAAGGGTTCAGGTGGAGCAATTGCAAAATCAACCTCGACCATGATTATGCTCCGTACATCCTGGCCAGGCGAAGGGAATACGCAGAAGCATGGAGGGCTCTGAAAGAAAAAGACATAAAGTTCCAGAGCCTGTATCCGGCGCGGCTGAGAGTCTACCATGAGGACGGGACAAAGACCTACAATACGGTGGAGAAGGCAACTTAAATCTTCCTGTATTGGGTCGAGAAACTAAAGAGGGTTTTTTCTGTTCATGGCTGACAGCAAGGGGCCCTCTAACCGAGTTAGGGAAGAAAGTTTATCCCTCAGAGTTGAGGCTGGTGAGTGAAAGAGCCTCATGTTTGGAAGTATGGACAAAAGGTATGTTCCTGGTTAAAAATACCCAATGTTCTTGTTCTGGTTCGTAGTACTGTTATTTTGATGTGAAGGGACCGCTTATTTTTTATATAGTGGGGAAGAGTAAATATTTCACTTCATTTATGACAGAATGCAAAGTGGACTTGTGAAAATCATTTCTTTTAATGTGAATGGGGTTTTGAATCCAATTAAGAGAAGCAAGATTTTGTCAAAACTTAAAAAAGAAAAAGCACAGATAGCCTTCCTTCAGGAGACTCACATGAGTCAATCAGAACATGCAAAACTGCAAAATCCGCTATCCTTATATTAGGCGCACTTGCTTATGAACTAGGGTTGTTACAAGAACCGATACTTCGATACCAATTCGATGCTGACACGAAAAAAATAATTCGATACTTGCTTTTTTCTGGTACAGTCAGAACCAAATATACAACTTTTCACTCGGCGAGCCGTGTCGATTCTTGGCGGAACTGATGGTGTGATAATATGCGGAGGGGACTTTAACATTAGGCTAAACCTAGCACTGGATTCTTCAAGAGCAACTATACAGAATCGGCCTCTGATTAGGAAACTGAAAGCACCGATGGGAGAGTTGGGTATTGTAGATGTGTGGAGAGAACTACACCCTACTAGCAAGGATTATACACACTACTCCTTCCCGTGTTGAGTTTACTCTAGGTTGGATTACTTTTTTGTCTTCAGCTCTGATACATTTCGGAGTAGAGGCTGTAATATTGCGACAACTGACCTGTCAGACCATAGCCCTATATCTATGACACTAGCTCTAGAAAGGAAAGGAAGGAAAACTTTATGGAAGTTGAATTATCACAAGCGATTCTGTGGGACACACTGAAAGCCGTAATGAGGGGGGAGATTATCTCCATTACTATATGAATAAACTCAGTGGACAAAAGTAGGGATGCACCGATGCATCGGCTGAACATCGGTATCGGCCGATGTTTGCCTCGTTAACTGCCATCGGCCATCGGCAAATAAAAATGACATTCGCCGATGGCCGTGGCCGATGATTATATCTTAATTTGCGGCATGAACGCTGTGCTCATGGAGAAACTCTTTTTTCCCTCTTTTTTTTTTGGGAGAAATCCGGAAACGCAGCCCTCCCGTTTTCATGTGGACAGCGAATCCGCATACTTTCCAAAACAATGACGCCATCGCCGCATCTCGCAACGTCCCATAACAACAACAATGGCGGACTACATGCTCGTGTTCGTGCCGCAGAAGATATCGAGCCTTTCTCGCAACTTACCCGCCTTGTAGTTGAGTGTGAGTCTCAGCAGCAGTTCGACCTCATTAACGGTCCACACAAACGATTTCGGTTTCCTTGCACTCGCCATTTTCATCTTCTTCTTGTTGTGTTCGGTTTCTCCGTCTACTGTCTGTTTGTTTACAGTGTGCAAGTTTACTGTGCATGCTCCGTGTCTTCTTCTCCGTGTTTTGTGAATGTCAAGCGCCACCTAGAGGCCTGGAATATGAACTACAGCGTTTTCGCTCATTTTCAGTGGGTCCGTGTGGACGCAAATATTCTTAAAACGATGACGAGGAAGACGGAGATAAAAAAGATTGTTTTTGCCCGTCTGGACGGCCCCTCAGACTTCAATTGACACAGCATTTAAGGTATATTGGTCTCATTGGATTTGTGCTCATTCAAGGATAGTGTTATGAAGAGCTGAAAGACTTGTATGTTTCTGTGGCACAAAAAAAAGGAATAAATAACAAAAAGAAAGAACATCGGCATCGGCCAAGTTGTTATGTTAAACATCGGTATCGGTATCGGCCCAGAATTTCACAATCGGTGCATCCCTAATTCTAACAGGAGCAGTGTTGTGATGAGAATGCAATGGAAGGGGGAGATGGAATGTCACATTTAGTGGCTGAATGTTATCAATAACACTTTTAAATGATCCGATTCTTGGGGTGCCCATTAGCTCAGTTGGTAGAGCAGGCATCCCTTGTACAGATGCTTCCTATTCTTGCTGCATCAGCTCCAGGCTCGAGTCCTGGCCTGGGGCCCTTTGCTTTGTGTCACGTCCCATTCTGTTTCCTGTCATCTCTAAAGCTGTCCTATCAATAAGGCCATACAAAGGGCAAACAATCCTTCAGCATAGTCTTAATATTATTTAAATATAACATTAAGGGGTTGTTTGGGATCCTTGAATATACCTATTTCACACAGGACAAGAAATCCACTAACATAAGCAAATATTTGGCTTTTGTCTTCAATGTGAATGTGTAAAATCAGCAAAGACTTTTAAGTAGTCATGGGTGATGACTGGCTCCAGCCCTGATCGGCTGTGATGAAAACAGCTGGCCACGCTACTTTTCCTCCTCCCTTGTCAGGTGCGATGCTATGACAAGTGTTGATGTTTATGTGGCCGGCTTGCTGATACTTGTCTATCCTCCTCTGTTAAAGCTACACTCAAACATTGGGAGACTGATGTAAAGGTGTCTGAATTTCTTCCATTATCCGCACCAGAAAAAATGACTTGTCTAATTCAGGATGTTGCTTAACATTGATTAAGATTAGATGTAGTAGATTAAGAAGCATGTATTCTCATTAGGCTTATGATTTGCTGCTCATTACAGCTGTTTTTTACAAACTTAAAAAAAAAATAACAGAAAGGCTTTTTAGAAACAGGTTTACCAGCAGTTAAAAAACTGTATGCTAATTTTGGTATTAAAAAAAGTGATGTAAAAGTCATTTAATTATTGTTGATCTTAATCAACAATAGACAGATATGCAGCGGCATATATGTGAAAGATGGTGCAGAAATATATGTGCCGCTGTCATATTTTCCTCAAAGTTTGTTGATGTTTGACTCACCACGCGAGAGAATGGCGCTTTGCTGATCAGAAGATCTGTGCTCTTCTGGAACTTGCGGATCTCCATTAAGGCCCTGGTTCCTGGTCGAAACCTTCTCTTCCGGGGAGACGCAGGGGGCTCCTCTGGAAAACAGATACACAGTGTTCGACTGGTTGTTGTGATGGAAGGACAAGTCAGATTTTCTCTAAAGGAATAA
The DNA here is from genome assembly GCA_963678695.2 of Diplodus puntazzo. Lineage (NCBI taxonomy): Eukaryota > Metazoa > Chordata > Actinopteri > Spariformes > Sparidae > Diplodus > Diplodus puntazzo. The sequence goes on along the minus strand of OZ023173.1, from coordinate 2,351,678 downwards.
GGACACTACTTGACAAATAGGTCAAATACTCTATCACTATAGAATACCACGTGGACATTCTTTCGCACAAGTGTGATATGTGAGTTTTAGCTGGAGTATGGACATTTTTAAATGATTTTCCAGATTCTTTTAAAAAAGCAGTGACTTACTTCTTTGACTGTATTAGATTATTTGCTATTGTGTCAGCAGTGTCCAACATTTTTTGGTCTATTTGCCAATGGATGGTAAGGTGAGACACTTGCCAGCCTGCAGATTTGTCAGCTGGACAAAGACCTGAGATGCAATGTCTTACTGAATTTAATCTGCCACTTCTCTTAGATTTTCTCTACTCCACCTCTACCCTACACAATATTCTCTGTGGTACAAGTGTCAACAAAGTAAGCCTAACCACAGCGACAGTGAGGGTCGATCAAAGAATTGTGACACAAGTATTAGTATTCCTATGCTTCATGCTGACACCTGTGTGCGAGTCAATGCGTTGTCAGTCAGCCTATGGGGTGCAGTGTTTGAGTTTAAAGTGAAATAGGCATATTTCAGCAACCTAACCTAACCAGCTATGACAACCCCTCTACTTGAAACCTTGATTCCACTCGACACATCTCTGTGACCTTGTGTGTGCTATGCAGTTTTGATCAGTCCTCCACCTGGCTTCATATCCCACTGGCTACGTTTAAGGTGGTCACATTCCGGCTGTGACAGCCAATGGTGTGCAGACATGTCCAGTGGAATCTGGCAGGAGGTCGCTCTCACTTGAAACTCCACTCCGTCTTGTCCTCTGGGGTGTCAACGTAGAGGTCCCAGGGGCCGGCTGTGGGGGGCGACGTTGAGGGGGTTTGCCCTTCCTGCGGTCTGCACCCGCGCCGTGACGCATCGCCTCCAACTTACAGGTCAGGAAGATGAAAAGTACTGCAGCCAAGGTTCAACTGTTAAAGATGGGGACATTATATGTGTTATCAGTCTAATTACAAATCTTCCAGCCATCTCTTTAAAATAATTATTTATCTTTATCATAAATGATTATCATTTTCTATAATTCTACAGGGCACAACCAATTCAAAGGAGAGATATCAATTTCAGGTGTGTTTAATTCTGGATAATTAACGGAATATTCTGTATATTTATTTACTGACGCAAAATTAAAACTTATATCAGCAGTCTTCTTTACATTATCTTACCTTAATTCCTAAAACTGAACACAATTGATGTCAGAGAGTGTGGCCTTAGTTAGTGATGCCTTGAAGACACAGTAAACATTTGAGAGATCACGAAAATACCTCTGAAGATGCAACCCACTGCGAGACAATAGGTTAAACAGTAAAATTCATGTGTGCTGCTGAGAGGACGGACGGTAACCTGCAGCGTTCTATCTCCCAGGAGCACGGCTGCAGCGGCCTCTCTGCTGCACCTCGTTCTTCACGTTAGGTCCTTCGTCGCTTTAACGGAGGTGCTTTTTTACTTTTACAGCTTCAAAATAAGTTGTTCTTTTTATAGGTTCTCTTGCCCCAAAAGGACTTGTAGACGTACCTGTTAAGTTGAACAAATATCCAGTGTTTAACACAAATTAATGAAGTCGTTGAATTCCGCCGTACAGCCTCCACACTAAACAGTCGCGTCGAGTGAAATTCAAACGACGCCCCAACATCTGCTCAACCAATCAGCTTGGAACAACTGGGCGGGGCAAGCTCTTAGGGAGCGTTTGGTTAGAAACATCCAAACTATCTAGATGGGGGGGAATGTCAGCCGTCCCGATAGTTTGGATGTTCTGTAAAACAGAAGGACGATTATTAGAAATCTGTTCGAAACTAATGATGTCCCATAACACATACAATTCCAAGCAAAACTCACTACATATGCACGTATGTATATTTATTTTATTATTTATTTATGTATATTTAGTCCTTTAGTCCTCCCTTTTCAGTCCTTCAGTGCCTTATCCTCTGAACACCACAGGATGGCGACTGTAACACACAAGCTGCAGAAAGTACACCTCCCCTCTAAACTTACTGATACGCGAGTAATCTTGCATCCCGTTCGCTGTTCAACTCTCTACTTCAGGCTGCAGCCACAGTAACGTTGCACACGGCCTGTCATTTGTTCGTGAAAATCTTGATATTGATTTGGGGACAGTGACATGACTGGTTAGCTAGCTGGCATACTGTCAAAAAATATTCACTGTTTGTCTGTGGAGGACTAAACCTGACTTAGGAATAAATAAATAAATAAATATATAAATGAATAAATGAATGCTGAAATAAATGAATGAATAAATAAATGCATGAATAAATATATAAATAAATAAATAAATAAATAAATACAGGAATAAATAAATAAATAAATAAATAATTAAATAATGTATAAATAAATACAGGAATAAATGAATAAATGCGTAAATAAATGAATAAATAAATAAATGCTGAAATAAATGTATAAATAAATAAATAAAAGAATAAATGCTTTATATTTATTTCTACATTTCTCTTCACCTACATTTATTTATTTCTGTATTTCTGTGTCCATATGTTAATGAGGAGCTAACCTCAGTCAAGAGCATGATTGGTCAAATCGGATAGCCAGACAAAAGCAAACGATTCCTGATCCCAAGCCTCGCCCTCTGTAACGTTGTAAACCAGCTCCAGTTGGCTTAATGGCCTCGACCGGTGTGACAGGTTAACAGGCGTTTATTTTAACTTTCGAGGGTCCCAGATGTGCTGGTGGTGTGGTTTGAGAATCCTGTCTGGAGAGAGAGAGGTCCTCAGCCATGTCCGCTAACCAGGAAAAACATTCTGCTCATCGCTCCAAGTCATGTGTGTATTCGTTTTGACGTGGCTTGAACACTTCTATCCACACGGAGATGCCGGGGCTGCGACCTGCAAACCACTGTTAGACAAGCGCTGCAGAGGACATATCGCTGCTCATGGGTGGAACAGTATGAGGCATTTGTTCACGCTGAGCGGCTCGAGAGTGCCGTGGAGACCGCTGTTAGCAGTTAGCTGTTAAGGCCCCGACACACCGGCCCAACCGTTGGACGTCTGAAGCGTTTGGAGAGACTCGGACGTTGTCTGCTCCGATTGAGCATGCGAAGTCTGAGGAGAAGGGCTGTCGGACGTCTGAGCCATTGGATTCTCTGATTGGTTGTGTGCCAGCTGAAAGGCCGTTCTGATGTGTGCTAGCGAATCAGAGCGGTGTGTGGGAGGGCAGAATACTGTGTGCGCTTTGTTTTTCTATGGACTCCGTTCTGTTATTCCCCGTTTTCATGTTTTACAGTACTGGCACGAGACTGGCTGTTATTATGTCCGTTCAGGACGAATTAATTAGTGTTCGTTTGGTAATGCCTCGCTGCATTTTTAGTATGCAGCTGTTTTTATCTGAAATAGTTAAGTTTCGTTTTGATTGAAAGTAAAGGAGGGGTCTGTCTGCAGCCTGAAGAGAGGGGCGTAACCTGTAGTGGGCGTAACCTGTAGTTGTGTAAATCACGTTGAACCACGCGAGACTTAGAATGACACCTGCCAGAAGCAAGAAGGAAATGCGCAAGAGATCCCTCAAAAACGGAAAATGGCGGATCGTATCCAGACTGTAAGTGTCTTTATATTTTGTTTAGTTAATGTAGCACACGTATACAGTTGCTGCACATAGTTATATATCGCTTAAATTGAGCTAAGCAAATAAGCTATATATTCTATCCACAGTATTAAACATTATTGGGCAGACAGAACGATGTTAGCCTGTTTCTGTGCAAACCAAACAAGGTAACGTTAACGTTAGCAAGATAGCTTCAGAGGGGGTTACTTAGAATAGAATTACTTTATTGATCCCAGACGGGGAAATTATTTACTTGCCCGTTTGGTAAATTACATGCAACGTATATGTATATATTTCTATTCTAAACGATCCTAAAAGGTTGACACAAGTAGATAAATCTAAGCTAGAAATTGAGGCTGTTGTAATGTAGCCAGTAATAACTTGGAAATTGTGACTCCGCTGTAATATTAACCTGCTAATTTAAAAACATCACTTTGGTGAGCGTGGTCTAGTGCAGCGTAAAATGAGTATGACATTAAACCGGTAATTTTGATTATGATTACCAGCTCGACTGTGACATTAATGTGCCATATTACTATTATGGAGAGCCTGTCCACAAGCATTTGTGTTGGGCCGTGATGAGTTTGTTTGAGGTTGTTGTTCAAATTTACAGTCAAACACAAACCTACACAGTTTCTACAGTCACAAAAGTTAAAGTTACTTAATGAATGCACATCACCCTGGATAGATAAACAGGCCATAGCAAAGACATGGTCGTGATAACAAAGATGGTTAAACAACAGCCACTCTACCAGTATGCTAAATACTGCATTATTGGTACTCACATCAAACCATGCAAGTTACATGGGGCAAAACAATATCAACCCCATTCCCTGTTGCCAACGCGGTCAGACAAGGCGGAATGTCCTTTTTAACCTGTATATGGATGGTTTGTCTTGAGAATTAGAAGAGTGTAAGACTGGATGTATGGTGGGGAATCAACTTATTAAATACTTAATGTATGCTGATAATTTAATCATTATGTCACCATATAGTGCTGGCTTACAGCAACTGCTCAGAGTTTGTACGAAGTATGTTTTGCAGTTTGGCATCAGATTTAATCCCAAAAAGAGTTTGCATGATAGCTAGAACTAAGGAGGATTGGAAATACTGGAACCAACATGTTTTTTTTTTTTAACCATTGAGCACACATGTCTACCTATGTGTAATCTTTTGTTTGTCTGTTTATTGTGTGTGTCTTCTATATCTGGACCTCGAGTCTGCCAATGAAGATAATATAATAGTATGTAATATATTATGTATAAAGAACAAACAAGAACAAATGCAGTGCATGAAGGCCATGTGTGTGGGTTTCTTGTCAGAGTAACAGAAATTATTTGATGAAACTGAAGACATGATGAAACAAAAAAAAAACACTTATTTTTGCTTTCAGCTCCATCCAACCATCTGCATAGATGAAGATCATGAAGTTCTTTTGCCAGTTTTTGAAGATGGAAAACACAAATGTGTTATCTGTTTAAAAACTGGCGAGTTTTCAAATATTGCGGCGCATCTGCAAACGCATGAAAAGGCAGCTGTTCGACATGGAGGTATGTTTTAATTTCAAATCTAGAGAGGTCCATGCAGGTGTTGTGAAATGTTGTAAATTTGGTCTTTATTTTAGGTAAGGAGTTTATACTAACGTGTGCATCAATGTTGTAATGCCGAACATCATATCAGCTTCTCATTTTAGCACAAATTGTTTGTAGATATAATTTCTTTTTGTTTGCTTGTAGGTTTTAAAATGTACCGGTGCCTGCAAGGTTGTGTGAAATCTCCCCACTACCATTGCTGCCATTGTGGCCGTACAGTCACAAGACAAGGCTTCCTCATTAGCCATGTTCAGACCTGCAGCCATGTCTTTGCTTTAGGTATTCTTTTGTTTAGATATTTTTTATTTTTAACATTCACATGTAACTTCATTTCTCACCGTTTTCATTTGAAATATGTTTGCTCTGTCTCTCCATCTTCCATCTATACTGCAGCCTCCTCTACATCTGCTGCCCCTCGTACCTCTGCAGCCTCCTCAACCCCTGATGCCCCTTGTGCCCCTGCTGCTGCCAGCAAAACCTCCTATCCAACAATTTTCACTCTTCCTGATAGCAGCAATCTAGAAGTATTCAAATCAAGGCCCCAGAAAACCACATGTACTTTTTGTAATTTGATTGTCAATAAAAAAACATAAAGGTACACATTCGAAGACGTCACACATCATCAAGTGTTGACATAACATCAAGTCACCATCTTCCATCTCGATGCATAGACAGAAAGAATGGGATATTCGCTGTCAAAAGAACCTTTTTTTTGGGCCGACTGCACCAATTCATGTCCAGAAATGTACATGGGGAGACAAACACAAAGTGTTATGTGAGGTGGAGCAATGCAGACGGGCTGGGGAGTTTGCAAGAAGAAGTGGCATAATGGGATTTCAGTGCATCCATCTGAAATCCATATCTTTTTGTCCGATGGCGTCAGAATCCTATGTAACCCTGGAAGAAGAAGTCCTGACGGATATGGTTGAAAAAAGATGGATTTCTGGAAACACAAAAAAGGTCTGTCTCTCCCAAAAACAAGCAGCTGAGTCCGAGGGATGTCCTCTCAGTGAAGAGATCGTACTAGAAAACAGGGAATCCAAACTATGTGTCTATAAAAGACACAGGCACGTCCTACTACTCTCGGTTAGGGAGAGTAGTGGTGAATTTTGACAAAAGAAGAAATACTTGGCACTGCCCTTGTACAAAACAGAAGAACACATGTCCACATAAGTCTGTAGCGAAATGGCATTTCAACCAGATGCAGCCAGAACTTTTTCGAAAAGTCAGAGAAACATTCTGATGTGTTTGATGTTTTTGAAAAAGATGGACCTGAAGATGGACACAGCATTGGCCATGATACAACATCTGTTTATCCACCTGAAGCGAATGGTCTGATGAGAATGGTTGAGTATTTGCTGAAGGACAAGAAATTACCAACCATTTTGCCAAACGATGTCAGTTCTCCACCAAATAGAGACACTTTGCCAAAGCACCTAATCCCCCAGGAAATGTTTTGTGCGGTGTGTCCTGGAAAGGTACCTCTTTCAGAACCAATCTTGGTATCGCAGAAAGCCAAGATTGTCATGTTCACGGGCGTAGCAGAAGGTCTATATTTTTAAGAAAAACATATTTGCAAAATCAAGTACAATCACAAATATGAAATATCACGACGATGTTCTTGCATCTGGTGAAATTGTGAAATCTTATATTCGCCTTACCACATTTTGTAACTATAACACAATACTGTATTATTTTTCTTTCTTACAGATGTGTCCACATATTGCAAGAGGTGTGGGATATGTGGAGCATTCTATCGGTACCAGGAGTGGACTGAGGGGCTGCACAACTTTGATGACCACATACTGCTAACTTTGCATCTTTGCCTCTTCTTGAGACAGTCTGTGCAGGTAGTAATTTATTTTGTTTTACTTCAATTCAATTCAATGGGGCTTTATTGGCATGAAAGTTTGAAAAGTAACAATATTGCCAAAGCATTTTGTTCAAACATTTGGACATTAACAGTTACTTAAACAATAACACAAACACTATCACAACATCAAGATTGATTTACATTAATTCTATATACAGTATATACTGTGTGTGTGTATGTGTGTGTGTGTGTGTGTGTGTGTGTGTGTGATTTTAGATTATTTAATCTAATTCTTAATTAATTAATTAAGAAGGCTTTGTATTTGTGACATACAATTAATTTCAGTACAATATAGTGGAAATTGTTATCTGAGCACCTGGAACATGCAAAACAACATCCAAACTCCACACATAAAGGTGTCATACCTTGGGGAGACATGTTTTAGAACCAAGTAGACAGACAAATGAAAGCTGCAGTAAAGCCAAAGTGTTTCGGCCCCTCAGATGGAGTCACCAAAAAACTTGCAGGCACTGATCATCTAACAAACACAAGCCTTTATTACGATAGTACTTCCTTTACAGTCAATATACCAGAGAAGTATTGGTTCCTAATCCTGTCTTTCTTTTCCTTGAATACACTAATGCATTTCTACATGTTTTTTATTCCAGCTGGAGCATTTGATTGTATTTTACTCAGTGTCCATGATCTGAACAGATTCATCAACCACATCCAGAGAGAGCGGGGTCACAGATTTGGTCAGGACAGCTGTGGTGCCAGGCTTATACCTGTACTGCCCCTCTCTGAAAAAAAGACAGACAAAGAAAAAAAATCTTATTTGTTTTACTTAACAAAATTATGAAGAGTCACACTCAATTCTTTCTTTTTTAAGTACTCTCAAAAGGGCACTATGTAGTTTTGGAAAAGACATTTGAATTCAGAATTCTAATATTCACAACATTAATGAGGTAATAATACAATCTCAAACATATGTAGTATAAAGTGTGTTGTCTTTTAAGGTATGTGTTTATTCAGTCTATTTCGCTATGAAAACAAAGAGTTTGACTATTTTTTAGGCAATGAAAAAAATATTAAATGAAGATCATTCTCTTCTCATTAACATTTCTCCTTCCCACAACTAGAGTGCACCTTTAAATGTTTACTTATACACTGTAATTTCAAGAAGTGCCATAGCTTGGATTTAACACTCAACAAAATATAAAACCACAATACTTGAGGTTTTGCTCTCATTTTTCACAAGTTGAAGTTAATGATCAAAAATGTTTTCTGTGCACATTACAATATACTAATTCCTCTCAAATGTAGTTAAGTCTGCATTAGTGAGCACTCTCAGGCCCTGTCCTGGACAGGCTGTCCACTCGTAAAGCTTTCTAATTCTAATGTATTTAACCTGTTTGATTTTCTGAAACATGAGGATTTATTAGTTATTCAAGAGGATCTTGGTTGGAACTCCTTTTCCCTCTGCCATTTTGAATTCATCATGCCATATATCTAAAAAAAATAATAATCAAAATGACATTGATATAGTACTTAAATGGAATTGTGGACAGGAACATTTTGATAAATCTGCTCAAAGGTACCCATTTAATGGCTCACCTTTTTCCCTTTGCCGTAGGCTTGTCGTAGCCTCGCAGGTACTCCACTCCAGCTTCTGTAATAACACACAAGTCCACGTTGCTGCCTGAACCCAGGTCACAGAATATCCCTGCAGCAATAGCATCTTGTACAAGTTGCTTTGCTTCTTTCAGCTGAAAGAAAGACAGCAGGAGGAGAAAAACAGAATGTTTCTTGGGCAGCTCATTAGAAGAGACAGAAGAGGGCAGGACTGAGTATCTATTTAAAACTGAGTAACAACGCAACAAGATGCAAATTAGATTATTTTGTATAGATAAATTTTCTCTTTTCTCTATACAGTTTATCTGCAGTCACCTATCGTTAGGTTATGTTTGATGGCAAAAAGACATTTTTGGTAAGTAAAAGGGTTTATACATCATGGAATAATATCACTTCATAGGGTAACATTTTTTCTGTGTCCTCGTATAAGCAGCAGTTTTTTCATTTCACCTTCCATTAAAGGAAATTAATCAGTCTTACCACCATGTTTGGTTTGAATCTGTCCTCAAATACGGAGACGGCAGCTGCAGCTCCAGAGCCTGAAACCAGAAGCAAATGTTATTCTTAAACATTTCCCATCTCCATTTTTTTGTATTCTGTCCAATGTTTGGTTGTGTTTTAAAGCATGGTCCTGAGAGAGACTACAGCTGTATTTCTATGATAACAACCTTGAAACTTCAACTAAGAAAAAACATTCAAACATCTGCCCACTGTGGAGGACAGAAACTGGCAAAATAAAAAACAAACTCAGAAATAAATAAAAGTCTCAAAGAATAAAACAATATGCCATTAAATGTACCAAAATAACATTAAACATAAGTGTAGGTATCAGGAATGGATATTTATGTTTTAATTTGCATCTGTACATTAATTTCTTTACATAAATACTAGGTGTGTCACGATTTTGATTTTAAATTTAAAAATTGATCCAAATGAGCCTTCAATTGAAATGAAATGCTGTATGTATGAGTCAGACCGAGTTCGCCAAGTTCCAAGTGTAGTTTCTTATAGTTTCTCTGCTGAGCATCTCTGTTGCATTTCGGGGTCATTTATCTCTGTAGATGTATCTATGTTTCTCTCCTCTGCTGTCCAGAATTGTGGGAAACACAATTAAAAAATCTGCGAGAAGTCTCTCATTTAGACACCCCAATTATTTTACCATGGTTTTGCCCCTGCTGGTCACTACATAGAAAATGATACTGTACATTAAAAACATTTACACATACCCATGGTGAGGAAAGGCAGTTTGTCATATGAGCCGTGCGGGTAAACACTATACAGGTGAGCTCCAGTTACATCAACTCCTCCAACAATCAAAGATGAACCCACATGACCCTGGTACCTGAAAAACCAGACAGACATCACTACAAAACCCTGCATTCTCTCATTCAGAGGGTGGAATATGGAAGAATCCAGCCTGGATATGTGTAGATGTTCATGAACAAAGAAACCCTTGGGAAACAACGGACTTAGGGGAAGTGGAAATTAAATAAGATATGATTAACATGAGACCATGAGTGATTTTGGTTTTATATCCTCTGTTACCCTCACCTGAACAGCATCTGTTTCAGCTGTCGGGTTACCATGGCAACAAGGGGGGGTCGCCCAGTGTTGAGGGTGTGAAGTTCGACGTTGGATGCCATGATCTGTGTGGTGATCTCTGCATCTGCAGCCACACCAGCCCCACAGCAGCTAGAGAACATACAGGAGTTTATCAAGTATAATAAGTCAGACAATGAACAGTTTCATAAACACGGCTGAAATATTTTTGCTTGGTCTTAGAAACAGAGTAGAATAGAATAGAGAGCTTTTATTGTCATTGCACAGTATACAACAACAAAATTAGGAGCGCTACTCCAAGACACAAATATGAATATAAGAATATATAAAAAGCATAAAAACTCAAAGAAACATAAGCAGCTACAGTAAACAAACACCTAGTAAATAAACATCTACAGCTGAATAATGGGTAGAAAAACTGTAGAATTCTATAATAAAACTAGTACTACAATAAAGCTAATTTTCTACTGATGTTAACAACATTTGGAGACCAACTCTGTGTGAGATCAGCTGTTACAATACCAGGTTTGGACAATAATGGCTAAATAGACCGTGGTCATCATAACTTTGCCTCATAAAATTAAAATGATCTTGTTAACTTATCTTGCTGTCATACTAACTTTGCTGTTTCATAAGCTCATAAATAAAAAAAAACCTCTAAAAGACTTTCTTCACTCTTTATATGAATAAAAATGCAGAGCAAGTCCTGAAGGGAACACCAAAAGTAACACTCTGCTACAGAACAACAGACCTATTTTGCTTTTCCAGCTTCTGTCCCTAATATTCCAGCAGTTGCAGACACTGGTCCATTTTAATGTGACTTGCAAACCAACTGGCTGATATAAAAATTGACCTGTAATTCAGTACAGAAAAAGACTGGTGATGATTATAAATGTATTTTGATTGCGACAGAGGCAGGCACAGAGGTAAACAAATATCTAACATGTTCTTTGTTTGAACGTCTAATAGGATGTCAGCTACATACACATAAAGAGTCCCAAGAGGGCTATTATTAATATGATTGAAATCACATAGTTGCGTTAACATTGGTATGATATCATGTGATTTATATACTCTAATTACACGGTTTGGTTGTTACAGAAATGATCTGCATAGCCTTGCACTTTTTCTGGGGCCTTGGGCAGCCCATATGACTCTGCGAGCAGTTTAGGAGGATTCTGACTGGATCTCACATTCCCAGATAATGTGCTGAACAGCATGTTTTGAACCGGCACCTTACTAATATATGTAATACAAACACCTTGAACCAATCAAAAAAACAATTAAATTCTCTCTGATACAAAAAGTCCATATTGAATACTTTGAATAAGGAGTGACAGAGAAAATAATGGGTGGGGACAAAGTCAGGGAACTCTGTGGAACTCGTGTTTTACTCACTAAATCTTTGGTGCGATGTAATGAATCTTCATGCAGTTTTTGTCAGCCACCACCATGTCGTCTGTAGCCCTGGTGTCTGCTCCCAAGATCACACCATCCTGACAGAAGGACAGGAATTCACATCACACCTGGCTGACGTCAGCCTGTTCACTCCCCGAACACTACATCAACTTCCTGGTTTATTACAGACACGCGTGGCAGCCAGGAAGCTAGGTAGTTAACTGTCATGTACCTTTTTGGATTTTGTCAAGTCTGTATGTGTCTCTCAGTCATAACAGTGAAGGCAGACACTCACCTTGTACACAATCCCAGCAATGGTGGTCCCTGTCTTTCTGGCACCGGGGGCTTTGTAGCCAAGCTCTGACAGACTGGACTCCAACACTGCATTCCTAGAGATGATGAAGATGAAACCGACAGATGAGCCGACAGGCAGAGAAAATGAGTGCCCTGTCTCTTATTATCCTGCAACATCCCATAACCATTCTGTGTACTGCCCAGTAAAGGGGTTTTACTGTATTTACACAAAATAAAGTGATTTGGTGATTTAGTGATGCATGGGAAAACTAACTAACTATTTGGTAATAACAGACTTAAAATGAATGCAGAATCTGCTGGTAATTACACAGGTATTAAGCTAACACAAAACGTAACTTGTTGTTGAGCAATTTGTAACCATCATGCTTAGCTGTTAGTAAACGATACCAAGGTGTGAGGTCTCATATTTAAAGGATGAGCATGTCAACATTATTGCTGGAGAAAATGAAATGCATCAGCCAGTTTCCACAATACAGCCAAATACTTTGAGTGTGACAAATCAACTTGTAGTATTTGTCATTTCAATTTCAGGATGATACTGTACAGTTGATATCCAATGTGAGGGATGTCTGTTTTCTATGAAAACAACATTACCTTTATGTTCCTGCAAAACACTTCATGGTGCACTGGTGACAGATGACTGTATACGTTTGTGGATGGAAATAAAACATGTATACAATAGATACATACTCAGTATACCAAAGCTATTATCTTAGCTGAATTCCGATGTTATTACCTAACTAATATCTTCGGCTCTAATTTTGCTCCTTAATTACCCAGGACTTTACTGTACTTCCCGATAACTGTGCTACTATAACTTATTGTTACATTGATTTAACTGATTTGTTTTGGCAAATTCTTATATTATCATACTATATTTCTTATATATTATATATTTAGTTTTATTTTATTATCACTGTTTTAGGCCTACAGTGCTTCTTACATACTCCAAAAGAAAAAAATGCGATCTGTTCAATCAAGTTTTGATTAATTGAATGAACTTGAGTTAAGATTATTGTTTTTTATGCTCAAGCCCAAGGGTTGATTGTTGTAAAAAAAAAAAAAAAAGTCCAAGGATTTGTAAATCTAAGCTGCCTCTATGTGTTTTATTCATTATCAAAAGAGGCTAATTCTTTTTTTTATACATTTTTACAAACACTGGGAGGACATAAGTAGGTCTGTATTCATTCTTCTGTATTACTACTCTATTTCTATTTATTGTTGGCTAGTTCTAGTTGCCACATGATGTGAAAATATAAATGATTCCTCATTAGGGCCTATTAATAATCTTGATCTAGAATAATCTAGACTTTCTAGGCTGTGTTACCTTCATTATAAGATACACTCATATGTTGTAGCTATAGACAGTTTTCTTGACGACAGTAAAGGTTGCTGTACCCTGACCTAACCTCACTCTGTACCACAAACACTTACATGAAGTCAGATTCACAATAAGGCTGTGGTGACATGTAGGTGTCTACAGGACACAAAGAATGATCACTCAACTTTATCAGCTCAGTAGAGAGCAAGACAGAGGAACACATCCCAGAATCTGAACATTACAGTATTTCCTCGTCCTCCATTTTGGCCTCAGTAACAACAGACCGCCTACAATAGAAATCTTTACCTGCGGCTGTTTTCGAAGCAGAAACCTCCAGTCTGCAGTTCACAGGGCTTCGAACTGTGAAGCATGTTCAGCGTGAACACAGAAAAGTTGAAGATGAAGCTGAGAGCTGATCCTGAGTTCAACAGAAGCGTTGGAAGCGTCGTCAGCGTGTCAGGCTTCGTGTCAGCACTTCTCCTGCGTTTGTACTTTTACTTTCACTTCTTCAGCACAAGCCAAGCCCTCCATCTCTCCACTGTAAAAAGTGTCTGCTCTGACCAGACATTTTTTCTCCTGGGTTTGAAAGAGTGACTTTCTGAACCACAAAGCCCAGAGGTGCTGTCAGAGGACTGAAGAAACTCCACTTTACCGAGATATATGAGAGAAAACCCACGTATTATTTTGCGTCATGAGTGACTAATTGACTGCTGAATCATGTTCACTGATATATCTTGCAGTGTATTAAAGTTTGTCACTGTGGAGATGGAGCCAGGTACCTGCAGGCCTAAAATGTCAGCTCAGGTGACACATAGAGGTCAAAACAAACAACCTGTAGTTTAATCACCAAGTGTCACTTTTTTCAAGTTTACACCTCACAGTGCAGCTTGATGCAGTTGGCTCGGCAAAGTACAGGATAAAAAACAGCAGCAAAAATAATTAAATAAAAAGTGTAAACATAAAAACTATGTAAAATATAAACTCGGGTGCTCTATTTTTGTTTTTTAGGGATTTTATAGGGATGTACCACAAAGTCATATGAGTGGGTAAGGGAGATGGGTTGAGCCTTTAGCCAGGGTTTGCAGTGGGCTTGTTCGAGATGAAATGTGCCTTGCCTGAGAAGCAGGTGAGAGCAGCTGGTCAAGACAGTTTCGCCACAGCTTTTAGTCTGCACAGGACTCCACAGAAACTCTCACATCCAGTTAGATCTGATTCTCATTTACTAAAATGTTATCAAACCCACATAACAGTTTGTTCAAAGTCTCCTTAGACACAGAAATCAGTCACAATCAATCAGGTTATTGTCACATTGTTTCTATTCCTTAACTGCATCTTGAGAAAAGAGGAGAGAGGAGGCTTGCCAGAGGAGCTATGTGCAAGGATGCACAGGTGTATCCATTGCAGAAGTCTTTTTGGTATTGTGACTTAAAGAGGCATAGCACACAGCTGGAATATATAAATTATGGTGTGTGGCAGGACTCCTCAGCTGTCTTTCTCTTCACTACTTGCACAATGTAGTGTGAGGTATATTACAAACTGCTTGCCTGATTATTTCCTGTCAGGTCTACAGAAACATTAGCTTTGCTGTTAGCGATCACAATTCTTCACAAAACCTTTAAGTAGTAGTTAAATGTAAGCTTTTAACATACAGTGAACAGTATTTATCATTCACTTTAATACATAGCATCTACCACAGAAGCAGTTTTTGAGTCATTTGCAGGGTGTTTATATGTATGTATGTCTGTGGACAAAGTGTTGTCAGGGTGATAGCATCACAACTAAGTGAATCTTTACAGGTGTGGTGTTGAGATCAAAATGAAGGTTACGTGCCAAGAGGGCTGTGGTCCAATGTAAACATAGTAATAACTACTAAGTAGTCATGGGTCAGAATGTCAACATGTTGATGGGCGTTGCAGCTTGTGTGATCCCATTGCAAGATAATCTCTAGTTTGCTCTTTTTAGTTAACCTGCCACCTACTTTCTAGTGTGTGTTTCCCAGTGTGTGGATCTGGTGTGGGAATGGCTTCCTTTCTGGAGCTCTCCGACTCTCCATCCTGATCATCTCACCACTAATTTTCTCATCAACTATATTTCATGCCCAGCTCTTCTCCCTCTTGTTGCTGACACAGTCTAGTGGTAGTTCTACGCTAGGCAGACTCTGTTCACGTTTTTAAGTGGTACATTTGACTGATCTGTTTTTTTGTGCCTACCTCAGAATCACCTCTCTTTTACCTGCCTGTCTGCCTTCCTACCTTTGAAGAAAAAGAGATCTATTCATGGGTCAGAACATTAACATCTTGATGGGGGTCATGGCTGGTATGATTACATGTTTGTTTCAATATGCAAAATCTCATTATAGGTTTGCCGTCAGTCAGACCAGAGGCCTGCGCTACCAAGAAGGATTTATGGTTGGTAACTTCAGGGTGAACTCTGGGTTCCCAAGCCTATAACGGTGGTTCATTTCTAAACGCCTCTTTCTGACCAATCAATTCTCTTGGCAAAATTGCATCACCATTCAGCAACAATCACGTGGGGCTCTATGCACCGATTGCGAGAGGGTCTCATCTGAAGGACTAATTTAAGTGCAACACATAGAAGTCATGTCATGTCAAAAATTAACATAACAGCAATGGGTTAAATTGATGCGTTTTGGTATAAGATGAACCTGAAGCAGTTATTAGTCCCAAATGCAGACCAATACCATAAGCATATCATTTAAAGTCATTCAATTTCAGCCAAGTTTCCATACGCTCACATCTGTGTTAAGATGAGCAAATAGAGACTGCATAAAAGAGCTTTTGGGGGTATGCTTTAAATTTATTATTACAAACATCTAACTTTGTACCCCCAAACCTCTCTCTGAGGAGACTGACAGTGTTGTCATGTACAGGCTTAGTTTGAGAAAATGAGATGAGTAAATACATCTAATTATTAGATGACGAATCAGTGCAGAAAGGTTGCTTTTATTTTTGCCTGTGTGTGGAACAGTCTGTACATGGTTGGTGGATGCATTGTCTCTGTCCACTGTAGAGAAAGCCAATGAATGGAACTTACTGCCATATAAATTAAGATAAAATATAACTGTGTTTTATCACCAATCCAGGGGTGGAACTTTGCCTTAGTGCTTTATATTCAGCCAATGAGCTGCGAACACGGAGATATCAAGGCCGCTAGAAACATGTATATATACATATATACATACATATATATATATATACATATATATATATATATATATATATATATATGTATGTATGTATGTATGTATGTATGTATGTATGTATGTATATATATACATTATATATATATACATACATACATACATACATATGTAATATATGTATGTATGTATGTATGTATGTATGTATATATATATATATATATAATATACTATATATATATATATATATATATATATATATATATATATATATATATATATATATATATATATATATATATTTGTCACGGAGATATATAGCGGCCTTGATATCTTCGTGCTCGTAGCTCATTGGCTGACAACGACTGGCTGTGAAATTGCATAATGAGCGGGATATCAACTTGACTGCGGGCTTCTTCAGGGCATGCGCGATTGTAGTTGGTTATTTAAAGTTCTGGAGCAGTCTTAAAGTGAAGTGTGTTTTTTTACACAGGCCAAACCATGATAACTGTGGTGTTCACCAGCCTTTTAGCAGGACTGATGGCGCTCCTTCTCTACCAGAGGATGGCGTATCCCTTTTTGTGGGTGGATTTGATTTATTACTTCAAACTTCGGGGGTACAGGAAGACGTTGCAGGCTCGTATGCAGAAAGGAATCGTCACGTACCTCGACTGCTTTCTTTACCAGGCAAAGACGAACCCGAACAAACCCTTCATCATTTTCGAAAACCAGACTTTGACATATGAGGTCGTGGACAGGAGAAGTAACAAGTTTGCCAACGCGTTCAGGACGGAGGGCTCTCTGAAACAAGGAGACATTGTTGCTCTGGGGATGTTCAACGAACCGGATTTTATCTGTGTGTGGCTGGGACTGTGTAAACTGGGCTGTGAGGTCGCCTTTCTCAACGTCAACATTAAAGCCAAGTCTCTGCTTCACTGCCTCCAGAGTTGTGGAGCCAAGACGCTTGTTGTTGGCGCAGGTATTGCACTTTTCTCTCACGTGTTTTGCGCAGTTTTGGCATTTACTTAAACTTTATCAATCCTCCCCACAAGCTCCAGTCCGACCATAGAGGCTCTCTGAGCCATTACTAATAACCCTGACAAAGATTCTCTACAGCCAGTCAGCACAGAAATGAAGGGGCTGCTGAGATAAAACACACAGGAGGCTTTAAAACACAAGCTTGCCTGGCAAAGCTGGATAAAGTCTATTTCGGGGCTTTCCCCCGATTCAGTGTTTTCAGCATTTGAGCAGCTCGTTATTCTGGTTATTGGCAGTACAAACGCACAATGTGTGTTAATACAAAAGATGTTCGGTTGCCTTTTTTTTCTCGCCCAATAGGCCTTTTAATTCCAAAACCGGAAGTTTGCTCATCACCTCGGACCAATCTGGATTAGATATGTTAAAGGAGCACTCTGTAGTTTTGGGAATACATTTTAATCAGCAGAAAAAGATCTTACGGTGATCTTTTTCTGCCTAAACAAACTCAACAAGCTGACCTTAAAGGACAACACAATGTCATACTGTTTTACTTTATTTACATGTGGCGGACCCTGCCACCTTTCTAGCTTCTAGTGTTCTGGGGCCTTATTTTCTGCAACTTTTTTTATCCACTTATAGAATAAATGTTGAGTTTGTATTATTTCCTCATTAATTTGTAAATTGAATATTAGTAAATATTAGAATTCTGAGTTTGAATTTCTTCTCAAAAACTACACAGTGCCCATCAGACATACATCAGCAACACTGCTGTGAAATCTGATGTCATCCACCTCTACAAGTCAAATTGAACTGACTATGCTAGCAAAACTGTATCATCACTGAAATTTGTGACAAATTGAATTTACCATTTACAGTGCTGTGATTAGCAATTGGCAATATGACTGACTGTTTCTGACAGCTTCTATGAGGGAAACAGTTGTTCTGTGTTTAATGATTAGGACTCCTAAAGGTAATTGTCTGTCAGTTGTGATTGGTGGATAACTCTAAATTTACAATTTTACAAATGTGTAAAGTAGTTGTTTAGCACGACACTTGATGATGGTGATGTTTATGTCATACAACCGCAATGTGGTGTGTTTATAGCCTAACATTAGCTTTTGGACTAAGAGCAATTTAATATTTGCTTCGAAAATTTACAAAAGTGGTGTAAGGTTAGAATGATGAACAAAGTGTGTAATTATCAAACTTGTGTTTGCCACAGAAGTGAATTTCTGAGATATTTAAAAATCCAATTTAAATAATCCCAAAGGCTTTTCATTGAGGGAACTAGGGCAATGCTAACTTCCAGGTTAGCAATCGCTAAACCACTCCACGGGCTTCAGTAAACAGAAAAAGAAAGCTTTGGCATCATGAAGTTTTGGAGTGATAGAGAAAAATAACCATAAAGAGGATGAATCCCATTCTGCAGGATGGTTTGATTAGATATAGCAGCAATGCCTAAATGCACTAATCATCCTGTCATTCTCTCCAAAAAGTCTCACCATTCTGAAGCAAATTCATAATTAGTTGAGTCATATTCTATCCAGATTAAATAGGATTTTATGAATGCCATTCTGCAGCAAGAAAAAGTAATCTCAAACTTGCCAAAAGAGAGGATTTCTTCTGACTGTCCTCCATTAACTATTGTCAAGTTGATTCTGTACCTGTTGAGGTGAAAAAAAGGGAGCAGCTTGGTGAAGTGCTGGTGTTGTCTTCACACAGGATAGCAAGCAGGGCAGTTCATTTTGTAGTTGCCTGTTCATTGAACACAAATGTGTATATCAAAGCTTGATGCACATTTGTCTGTAGACCTGGTAACATAGGATTAGACAATGAAACAAATTAGAGCAGAGGAGTTGAGAGAGGCTCTTTCTGCTTTGGTCCACAGTAAAGTTGTGAGAGTTTTGCAACAGGAGGGAATCAAGTGGAGCGTCAACCCACCAGCAGCATCTCATCTTGGAGAGGTGTAAGAATGAATCATCATGATGATCAGAGAGACACTTACCTTAGTTGTGCAGCAGCCAATACTGGACAATAAAGGCTTTCACACAGTACTGTGTGAAGTGGAGACTATTTTAAACAACCGCACAAATACTAAGGTATCTGATGATTCCAGTAGTTCGGTAACTCTAACTGTTGACTAACAGGAGTTTTTGAAACCATAGTCTGTTATGTTAAGAGACGTTGGGAGCCAGAGCAGTATATCTCTGACTTATTCAGAAAAGTTGGATACAAGAGTATTTGCCTTTGCCACATTAACACAACAGGTGGAATAAAGAGAAAATACATCTTGTTCCAGGAGACATAAGCTATGATTCCATAAAGTATTAAAGAGTATTGCATTAGGAATTATATGGAAACATGGCTATAGTCTTGACAGCTGATTCCACAGCTTCCTGCAGTTCTTGGCTGCTGGGCAGAGTGCAGGATTCTTTTGCTGATAAATGAGGATAAGTAATTTGGTCTGCATGTGTCAGGACACAGACTAGTGTATTGGAAAAGCCTATTACAAAGCTCTGTCTTTTACAAGCAGTACAGTAACTTTTCCTTGGACCTTTGATAAAGAGTAGGTCCACATTCTGGATTAAGTACTGATGAACTCAAGAAACTTTTACTATAACTTTATTACTATCATGATGGGAGTAAAAAAGAACTGTTTTAATGAAGTTCATAGCAGTGCTATGTAATGGCTTTATGTGTATTTGATTCAAATTATATGTGCTAGCCATTGAACAATTACTTGCTGGTTTATTGCAGCCATTGCGTATACAGTCCCCTCCAAAACTATTTGAACAGTGAGGCCAATTCCCTTATTTTGGCTGTACGCTGAAAACATTGGGGTGAGATTAGCATTTCAGCTTTTATTTCCAGGTATTTACATCCAGATCTGTTACAAAACTTAGAAGATGGCATCATTTGTAATGGAAAACCTCATTTTTAGGTCAGCAAAAGTTAAGGAAACAGGTAGACTTAAATAGATTAGAGTAAATAATACTTAATATTTAGTTGCATATCCTTTGCTTGCAATAACTGGATCAAGCCTGCGACCCACTGACATCACCAAACCTTTTCATTCTTCTTTTGTGAAGCTTTTCTGGGCTTTCACCACAGCTTCTTTCATTTGTTGTTTGTTTCCAGGGGATTTTTCCTCTCAGTCCCCTCTTTAACAGGTTAAATGCATGCTCAATGGGGTTTAGGTCTGGAGATTGACTTGGCCAGTCTAAAACCTTCCACTTCTTTCCCCTGATGAACTGGTCTTGCTCTTCCAGTAGTTCTGGAGGGGACTGTATGGTCTCTGTTTAAATGTGGGTTAACCTGCTAAAACTAGGTAAATGACTTGTTTCCATTACCCCTTTGACCTTATTTTCCTCTGAGAACAGCTTGTTTAATTAATTATGAAAAAAGTATATACCTCTGAGTTTGTATTATTACCTCATTTTAAATTTGAATTTCTTCTCCAAAACTACACAGTGCCTCTTAAACTGTAACTATTACACAATGTAATAGCATTGCACCTGACAAAATGGTGAAAATTAGCATGTCCACCTGGGTGTAGTGTTTTTCATTACAGCCAATTGGAGCTGGAGCTGAGAACCACCTGTTACTATTCCAGAGTCTTTTGACCTGGGAATCATTGCCAACTGTGCCCTTTCTACTGTAAGATAAAAGCCAGATGCCGGCAGATGTTAGTGGGTTTTTTGTCCTTTGGGAATGGGATGTAACAGCAATGTAGGCTTTGTTGCTTTTTTGGCTATGGTTTGTTGTATGTAGTTCTTTTCACCGATTGGTAGATATTGTAGTTATTTTGGGTTACGGTTAACGGTTAACAGTTCCTGTAAACATTTTTTACTGCTCAAGACCAAATCAACATTGAAAGTGTCCGTCAGACTGAAGCTTGTAAAATGGGGATCTTAAACTTGAGAGCTTGTAAACCCCTTGAATTTTAAGCAAATCTCATTTTACTGTATCTAAATGTTACCCACTTAACTTCGCCTAATACTGTTGGAGCTTTTTCTATCAACTTCCACAAGCTTAACACAAGCTTTCTTCATCAGTTTTCACTTCTCAGTTGCAATGACTGACATGATGTTATTCCAGCAAGGTCAAGGGGTTATCCAGAGAATACAGCTGTTGTAACATCACTATCTGTCCTTTTCTGTGGAGTAAAAGTTAGCATTTTTCAAGTAGAGCCATCTAGATAGAAGTTTCTTAATGCTATCAGCTATACTGACAGTTAGAGATCAAAGTACCATGCCATGGCCTCTCTTATCAATAAGCACCTCTGTGTTGGAACGATTGCTGCCCTGAATCATGATCATATTGACTTCTTACCTAAATCCTTTCAGTGTCATGGTCTGTAAATGATCATGGAAGTTGTTATGACCCCAACCTCACACATATATACACATACACATCTGTAAGGGATGGACAAAATAGCAGGAACACTTTAGAGTACAATCCAGTCTGATACAACACCACAGCCTCTAACAGAACTGTAGAGTGGACTGAACTGCTGTTTGTATGTTCTTGTTTATTGGCTTTCACTCTGTGGGATGAAGCAGCAGTTAGATAACCTATTGTGTCTATTTTTCTCCAGAGTTGGTGCGATTGGTGGAGGAAGTGCTACCTGATCTTAAGGACAACATGACTGTGTGGGTGGTGGATCACACATCACCCTCTGAAGACTTCAGCAGTTTATTAGATAAGCTGGAACACATGTCTGGAGAATCCCTAAGTGACCCCCCTAAAGTTGACATCATGTCCAACTTTCTCTTTATTTTTACTTCAGGCACTACAGGTACTGCACAATCATTGTATTCTTTAGTTATAACATAACCTGCAGCTGGCCAGCCACCTTAAAATGCACAAAAAATCACATTCAAAATAATTTATGAGTTTTTGGATTGATAAAAACAAGTCCTACTATGGTCGTACAACAATGAAACTAGGGCTGTCAAACGATCAATTTTTTTATCGCGATTAATTGCATTTTGTCCATAGTTAACTCGCGATTAATCGCAAATTAATCGCAATTTTTTTGGCACATTTTTTTCTGTTCTAAATGTACCTTAATGTATTTTTTCATGTTCTTAATACTTTTAACAACATAAGAAAGGTCAAATATGCTTGCATTATGAAAATGTTTATTCGACACTTCAAATCATGCAGGAAAATAAATCCAGGGTTGTCTGCTTTTGGCGAGGGGGGGCGACGGGCTCTCTGTATCTGCCGTCTGTTTGGCTTGCAAGTGGTGTCCACTGACACTGCATGTTTTTCTTCTTCGCCTTTTTCACGCAGTGTGCTGCTTTCTGTCAGTCAGTATCACACTGATGATCGCCATGGCTCCAGTGCAGCAAAACAATAAAAAGTACGACTTGAAATTCAAACTTTCTGTCGTGATATATTCAGAGGAAAACTCGGGAGAAGCAGCCGCTAGACGTTTCTCTGCCTGCTGGAGGGAGGAAGAAGGCTAGCGAGGAGCCTGAGATAAACATGCGGGGATGAGTTATCAGCAAACGGGCACGCCACGAGAGAGTGTCCCGCAAAATGATCAGGGCGATGGAGAAACAAATGTCCGCCACCGTGAATGACAGCAGAGATGAGGAGTTTGCAGCGAGTGCTGCTTTTCAGTCCGCCGTGTTTTTAATGAACCGCCAACCCTGCTACTTCTTCTTCTGCCACCCTCTGTCTCAAGACTACGGGTGCCGCCGACGGCCGTAAATCATACAATGCGCGTTTTTTTTAACAAAAATTATACTGAGCGTTAATCGCGCGTTAAAAAAATTAACGGCGTTAAGAGGATGTTGCGTTAACGCGTTATTAACGCGTTAACTTTGACAGCCCTAAATGAAACACAAAGCGGGAGCTCCTGATACATAGGGAGTAAGTATGAATGACCCTAAATGTACTCAGAATGTTTTGTGTACTTATGTTTCAAAACTGTAACTCAGCTATTTGGCCAACAAGGGCAAAAATCCCTGTGCTCAGAAAATAGTGGACACTATTTAGTTGACATTCTGGAGATTTCACAATCCCTCTCCGCAGATGGAGTTTGCCCAGTTGTCATGGAACTATACATTAAACAAATAAACAAACGAGAACAAGCAGAGCGTATACTTCCGCCAAGGTCCAACAGTCCCCTTGAATTGAATCAGCCTAATCCAATTTCAAATTAAACTTATTTAAATCGGCTAGATCTGAATTTTTATTTGGATCTGCATCAAGTTGTTCTCACTCATAGTTACCAGATACCTACATGTGCCTGGTTTCACTTATCAAGATCCATGCATTATTCCCTGAGAAATTAGTGAAAATGTGAAAAATCTCACAATGTCTCTCACGGAAAGAGAGGAGAGATTCCATGATTCGTCCCTTTATCCAGATCCAACTTGAAACAATATCTGCTGTACATTGGTAGTTTATCATTGTCATTGTTAACATGCTGGCATACTGGCATTTATCTCAAAGCAACACTGTGTCAAAATAAAGCCTCACAAAGCTGCTGGCATTGCTAAACTTGTTTTAAATTCCAAAGCTGTCCAATCTTACAATAATTATGTGGTACAAAAGTCTGAAGGAATAATTTTGAATGGACTTTTCTAACAAAGTGCTTAAAATGGGTGAAGACAAAGGTAAAAAAAAAATGAATGAAATAGCATAATATAGTCCAGCATATACCATGATCAGTTATGTTCTTGTTAGGATTGGGAAGAGAAGATAAAATTATATCTAACACTTAATATCCTCAAAGGAACGCAGCTTATAAGATCAAATACTACAGGTCATGTCCATTTAAATTGTTATATGGTATATTGTAGTTTGGCTACACTTTGAATAAAAAACTAGTATGAAATGCAGCAAGATTGCTCAAAATACAATTTGTGCTTTCAGAACATTAATGGAATAACTAAACCAGTGTAGGGATTCAAATGTCATAGAATCCCCAGCAGAATTTAAACCTCACATATACAGCATGTGGACCATTTCCAGTTTGTGTGCCATTCTCTTCCAGGTCTCTCCAAGGCAGCCCGTGTAGGTCATCTTAAAGCCATTATGAGTATGGCCTTCTTGCAAATGTGTGGAGCCACATCTGATGACATCATCTACATTACTCTTCCTCTTTATCACATGTCTGCTTCCCTGTTAGGGATTGGAGGATGCATTCACTTAGGTAAGATGTCCATAGCTGTGCAGTCAATTTAAACTCAGCCTTTATAGTACATTTTTCAAGGGCACTCACTTTACTACAATAGAGTGGAGTAGCTATAACATATTTTGTTTGACGAAGGAGTTAGCATTGTCCTGGTTCCCTCAACAAAACCTATGGGACAGTCTTCACACATGGACACCACTGTTCTGATCTTTGACTCAGCCCAAGGCTGTCTCCTCCAAAACTCGTCAGCTACAGCAGCTGTCTGTCAGTTAACCCTACAGGGTCGCTTGCTGAATTTTACAACCTCAGAGATTGTCACTTGTAATCAGCGTTGCTCCAGGACCATCACTGTAACTGATCTATCACATTTTTGTGCAACTTGGGAAAGGGACTGAGAAAACATGCTCATGGAAGGTTATCCTTTGTGACTCATGGTAAATGTTGTGAAAGGGTCTATTTTAATCCAAACCATGATCTTTTCCCATTAAATCAAATAAACTGCAACAGAAAAACTACAGAATATTGTTAGTTTCTCCCAACTGATACTTTTGGATATCATATCCCAGAAATGTCATGTGTCATTGATAGAATCTGGCCTAACTACAACAGTGCAAAACAGAGTCCAGTGCCTGCATCTTTCTTTCAAAAATTATCAAATTATCTATAGTAGTTGGCTTGACCATCACCTTGCTGTGCCCACAAAATAAATACAAATAAATACAACTGAGACTGTGGCAGCATGACAAACATGTTACTTATTTTCAGTCTATTACAAGGTCCAAGGCAAATGTTGGAGTAAACTCTCATTATGACGGATATCCTTTTATAAGGAATTTTCACTTCCTCACATACAAGAAGACAGGCAAAGGACATTTCTCACCCTATTTACTTTGTTAGCCATGTTGTATGTATTTTTAAAAAAGTTTTTAGCAGTGCATTGTCTTACACTTCTTCCTGTTTTCCTTGCCATCCTGTTCTTTGGATCACAGGTGCGACATGTGTGTTAAAAAAGAAGTTTTCTGCCAGTCAGTTTTGGAAGGACTGTGTGAAACACAATGTGACTGTGGTTCAATACATCGGAGAGCTCTGTCGATACCTGGTCAACCATCCCACAGTAAGACCAAAAACACAGAATAAACACCAGTCAGATTCTTCATTCGTCGTGTACTTTTACATGTCTGTGTAAGGTTACTGTTCTGTGCATTCTCTACATCACAAGACTAGGCTACTCTCTACACGACTGGGTAGTGTTAGGGAGAAATAATCCCATCTTTTTGATCATCCCTTTGCAGATGTACTCATGAGCTTTACATCTAATGTTTAAAACCACTGATCTATTGACAGCTCATTTGGCAGAATATACACACATTAGCAGTTTCCTACTGCAGTGATGACAGAAAGAGAGCCATTGGTCAGATAAAAATAATTTGGCTATTAGAAGCAGTTTGCATAGTTACGCTAAACATTTTCCTGATCTGTCTATGTACACAGAGAAGCATGCAACATAAATCTTGTTATTTGACTCTGGGCAAGCCAGTGTGTAAGCATATTTCCTGAAGGTCAGACTTGTCCTCGAAAAAGTGACAGTGTTTTTTAATGAAGTTAAAAAACTTATTCATGAACTTATTTTGCCTCCAGGTTCCAGAGGAGAAAGCTCACAGTGTTCGGCTGGCAGCAGGAAGTGGTCTCAGGTCAGATGTTTGGATGGAGTTTGTCAAACGGTTTGGAAAGGTCAAGATCAGAGAGGGTTACGGCTTGACTGAGGCCAGCATCGGCTTCCTCAACTACACTGATGAGGTTGGGGCAATTGGTAGAGCGAGCTATTTCAACAAGGTACAAAGTGTTCAGTAATGTTTCCTTCAAACCACTCTGCATTTATTTGTATTTTGTATTTTTGGAGATACAACATATGAGTGTTTAGATCACTCCTTTGTCATACCGTAAACACTTTTTCGTAACTCAGTTCACATCGACATTAAATGCAATAACTTGTGGAGAGAATCATCTGGCAGGGCTTTGAAGCTCAACTTGACATTCAAAAGACCCTTTGCTTTAGGCTTAACTTGACATAACCTTAAAGGTGTCCATATATACAATTATTGCATAGATGCCTTTCAGAGCAATCATGGACACCTTTAAGAAGTATACACAGGGTTTACTATATGTAAACAGCAACAATATGACGTTGATGATAATGTGGTTGACATCTTCATGTCAAAAGTTCGACATCTTGGATACACTTTCCATTAACTCTGACTGCATGTGACCACTAAGCATCGCAGTTAGTCCACCTCTCCTCGTCCCACTTCAGTCTCAGAACGCGGTCCACCTGTTCCGCCTGTCAATTGCAACAGCTGGATCTGAGATGTTGTGGTAGAGACAGGTCTCTGTGGGCACAACAGCTTCTGATTTCACGTTGTTTTGCAGCCTGAGTCCAATTGTGTCCTTCTCCTTTTCCTGTGACCAGACATCAGCCAGGAGCAGCCTTAAACCAAACTGGATTACTATGACTTTTATTCCAACTCTCTTTCTCTCTTGCCTGGTCCAAATGACCAGGTCGGATGGTCAAAAGACACCATGGGCCATGATGGTCTGAAAGTCAGCTGCTGTTAATCCAAAACACCTGCTTTCTTCTCCAATAGCTAACAGTTTTTCTGCCACAAGCAGTTTTTGTTTCAGCAATAAAGTGGAAAAAATTATGTTAAAAAAAAACAAAAATGTAGAATCATTTGGATGAGCTACTGGATGTTGCATCTTCATGCACCATTGTTTTTAACATTGATCTGGTGGTTTTATTTACTGAAATACATCAATGGTAATATAACCCTGTTAGACAAATGCTAGCTGCTAAAGCAGTGGCTCATCAAGTAACAGTTACTGTCATGTCCTCTCTTTCAGCTTTCCATGCCCTTTCAGCTACTGAGATATGATCCACAAAAATATGAGCCAGTCCGAACAGACTCTGGAAGATGCATACAAGCACAAATAGGTAAATATATCACATGACAAGTCTTTCAAGTGAAAGTCATCAAGTCTAATACAGAAGTTTGTATTAGTGCTTGGAAATATTCACATTGAGGGAGGGTGAAAAGGGGGAAATGGAATGTATGTATAATGTGTGTTCCTTTTTTGGAACTTTTCTCAATGTACATAAAAAAGAGTCATAAAATATGTTGTCTTCACAGTAGGTGTATATACAAATGAATGGCTCATGTGTCTACTAAACTAACTTCATCCTGTCTGAGCACAGGAGAGGCAGGGATCCTGGTCGCTCCTCTCACAGCTATGAACCAGTTCCTAGGCTATGCAGGGAACAACATCCTATCTGAGAAGAAGCTGCTCAGGAATGTTTTCAAAGCTGGTGATGTCTATTTCAACACCGGAGACCTCCTGCTCCATGATTACAGGGACTTTCTTTACTTCCGTGACCGCATAGGAGACACCTTCAGGTACGTAAACTTGTGACTTTTGCCAGTCGTCTGCACAAGTAGCATTAGAAAAAAAAAAAGAAAACGCAATATGTGGAATTGTTGGTTCACCTCTGAGCACCACCACAAATTAGTTAATGTGTGGGAAACACTGCATAAATAGGCAACTATTGGTTAACAACACCAACTGAACCAGCTTTAAAATTTTGAGATGTCAATATTTGTTCACAAATAGTCTCTGATGGCCAAAAAAAACAAATGTTATTGCAGGCTAACTGTATCTAACCTTGTGTCCTACAGGTGGAAGGGAGAGAATGTTTCTACCACAGAGGTGTCAGACGTTTTAGGTCTTCTTGATTTTATCCAGGAGGCCAACGTCTATGGAGTCACCATACCAGGTCTGTGGAAGTGTTGCACTTTAATTAAGGGTTGGACCAGATTGCTTTGAATATGTCGCCAATGACTGAATACAAATTACACACCATTTTTGTAATTATTAAAGCATTTTAGCATTTAAAGTTGGTCAAATCAAATCACCCTCAAAGAAACAGCACAGGCATAAACTACAACATAAAAGTGTGCTGTGTTCACGTATTTTATTGTTCTTCAGATTTGTATTTTAGGCATAACATGAAATAAGATGAGATATACTTGGGCAATAGGGGTGCATACAGCTACATTCAAGTGAAAAACTGTATGTAGCTGACAAGACACTACAGAGTAGAAAGTCCAGTGGTGTCTACATTAACACAGTGAAACACAAACACAATACGTTACATAGACAAAAATGAACAGATTTAAAATATTGCATATGCCTGGGGAGGTTATAAAGAAAAGGAGTAAGTGTTTAATAATGAGGTAGTAATCGTAAAAAATGTAAAATCCCACTTGTCTAACAAATGGCTGTATGTCATGTTTTACAGTGGTGTTAAACACGTTGAGTACCAGCAGCTCTGTCCACTTTGCAGCTTTATTGATGTTGCATTTCAGGCCCTCCATAGTCATTATATCATAGACATATCAAAGCAAGAAAAAGGAGGCATTATGGTTACTTTGTTATTTTTTATTGTGACATGGTGACCTTTTTCATTGTGTATATGCAGGATATGAAGGTCGAGCAGGTATGGCTGCTATTGTCTTAAACCCGGCTCACAAATTAAATGGGACAAAACTCTACAACCATGTAGTAAAAACACTTCCTGCGTATGCCTGGCCATGGTTTCTCAGAATACAGGTAAGTCTTTCAGATATTCATTACCTTCAGTACATGTTTTTAATTGTCAAGTTAAATTGCTTGTTTGTATCCCTATCTGTGTTTTCAGACCTCTCTGGATGTGACTGAGACCTTCAAGCAACAGAAGGTGAAACTGGTCCAAGAGGGTTTTAATCCAGACGTCACCCATGATCCTCTGTATTTCTTGGACGTCTCTAAGAAGGACTATGTTCCCCTTACTTTAACTCTATATCAAGACATTGTGTCTGGAAAGACACATTTATGAACAGTTAAAGGAAGAATGAGTCAAATGTTCTAAACACAACATTCAAAGTCTTCCCTCCTTCTGGACTCCTGGACTTGTGTGCATGATCTGGTACCTAGTCGCTACATTTTTACAGAATCCTGCCCTCATACCCTGCGCACTGTTATTTGCTGGAGGCTATACAACCACTTACCAAAGGTTGATGTCCAGAAATGTCCTGAATCGAGTAAAATAAAATAAAAATACATGCTGAGGACTGGGTCTCTGTAGATGCACCCTACAGCACACTGCTAGTGGTTCATACGTAATGATTGAGAGGGTCTGTTTTCCCCACTGAAAAGGTTATGTTTTCACCCCTGTCTATTTGTCGTTTGGTTGCTTGGTTTGTCAGCAGGATAACACAAAATCTACTCAACAGATTTCCATGAAACTTGGATTGAGAATGGGTCTCTGCGTAAGTCTTTAGACTTTAACTTTTGGTGTGGATTCAGAAAAAAAGAGAAAGTGAATTTTCTTCTCACTTTTTTTTTTTTTTTTTTTTTTTTTACATTTTTACGGTTTGGTGCTTTTTGACTTTTTTTTAAAATCCATGATTGAGTCAGTTATGTCAGCAGCTATGGGTGGTTGGGCCTTTGTTGTTTTTCTGAAGATCCTACTTATTCTGCTTTAAGTGCAGTACTGACAGTGCTCCAGTACAACACAGAAAAATGATCTAAAATGAATCCATGTTGTGGCCACATTTCCATTTGTCTGTATTTAAACCTGGATTTTTGATCAGTTATTACAGTGAGGAGTATAATTTAAAAATGTTAGGATTTTTAAATTACAACCCTTTAAAACTTATTCCCAGTTTGCATACATGTCAATGAATTGTGAGCATTTAACCAATAACGTTCCTCAGATTGTTGAATAATATCTGTCTGTCCAGAGAGGTAACATTGTCCTTTATTTCACACTAAAAGAAGTCGAAATGTAACTGTAACTGTGCAGCAGAAAAAAGTTTTTCCTGCTTTCTTATCCTGTTAAACATTCAGCCTACACTCAGTGTATACAGTGTGTGCAGGCACACTGTATATAACCGTGACATTTCTTTTTGAAACTTTTTAGTTCGTTTTACAAACATTGAAGGGGAATTAAAATTTTTAACAATTTGACAACACTGTGAGAAGATTCTTAATTATTTACTGTAAAAATAGTGGCCATAGCTTTTAATAACCTTAATCTTATCTTATTAATATTAAAGCCAGGTCTTTATTTAAAATCTTTCCTGTTTTTTATGTAAGTATATTTAATCATATTTTTGTAAGAAGCCTCTCTGTGTCCTTGCTGTTGTTTTACTCAACCCCATGATTACATGTTATCTTGGCATGAATAAGGGATCATTTATTACACAAGTATGTCCATTTCCACAGCACTTATCAATCAGTACAACAACAGAATCTTTTACAACAGTTCGTAACAACATTTTTAGTATGCTTTTCAACAAATCACCTGAATCAGGTGTTTTTTAGCTTGAGGACAGAAAATTCCATAGGACAAAATTGACGCAGATCTACACTCTTCATATTATATTGTTATATAATTTAATTGTATCAGACATTCTGTCAATGAAATTTGTAAACTGTGGTTTTGTTGTTCTGTTCTGTGAGCGGGATCCCTGCTCTGTGGCTCTTTCTGAGGTTTTGTTTATCTTTTTCCCTTGTTAAAAGGTTTATTTTTTTCTTAATATGGCAAGTTTTTCCGCACTCTGATGAAGGCTCTTAGGACTGAGGATGCTGTTCACTGTACAGATTGTAAAGCCCACGGAGGTGATGTGATTGTGATTTTGGGCTATAAAAATAAAATTGATTTGATTTAGATTTAGAATGCTGGTAGATTCACAGCCTTTTTTGTGCAAATACTGTGTCATCAGAGTCAAAGTGGACAAAGATATGAGGCAAACAGCTTACAGTTATAATTATCCATATATATGTATACATATATATATACGTATGTATACACACATTCACACACATATATACACATATACATACACACATATATACATATACATACACACATATATATATACATATACATACATATATACATACACATATACATACACATATATACATACATACACACACACACATATATACATACACATACATATATATACATACACACATATATGCATACATACACACATATATATACATACACATACATATATACATACATACACATAGATATATACATATACATACATACATACATACACATACATATATACATACACATACATATATATATACATACATATATACATATACATACATATATACATACACACACATACATACACACATATATACATACACATACATATATATACATACATACACACATATATACATACACATACATATATACATACATACACACACATATATACATACACATAGATATATACATATACATACATACATACATACACATATACATACACATACATATATACATACATATATACATATACATACATATATACATATACATACACATATATACATATATACATATATACATATACATACATATATACATATACATACACACATATACATACATATATACATATATACATATACATATACATACACACATATATACATACGCATATATACACATATATACATACACATATATACATATATACATATATACACATATATACACATACATATATATACATATATATACACACATATATATATATACATATATATACATACATATACATATATACACATATACATATATACACATATATACATATACATACATACACATACATATATATACATACACATATACACATACACATATACATACACACACATATATATACATATACATACATATATACATACACACATATATACATATACATACACACATAAATACATATACATACATATATAAATACACACACATATACATATACACATAAATACATATACATACACATACATATATACATATACATACATATATACATACATACATATATACATACACATATACATACATATACATACACATACATATATACATACACATACATATATATACATACACATACATATATACATATACATACATATATACATACACATACATATATACATACACATACATATATACATACATATATACATACCACATATATACATACATATATACATACACATATATATACACACATATATATACACACACACATTATACACATATATATATACACACATATATATACACAGATATATATACATATGTACACAGATATATATATACACAGATATATATATACATATATACACACATATAAATATATACACATATACATATATACACATATACACACATACATATATACACATATATACATATACATATACACATATATATACACATACACACACATATATACATACATATATACATACACACATATATATACATATATATACATACAAATACATGTGGACATACACATATACATACACACACACATATATATACATATACATACATATATACATGCACACATATATATACATATACATACACATACATGCACACATATACATACATACACATACATATATACATATACATACATATATACATACACATACATATATACATATACATACATATATACATACACACATATATACATACACACATATATATACATATACATACATATATACATACACATATACATACACACACATATATACATACATACACACACATATATACATACACATACATATATATACATACATACTAGGGCTGCACGATTCTGGAAAAAATGTGAATCACGATTTTTTTGCTTAAAATTGAGATCACGATTCTCTGGCACGATTTTTTTCACAAAATGTTTATTGCACTGATAAACTTGAACAAAACAAAAAACAAACATTGTAGCAATGTTTTTTTTTTGTTTTGTTCAAGTTCTATCATTGGATGAAAAATGATTTTTACAAGAGTAAAAAAAAAAAAAAAAACGAGTCTCCAAGATGAGAGGGCATCCTTTAATACCTCGTGTTGTACAGTGTTTATTGGGGCCGTATCTTTGGCTAGGTGATATGTGATAGCTGCTGTGATCGGCTTTCTAAAACGGAGGCATAATATTCCTCCTTTTCCAAAAGCTGCCTCTGGGGTAGGCGTAAACATGTGACGTGAAGCTGGAAGTTGGGCTGTGAACAGTTATCAACAAATTTGTCTTCAAAATAAGAGCTTTACATTGCACCCATTGGAGTTTAGAACTGGGTTCTTATCGGGGGGCTTTTAGTTTGAAAGTAGCGACCGATCCTAGCTTGTGGCTACAACAACAAGCTAACACAACCATACAGCTAGAGATCCAGGAGACGCTAGCATCTTCCGGATCTCAGCGGCTGTCCAGTTGACCATCTAGTAGGCAAGGTGGAAATAAGTGTACCCTCCGAGGCGGCAAATCGGCGGACCAAAACAGACCCCCAGTTTGCTACCCTCCGTCTAAAACCGCGGACTGAGCCGCAAAAAGGACGGGCAAATTGGCGACTTGCTGCCCCGTCTAACAACGGCTTCTCACTCACTCCTTCCAAACACTCAACTGCAGGCGGGCTTCCTCCACTGAATCACGTGTTGTAAAGACGCTTTACCACAGGTTGACGGAGGAGGCAGCGGCAGTGCTGCGTTTGGGGGCACTTCAAAAAATCCGGGAGGAAAATAGGAACATTTGTTTGTGATTCAGCTCGAGATATAAAATGCTTCAGAATCGCCGTGTGTAGAGATGAGATCACGTGTATGTGTGAATCGAGATCGCCATTTTTTAACGATTTTTTGTGCAGCCCTAATACATACACACACATATATACATACACATAGATATATACATATACATACACATACATATATACATACACATACATATATACATACACATACATACACATACATATATATACATATACATACACACATATACATACACACATATATATACATATACACACATATATACATACACCCATATATACATATACATACACATACATATATGTACATACACATATACATACACACATATATACATACACATATATATACACACACACATATATATATACACATATATATATACATATATATATATATATTAGGGATGCACCGATGCATCGGCTGAACATCAGTATCGGCCGATGTTTGCCTCGTTAACTGCCATCGGCCATCGGCAAATAAAAATGACATTCGCCGATGGCCGTGGCCGATGATTATATCTTAATTTGCGGCATGAACGCTGTGCTCATGGAGAAACTCTATTTTCCCTCTTTTTTTCGGAGAAATCCGGAAACGCAGCCC